>CM040747.1:40445335-40484221 GCA_022829145.1 Albula goreensis | reverse complement strand
AAATGCCGTGATCCTTTGATTCAGACCCTGAATTCCTCAGATGTGTCTCAGATGTTGATACTTTAATTCTAGTTGAAACTTGGTCCTCCAGGCGATGGTGAAATAATTGTGCCCTCAATTAAAAGAAGGGAGGTGCGGCATGGCAGAGACTCGGGGGGGTATTGGTACAAAGGGAACTTACCAAACACATCACAGCTGTGAAAAAAAGAATCAACTCATATTTGGCTAAAAATAAATAAAATAAACATTGCAAATTGGGAAAATGATGTATATCTGTGTGCAGTTTACTCTGCCCCACACAAGTCTCCTTATTATAATGAAGAATCTTTAATACCCTGCACACACAGACCTGCCATTTCCAGGCCCACAGTAATGTGCTGCTGTATGGAGACTTCAGTGCAAGAACTGGGACAGAACCTGATTTTACTGACCCACAGGGAAACAGCCATGTGTTTGGGAATGCCCCTCTGTACCAACCAACAAACAGCAAGAGAAAGAACCCCGACAGCACAGTGAATAAGAACGGTGAGGAGTTAGTGCATCCCTGTCAAGCCTTAAAGCGCGTATATCATTAATGGCAGGATCTGAGGGACTCTTTAGGGGCTCACATATTGCTCGGCTCTCGGGGCTTGTGTTGTGGAATATGCTGCATCTGACATGGACCCCTCCTCCATCAATGCATTCACTGACAGTGTCAAACTCCCCTATCAGACCGTAATCAAATCAGTGTGTTTCTGGAAAGATCTGAACAAAGCAGAGACTCTCATACAGAGCCCAGTAAGCTGTGTAACCTACATAAATCATACAGAGGGGCTGAAAACAGTGCAGATGATTTCATCAATGCAATGAGTTCAGATGAATTAACTGACTCTATTAACATGTTCATCAATACGCCCGACCTAAATAACAGAGCAGGACTAAACCACAGCGCCCCCATCTGCTCCCATATGCCATGGGGATTGTGTCTCCTCAGGTTATACAGCACTGAGTTTATTCTGTATTACACTCACTGCTTTGCTTATAGATATAATACCTTACTCAATGGGTCCCTATTATATCCCAGTATCAGTTTTGTTTTTGTGTAATTTATTTATTTCTTTTTTAATACCAGGCCCTAAGAAAATACATGAACATATTTAAATCCCCACTGGCACATTTATGGAAACATCAAGGAAAGATAAGCAAAATATATCATATTTACAGATGTGATATACTCCAGAATAATCTGCTCCTCAGAGAGCTGCTGTCTTTTTGGCCTGCTGTCCTGGGACCAGAGCAGAAGTGCTGATATTTGAAAATAAACAGTGGAGCGTGCACAAACCATGTGTGTTATAAAGTGCTCCCACCTCACATCACAACCTCTCAGACCAGAGTCAATATGAATATCATATCAAACTGCAATACAACACACAATTCACCTCTGAGCTCAAGAAAATGATTGACTCTACTCTGAGTGATTATGTACTGATATGAAACATATTTCAATGTAAAGTCATATAGATTCTGTGGAATATTATAATCAGTGAAACACAAATCTTGTGTCTCAGTGTCCTTGGCTGTTGTGCAGGAGGTGCAGAGAAGGCTCGGGGTAACTTTATTTAACCCTCCTGCCCTGTCAGAGGGGGAGAAGGCTTTGGGTGAGGTCGGACCCCTATACAGCCAAAGGAAGAGACATTTGGGGACTGATTGCCTCATCTGTTGTTTATTTGTAAATATTCACAGTTTATTCATTATTACTTTAGTTTGTTTACTGGTTTCAAATTCTCACTTGAATAAATTTGTCACCGTTCACCCTATTTTTCTGTGTTGTCCTCACATGTGACATCAATCAGATTTTGAAAGAGGTCAACTACTTGATGACAGAATTGCAGATGCTTTAATCACTTAAATGACAAGCACACAAAATGATTTTATGTGTCAAAACGAACAGTGCCAAAATCAGGACAGTGTATTCTAATCAAGGAACAACTGCAACTTGAAAGAGGAAAAGTGATTGAAAAGTTGGATCTCATCCATGGAGACAGACAGATCTTAACAGGATTCTGATGAAGTCAACAATGAGCCCCAAAAATGAGCTCAGAAGTGAATCTGCACCTCACTTATACAGCCAGTGCAGATGCAGTCATAGTGCTCTCCCTTTTAAGCAGCAGGGTCTTCTAAACCACCCTGCAATGTCATGATTGTAATTTCTGTAAATGTTAATGTGTGAAGTGAACTGTGACTCTATGTCAAACCAGAGTGACTGACACCTCTGCTGCTGTCCTGGTGCTGCTGTTGAACTCTCTCTCTGTCACAGCCCACAGTCTCCAGTCCACAGCACTGCTGGGCTACAAGTGCCTGCTGTACCCAGGAAGACCATTTGCATAGAGAAGACACTTTGCATTGGCAGCACATGCTTCAGTGCTCTGGGAGTGTTTATAGTCCTGTGAGTTTAACACTTGATGACTGAGAGCGTCCTTCATGGCAACAGAACCCACAACAACAATGACTTTTATCAGCATCTTCATCTGGGCACTCACTTTCTGCGTTCAGGGTAACATTCATAAAACATCAAATTGTTATTCTGTCTTCAATTTTAATGGAATGGAAGTACAAAAAGTAAATGTATACAAAATAACTGCCTGGGCAAGAATGTGACATTCTAATGTGACAATGGATAATATAAAGTGTTATATTTTTTTTATTCTTCCCTTCAGAATGCACAGGACAGGTGACTGTGACTCAGACTCCTGCTGGTAAATCTGCTCTCATAGGAGACACTGTCACCCTGAGCTGTAGATCCAGCCCTGCAGTTAACACCAACTGTGGTGGTACCAACAACTGCTTGGCCTGGTATCAGCAGAAACCTGGAGAAGCTCCTAAACTCCTGATCTATGGAGCAACATCACGTAACTCAGGGATTCCTGATCGATTCAGTGGCAGTGGATCTGGGACTGACTTCACTCTGACCATCAGTGGAGTCCAGGCTGAAGATGCAGGAGATTACTACTGTCAGAGTCGGCACTACATCAGCAGTATCTGGGTGTGCACACAGTGATAGAGAGCCGTACAAAAACCTCCCTCAGTCAGACTGCACAGAGACTGCACTGCTGCAGCTGGGACCTACTGCAGGTGCTGAGGGGGGAGGCACTGACCCGGGACACTGAGGGGTTCTGCTCCAGCACACCGAGCTTCAGGGGTTCAGTTATAACTTAGAAATGCTCTCACAAGTATTACAATATTTGCGCATTATCATGTCTGAACATCCAACAGAATCAAATCCCAATGGATGAATAATTATGGTAATATGAAACACCTTTGTTTTGTGAAACACAGTACAGAAAATCAGCAACTGGATTACATGCATGAAGCAGTTTTCTGCACTCACTCTTAATAAAAGCTTGAATGTGAACTTAACACAATTACTCCCAATCACAATTAATACCATCATATCAAATGTGATTTTTTGGTTATTTTTGCATAAGAGTAAACTTCGTTTACATTTTCAATGACAGAAAGTATGGACATGAATTAAAGAATAATTTAGAAACATAAGTTAAGCCTATCTGAGAGACAGAACTAGTTAGGAACTGTTGTGTTGAACTGGATTGGACAGTGGTAAGAGAAAATTAAGAGAAAATATAAGAGAAATTTAAGAGAATGTTGCTGCATGAGGCCCATTATCTAACATACAGACAGTAGCACTGATGCCATATGATAATATGGGTAGTTTTGAGTTTACTTTCAAACACAGCTAAGTGACAGAGCTACATCATCATATATCAACACTTATTTCAGCAACTACTGAATTTCAACATTCAGACCAATGTGACCAAAGGTGAAATTAGCTACCTTTGAGCAAAAGGCTGGAGGCACAAAAGATTACTTTAAAAATATTACGCTGAAAAAGTGCTGAAAAAGTCATTTTATGGGACACATTAAACAAGACATAGTAACAAGGAAGTCAATGTCTGTGTAATTACATTTTTATAGGTGTTATATTTACCCCTTTTTAACTGGGGGCTGAAATGCCTTTTTGTCCCTCTTTTCCTTGTCTTACTTTTCTTCTCCTTCTTCCAGGAGCGTCTGTCAGAGGAGTCACTGGATGTGTTTGAGTCTCACAAAGTCACACATGGAGCACCCGTCATCCAGTTGACAGATGTGCTTAAAAAGAGCAACAAGGACTTCATCACTTTCAGCATGAATGTAACATGTTTAGCACTCTAGATGTACATAGACTGAGAATTACTGCAATGTAGTACATCTAGTGCTGCTGGGTCTAACTATATTCTTACATGGTGTTACATGGATGTTACATTTCTGCTTCTGGGAGAATCATGATGCATGATCTGGTAATGAATATGTCATCCTACTTAGTGCTTTAAAATTTAACCCTGAGCTATCCTGAATTGAGGATTTGGGGTATTAACGCTATGAATGTGCATGTGCTGGACAGAAATTTTAATGCCGCAGCCTATGAATAAAACTTTAATAACCTGATCATCAATCATAGAAATAAACACGACTTCTTCCCTCAACTTTAAACTTACGATAAGACTCAGCTTTCACAGAGTCTTAAGTGTTGCTCTTGTCCCAGACCAAGAATCTGAGGGTCATAAATATGGTGACTATAATCCAGGTGATTTGGGCATCAGCAGCTGGATAGAGAATGCATTAGGAGCATTAGGTGCTGAAGAGTTGTGATATGAGCTGTTTGCTGTGCTGTGTATCACAGTCTTAGAGTGTATAACTGCCTGCATGAAAGCTTTGTGTTCTGCATGTTTGAATAATAAGGTGATTGCTGTGCATATGGTCTCTCAGTCTGTGAATGTTCCTCTCCTGTCACTCGCTGGGATTGCACTGGATGAGGATGAAGAGAAACACTTCAGACGCTATGAGTGTGAATGTGTAATATGACCTGTTCAAACATGCTTTAAAGATTGTACACTGCACAGGGTCTCAAGATCCATGGGCCAAAGGTGCTCATACATGATGATTACTGTCCTAAAGGCAAAAGGGGGGTGTGGAAGCTGAAAGAAAGTTTGCTGTATATAAGCTTTGGTGAGGATCTTCAGTATTCTGATTTTTGTTGTCTTGTATAAACCCTGTACTGTGCTTCTCCTTGAAACTGTTTGCATCACTGTCTAAAATCTTCTAAACCATACCATACTGTAACTGCAGCTACATGATGTGTCTCCTGATTTTGCTAGATCACACCCAGGTATGTAAATGTGTAACAGTATCCTCATACAGCCACCTAGAGTACATGTGACTGGAAGGGGAGCCACCCCTCAGAGTGTTTGTACTCTGGCTGCTGTGCTCTGTCTCTCTTCCAGCCCTAAACAAAGACTGTGATCTTTCACAACAGTGCAGAACATTTTGTCATTTATATAAATCCACATTTGGAGAATAATTAGAGCAGTGTGCATCTGTCTCTCTCTTTCTGATCAAAATACCAACTGAGACTCCCATGATGAGCATATACTAAATGTAAGAAAGTGAAACTGGCTTTCTATCTGCTGGCAGATTTACTGGAACAGTCTTCACTCATAACTGGTCAGATGGCATTCCATTCTTCAAGTTCAAACTGAAAGGAGAATACGCAGATCTCCATGATAATAAAAATACAGACAGAATCAGATTCAGTTCAGAACTACAGAAGAATAAACTGGGTCTCAGCCATGTATACCTCTGTGCAGGTGAGTACAGTCTTAATATATTTCAACATGCCACCAAGTTTTAAAAAATCTGCTCAGGGCAACAAGATCACTGACAGAACTTTAATTTCCTTTATTATAAAATAAGTTCCTATTTCTGTGTGATCAAATCTTAAATTACAGTGACGTTGTACTCTATGATGGAATAATATGACAATTACAAAGTTCATAAATGATGTTCAGTACCACAGTGAATTACCATGGGTAATGTAGTCTGAGAGTTACATTTTCTTCTTTTGGCATTTCTAATCCATTTATACAGTAACCTAGCATAGATATTAGCTTTAATAATCAATTTTATACCGTATTCTAGCAACCATGCTAGATTTATGATACATTTTATACATTATCTTAGCATACATGCTACCCATTGTAATGTATTTTGTATTGTAGCATGGATTTTAGGTTTTATAACATAATCAATGTACGAACATTGATGTTAACCTTGATAATCCATTTTATGAGGTCTGATAGAATAAGCATTAGCATTCATCATATATTCTAGTCAGTATCCTAGCATGGATGTTTGATGTGCCCTGTGTATGGCAGTACTATAAGTACTGCATTATCAAACACTCTCTTGGACACTTAACCAAGTGGTTTCAATCTGCAGTTCTGATAATGATGGTTGAGTTTAGATTTACTAAAAACTTTACCATTTTCAAATGTGTCAAAAGACAAGCAAGATCATGAAAGTCAAAACCAGTCAGTCTGGTTTACAGCTCTGTCTCCTTCTGCCAGCAGCCCAGTGTTTCCCTCCCTTAAAGGTTATGTTTGATAAACACAGACACAAAACAAAAGAGTAATAATAATATTTATATTACACATTTTAAGCTTCAACAAATAATCAATTTAAAATACATTGATTAATCAGCTCTGAAAAGCACAATACAAAAAACATGTTTTTACCATGTACACATCGTGAAAAATTCAAGTTATTCAAAACAATTCCATAAAAAAGGCCTTAAAAGAGAACACTGAGAAGGCAGTTCTGTTGTGTTGCTCCCTTTAGCATTACTTGTAAACATTATCACACGACACATAGAGCACGGAGGACAACTTCTTGTTGGATTACTGGCAGGTTTATTATTGGACTATCTGGTCGCTATGGTTACATAGAATGTTCCTATGCCCTAGTGGTGGTCTACCCTCTTGTGGTAATTATTGGTATGGTTCATACATAACAAGTTCTCCTTGCAATAACTTTTGACTATCTGCATGTATTTATTTATTTAATCATAAAATTTAATCAAATGTCTGAGGGCCAATCCAAAAACATGTAAACTAGAAATCATGTTTAAGTTATTAAGCTGATTCTGTCATTGGGCTTTTGTTGTTACGTTTTACTGTCACAATCCCTGTAAGTTCTCTTTACAATTCATGCCTGACCTCGGTTCTGATGAAAGTTTTTTGGTGAATGACTTAAAGGAGGCTGCCATTTTGGTAATTAACCCCTTGTTTTCTGTTGAAATTGGCTTTACTTCCTCATTGTTTGGGGTCCCACAGACCCCAGTGCTGTACATTTAAACGTTATTGTTAAAAGTTAAAGATCAACCAATTTTGTTTTTCCTCAGGTCTTTTTTACTTCCTCTGACCTCATGAAAACCCAATTAATAGAAAAAATTTAAGTCTTAGCTTTCCTTTTTACCACAGAGTGGGCCTGCACATTTCACAATGGTGTTTAATTTACCACAAAATTGTATTTTTAATGATAAATATAGAAATATTTAATGTTTAATATGTAATATGGGCTTTTCCAGAACATATATACATTTATTTGGTTTGTCAAATATATTAATCGACAAAAAATATGTATTTTATCAAAGATCGTAAAAAAAGTTTATGTATGGGATCAATTTGAATGCAGAGAAAACAAGCTGTTATACAATAAAAAAAAATTAATCCAAATAGACTACTCAGCTGTCCAAGGACTTGTCCAACTGGCAAACAAACAATGTACAAATTTCCAGTGTATAAAAAACCCTCTAACAGGATTCCCATGGTTGAGAGGACCAGTGCTCCTTTCAACCATGCCACAAAACAGTCCTAGAAAACAAACTATGTATCAATTTACAAAACATGCACATCCCCATGCTAACAAAACTGCCAGATGCAGACCCTCCTTCCCCCAAACCCAGTAAAATATTCTACAGCACTCCATAGCCCTGCAAGATGCAAAGGCTGGAGGGGTGGAGGCAATTGGGCCAATAAACTGTGGGCCAATAAACCTGGTCGAATAAGTACAATTGCTTTGTGAGAGTGAGAGACAGGGAGCATTATGGGAGTGTTCTGGCACAGAAATGGCTCCAATACATCACTCAGGGGAGTTTCAATGTTTGTTTAGTCCTTCACAGGACCTCGTTTTGAGTTTTATAATCCAATTTTATTCTGCTCTGTGTCAATCATCTGGTGTCCAGTTAGTGTTTGTTTGAAGGCTGGATATTTTTAGCACCTCAAGTTCATGGTGAAGGAACTGAGCCATTAGGTGTGTGTCAGTGTCTCTGTGGTTTTTATTGTTATACACATGTTGTGCTAATCTAGTCCTGATTGTGTTCCCTGTCCCACCTACATATTTAATGCCACAGTAACTACATTGATTCATAGCTTATTGTGTTAACTGAATTTGTCTGTTTGATTATGTATGTCATGTTTGTACTGTTGATCTTTAATGCACTGGCTTGTGTGTTAAATACCAGGCCTTGTGTGGGTACAGTGTTGATTTCTGGGAATTTTTACCAGATGGCCTTTGAGATTTCTTTAATAACTGAGATGATTCTGTAGTCCTGAAGCAGGTCTGTGATTCCCAGGATCCTGATCAGGTTCTGTTTGATTTGAAATAACCCTTTGTTTTTAAGACATTAAAGAGGGTTCCAGTGTCCTTTTCAAAGTCAGCATCTTGTGTAGAGTTTCTGTTGAACCTGAGCAACTCAGGCCATTGATTGTGTTCTTTGGGTGAAGACTGTTTTTATGTAATGGTGCTTGTGTGTCTGTGTCTTCAAAATAAACCTGGGTGTCTGGTGTGGGTGTTTGCAGAAATGAGGGTCCTGTACAAGTGGTCTTGACTAAAATCTACATGTTGATTGTATGTGGTGGATGTTGAGGATCTGTATGAAGTGTTTGAAGTTAGTGTTAGTGTTTAATAAGTGCTTTCAATTGAGGGCAAGTGTTTGCATCTGGTTTGATTAGAAACCACTCTCAGGTGAGGCTGCCTGTTAGTGAGGCCTCTGCTGCTGCAGCTCCAGTTAACTCTCCAGGCTGAGGGAGGGAACCAGGAGACTGACAGCAGTACAGTGGGAGGAGCTGAGGAGATTGCTCCTCCCTCCACATCTCCTGGCAGCACAGTGTGTTGTGCTAATCTAGTACTTATCATGTGTCCTTTCTCTCATACATATTTCATGTCATGGTGGTTACATTGTAAATCATATATGTAATTATTTGTGTGAATTGTGATTTTTGTATCATGAGGTGTGTTGTGTTTGCTTTGTTTTTCTTGAATGTGGTAGCCTTTTTATAGAATACTGAGCCTTGTGTGGGTATTGTGCCGATTGCTTTTAGTTTGTTGCTTAACAGGTGGTCCTTGAAGTTTTACTTTTTCTTGCTGTCTGAGATGATTTTGTAGTCTTGAAGCAAGTTGGTGTTCTGTAGGGTTCTGGAAATATTGTGTTTTATTTTCCTGTTTTCTGCTTGACTGAATGCCCTGTAAGTGGTGATGAACAGAATGATTTTCCTTGTGTCTGTTGTTTTGGGGTCAGAAAGGTTTTCCTGGCCTGTCTGAGGAAGGATGTGGAAAACCCTCTTGGTTTCAATGCTTTGAAGAGTTTTGAAGAGGCCCAAGCCTATGCAGATTCTGTGGAACTTGAGCAACTGAGATTTAATTAAACCTTTGAAGGTGTGTTTTGGGTAGAAACTGCTTTTGTGTAGGAGTGTCTACTATGTGTGTTTGGGGAAAAGAGGGTCTGTTGTATGTGGTTGTGTGTAGAAAATATATGTGTTGAGTGTGTGTGGTTTATTGACTGTGATGGATTTGTGGTGTGTGTTGAGGATTTATCTGCCTATCTGTGCTCTTAAACCCTCTGCATTTCAGCTGGACCTCGAATAATAGCCTGTCAATGTTGTTTAACTTTTCTTGGCTCCTGTGCCTAAATAT
The DNA here is from genome assembly GCA_022829145.1 of Albula goreensis. Classification (NCBI taxonomy): domain Eukaryota; kingdom Metazoa; phylum Chordata; class Actinopteri; order Albuliformes; family Albulidae; genus Albula; species Albula goreensis. The sequence goes on along the minus strand of CM040747.1, from coordinate 40,474,378 downwards.
ACATATTTCCAGTGTGTCAGTGATCTAACTATGCAGCAAATACGTTACATTACAGTCATTCAGCAGATGCTCTTATCCAGAGTGACTTACAGTGTGGGAGATCATAAGTGTATTCACCAGATTAATATGAGCAATAGGGCCAGACCTGACTCACCCCATTCCCAGACCAGTGAGTATATACTGTATGTAACATCACTAAATCACAAATGCAGGTTAACTATAAAACAAATCCTGAGTACAACCAACACGTTCATAATCAGCCTTAATGAGAAAATCATGACCATCATTATCATAAACCATAAAATACCATAACCCTAGTGTGTACAAAGATGTAGTCTGAAGAGGGGAGTCTTCAGTCTGTGTCAGAACATGGCCAATGATTCTGCTGTCCTGATCACAGTGGGGGGTTCATTCCACCACTGGGGGGCAGTGCAGACAGGCATCATGACTGGGAGGTGTGACTGTGCAGGGAGGGGGCAGTTAGTCATGGTGTGGGAGCAGAACAGGGAGATCTGATGGGGTGTAGGGTTTGAAGATTGACAGGAGGTACGGTGGAGCAGTTCCATTCACTGCCCTGTAGGCGAGCACCAAGGTTTTACACTTCTAGAGGTAGCCAGTGAAGTGAGATGAGGAGGGGGTGTGACATTTTAATACAGATATACCCAGTTACCCTGTGATTATGATTTCCAGTTGGGTCCAATAACACAGAGGGCTTAACTCTATTATGACCAGAGTCTAGAGGTGTTAAAGTACCTGATGATAAAACCCCACAGTAAATGCACCTGTATCTCTCAGCTACCACCCTCTCACCCTCTGCCATTCTGACTGTAGTGCCCGTTATCATGTAATAATGTGCATGATATATTATACATTATATATTCTATAATATAGAAATAATACACAACGTATGTGTGTGTGTTTGTGTTTATTCAGAGTTACTACATAGTTACTACATGTTACTATATTGCACATTTGTCTTTGTGTTTTAATTCAGTATAACTGTGGTGTACAGGATGTTTTTGTGTTTATCTCTGTTTATTCAGTATGTTGTTATTTTGTGTTGTTACAGGTCTGTTGATCTGGGTCAGAACCCTATCATTGTCCAACCTGTACTGATATATTCCAGACTCCTTGGTTTCTAAAATGAGTGTCTCTAAGGACCCAGAGACCAGCACTGGAGCTTCCAGCCCTGACAGCAAGAGGTATAAATGCATTAATCAGATATATAATTATATAAATCAATTAATCAGGAATAAAACATTGAATTTTATATATATCATATCTGCAGTGCATAATAGGTAGGCATATACTGAATGTCACTCATTCTTAAGAACAGGGACAAGCCATGTCCAACCAGAAAAGCTTAAAATTACTGCTTAAAAAACAAATTGAAACCAATTTTGTGGAAAAAATTGCATTTGTGTTTTATACACAGAATAGATCTGAAATCATTTTGAAGTTATTTAATTGTTTAACCTCTAAACATGAAAGTTGTGAAAATATTTTTGTCAGAGACAACATTTCACAATCAGAATTAAAAGTTGGATTAAAAGCCTTAACATATAAAAACTGCCCACATCTATTGATAACATGGTGGTGAAAATGTACTCTTATAATACTTTGGTTTAAAATGCCCCAGACCTTAAATAAATAATTTTACAGTGCAGCATGAATGAATTTCATTCAGTGTTTTATCATCTTTTAAACAGTGTGCATGAGGAAAGATGACAGACTTTTCTTAAAATCTTCATTGTGGGAACTCCGTTTTGGCAAATGTTTGGATTTGAAATACACTCTCCCTGTATTTGATGTTCACTAAAACTTGAACAAATGTTCTCAGTTTTGAAGGAAAAGCTGCAATCGTAAAAATATGCACGAATGAATGTAAAAATCTGTTCCTCCATGTGCTGTGAATTCTAGCTGAAGAAAGAGGGTGAGGTTAACTGGAAGCTCTGTCTCCATGTGCTGTGAGTTAGAGCTGCAGTAAGAGTATTAGGATAACTGGAAGCTCTGTCTCCATGTGCTGTGAGTTAGAGCTGCAGTAAGAGGATGAGGATAACTGGAAGCTCTGTCTCCATGTGCTGTGAGTTAGAGCTGCAGTAAGAGGATGAGGATAACTGGAAGCTCTGTCTCCATGTGCTGTGAGTTAGAGCTGCAGTAAGAGGATGAGGATAACTGGAAGCTCTGTCTCCATGTGCTGTGAGTTAGAGCTGCAGTAAGAGTATTAGGATAACTGGAAGCTCTGTCTCCATGTGCTGTGAGTTAGAGCTAAAGTAAGAGGATGAGGATAACTGGAAGCTCTGTCTCCATGTCCTGTGAGTTAGAGCTGCAGTAAGAGGATGAGGATAACTGGAAGCTCTGTCTCCATGTGCTGTGAGTTAGAGCTGCAGTAAGAGGATGAGGTTAACTGGAAGCTGTTTCTCCATTCTCTGTTCCAGCTGAAGAGAGCGGGGTCTCCTGTACCCAGCTGTATATCAGTGAAGAGTGACTCGTCAATGGATAAACTAATTCATCTTAGAGAAGAATCCAGAGGTGATGAGAGGTAAGTAAACAGGCAGAATTATACTCAACATTTTCACCATACCTGCGTCTCACTGGCTACAGGCTGGTGTAGGTGGGGCAGGGGCACAGTTGGGGGGGGCTTGACAGCAGCATTGGGCCTGGAAGAGGGCCCAAGGCTCAAGACTGCTGCATGCTTCAAATTAGCTCAAATTCAGAACTGTGGAAAGTCTCTGAAAGCGTCACAAAGGGAATTGGATTGGAGAGTTCTGCATGAGATCGTGAAACACATTCCACTGTGGACGCCCACTTTCTGCACTGATTGGCTGGGTGTGCTTAGGTGTGAAAATAGGTAGGGGTTCAAGAGCTCTTAAATCTTACCTGTTCGTTCTTCACACAACTGCTTCTGCTACTATGTTGAAAGCTCGCCATGAATACCTTTACAGGAAAACTTGCAAATTGTGTTGACCATACAGGTTCATCTCTTTGACTTAATGAATGCAGAGACAACCAGAAATCTTGAAATGAATGGTGGAAGATCACAGAGGCTGTTTCTGAGCCTGACAGAAACACTTCACACTTTCAAGAAGATTTAAAGTAGTCTCCAAATTATGTCTGAAATTAGAATGAACGCTCACAATAGTGTAAAACCGTTTCTAAACCACATGTGCAGTGCTATCAAATCAAAGTTGCATTACGTTCCTGCTAGCAATCGTATCATAGATATCCTACTCCATAAACATATATTTTGTACAGCTTTGTGGTGTTTACTTGTTAAAAGGGAATGGATAAAAAATAGCAATCCTATATTTGCTTGAAATAGTTTACCACCTGTGTCAACTCCTCAGACTGCTGTTAAGAAGATAAATCAATCAGCTCACAGTTACTTTTTATTGTGTCGTTTCTTGAAACCGAAATATAACAGACCACTGAATTTATAAAACCAAAAATTGACTGCAAAGATGAAAATTACACTCATTCTACCTCTAAATATTTCTTACCTGTAAATACTCCCACCCCTCTCTGTGATAGACAGCTCCTTGCCCCACCTTTCACCTTAGCTAGTTCAGGAAAGGTAGGAAGAAATTGGCCAAAAGTATCTGTCCTATGAAATGTTGCAGAGGCTACTTTATTTGAAGTAATTGTTAAATTTCAAGCCTTAAAAAAGGTCAATTTCAGTGCATTACAGAGATTGAATGATCTGTTAACTTGTGCTGGTGACTTAGAGCTAAAGGAAGAATTAAAGCTTACAGAACAAAAGTTAGAGCTGCAGCAAGAGGATGAGGATAACTGGAAGCTCTGTCTCCATGTGCTGTGAGTTAGAGCTGCAGGAAGAGGATGAGGTTAACTGGAAGCTGTTTCTCCATTCTCTGTTCACAGCGTCCAGCTGAAGAGAGCGGGGTCTCCTGTACCCAGCTGTATATCAGTGAAGAGTGACTCGTCAATGGATAAACTAATTCACCTTAGAGAAGAATCCAGAGGTGATGAGAGGTAAGTAAACAGGCAGAATTTTACTCAACATTTTCATCATACCTGCGTCTCACTGGCTACAGGCTGGTGTCGGTGGGGCAGGGGCACAGTTGGGGGGGCTTGACAGCTGCACTGGGCCTGGAAGAGGGCCCAAGGCTCAAGACTGCTGCATGCTTCAAATTAGCTCAAATTCAGAACTGTGGAAAGTCTCTGAAAGCGTCACAAAGGGAATTGGATTGGAGAGTTCTGCATGAGATCGTGAAACACATTCCACTGTGGACGCCCACTTTCTGCACTGATTGGCTGGGTGTGCTTAGGTGTGAAAATAGGCAGGGGTTCAAGACTTCTGAAATCTTATCTGTTCATTCTTGACACAACTGCTTCTGCTTCCATGTTGAAAGCTCACCATGAATACCATTAAAGGAAAACTTGCCGAGAGTGTTGACCTGGATGTTCATCTCTTTGATATGCGAATGCAGAGACAACCAGAAATCTTGAAAAGAATGGTGGAAGATCACAGAGGCTGTTTCTGACCCTGACAGAAACACTTCACACTTTCAAGAAGATTTAAAGTAGTCTGCAAATTATGTCTGAAATTAGCATGTGCACTCACAATAGTGTAAAACCATTTCTAAACCACATGTGCAGTGCTATCAAATCAAAGTTGCATTACATTCTTGCTAGCAATCGTATCATAGATATCCTGCTCCATAAACATAGATTTTGTACAACTTTGTGGTGTTTACTTGTTAAAAGAAAATGGATAAAAACAGCAAAGTATATTTGCTTGTAATAGTTTGCCACCTGTGTCACCTCCTCAGACTGCTGTTAAGAAGATAAATGAATCAGCTCACAGTTATTGTTTATTGTGTTGTTTCTTGAAACAGAAATATAACAGACCACTGAATTTATAAAACCAAAAATTAACTGCAAAGGTGAAAATTACACTCATTCTACCTCTAAATATTTCTTACCTGTAAATACTCCCACCCCTCTCTGTGATAGACAGCTCCTTGCCCAACCTTTCACCTTAGCTAGTTCCTGAAAGGTAGGAAGAAATTGGCCAAAAGTATCTGTCCTATGAAATGTTGCAGAGGCTACTTTATTTGAAGTAAGTGTTAAATTTCAAGCCTTAAAAAGGTCAATTTCAGTGCATTACAGAGATTGAATGATCTGTTAACTTGTGCTGGTGACTTAGAGCTAAAGGAAGAATTAAAGCTTACAGAACAAAAAGTTAGAGCTGCAGTAAGAGGATGAGGATAACTGGAAGCTCTGTCTCCATGTCCTGTGAGTTAGAGCTGCAGTAAGAGGATGAGGATAACTGGAAGCTCTGTCTCCATGTGCTGTGAGTTAGAGCTGCAGTAAGAGGATGAGGTTAACTGGAAGCTGTTTCTCCATTCTCTGTTCCAGCTGAAGAGAGCGGGGTCTCCTGTACCCAGCTGTATATCAGTGAAGAGTGACTCGTCAATGGATAAACTAATTCATCTTAGAGAAGAATCCAGAGGTGATGAGAGGTAAGTAAACAGGCAGAATTTTACTCAACATTTTCACCATACCTGCGTCTCACTGGCTACAGGCTGGTGTAGGTGGGGCAGGGGCACAGTTGGGGGGGGCTTGACAGCAGCACTGGGCCTGGAAGAGGGCCCAAGGCTCAAGACTGCTGCATGCTTCAAATTAAAATTGGGGAAAGTTCTGATTGGAGAGTTCTGCATGAGATCGTGAAACACATTCCACTGTGGACGCCCACTTTCTGCACTGATTGGCTGGGTGTGCTTAGGTGTGAAAATAGGTAGGGTTCAAGAGCTCTTAAATCTTACCTGTTCGTTCTTCACACAACTGCTTCTGCTACTATGTTGAAAGCTCGCCATGAATACCTTTACAGGAAAACTTGCAAATTGTGTTGACCATACAGGTTCATCTCTTTGACTTGCGAATGCAGAGACAACCAGAAATCTTGAAATGAATGGTGGAAGATCACAGAGGCTGTTTCTGAGCCTGACAGAAACACTTCACACTTTCAAGAAGATTTAAAGTAGTCTCCAAATTATGTCTGAAATTAGAATGAACGCTCACAATAGTGTAAAACCGTTTCTAAACCACATGTGCAGTGCTATCAAATCAAAGTTGCATTACGTTCCTGCTAGCAATCGTATCATAGATATCCTACTCCATAAACATATATTTTGTACAGCTTTGTGGTGTTTACTTGTTAAAAGGAATGGATAAAAATAACAATCCTATATTTGCTTGAAATAGTTTGCCACCTGTGTCAACTCCTCAGACTGCTGTTAAGAAGATAAATCAATCAGCTCACAGTTACTTTTTATTGTGTTGTTTCTTGAAACAGAAATATAACAGACCACTGAATTTATAAAAACCAAAAATTGACTGCAAAGATGAAAATTACACTCATTCTACCTCTAAATATTTCTTACCTGTAAATACTCCCACCCCTCTCTGTGATAGACAGCTCCTTGCCCCACCTTTCACCTTAGCTAGTTCAGGAAAGGTAGGAAGAAATTGGCCAAAAGTATCTGTCCAATGAAATGTTGCAGAGGCTACTTTATTTGAAGTAATTGTTAAATTTCAAGCCTTAAAAAGGTCAATTTCAGTGCATTACAGAGATTGAATGATCTGTTAACTTGTGCTGGTGACTTAGAGCTAAAGGAAGAATTAAAGCTTACAGAACAAAAGTTAGAGCTGCAGCAAGAGGATGAGGATAACTGGAAGCTCTGTCTCATGTGCTGTGAGTAAGAGCTGCAGCAAGAGGATGAGGTAACTGGAAGCTCTGTCTCCATGTGCTGTGAGTTAGAGCTGCAGGAAGAGGATGAGGTTAACTGGAAGCTGTTTCTCCATTCTCTGTTCACAGCGTCCAGCTGAAGAGAGCGGGTCTCCTGTACCCAGCTGTATATCAGTGAAGAGTGACTCGTCAATGGATAAACTAATTCACCTTAGAGAAGAATCCAGAGGTGATGAGAGGTAAGTAAACAGGCAGAATTTTACTCAACATTTTCATCATACCTGCGTCTCACTGGCTACAGGCTGGTGTCGGTGGGGCAGGGGCACAGTTGGGGGGGCTTGACAGCTGCACTGGGCCTGGAAGAGGGCCCAAGGCTCAAGACTGCTGCATGCTTCAAATTAGCTCAAATTCAGAACTGTGGAAAGTCTCTGAAAGCGTCACAAAGGGAATTGGATTGGAGAGTTCTGCATGAGATCGTGAAACACATTCCACTGTGGACGCCCACTTTCTGCACTGATTGGCTGGGTGTGCTTAGGTGTGAAAATAGGCAGGGGTTCAAGACTTCTGAAATCTTATCTGTTCATTCTTGACACAACTGCTTCTGCTTCCATGTTGAAAGCTCACCATGAATACCATTAAAGGAAAACTTGCCGAGAGTGTTGACCTGGATGTTCATCTCTTTGATATGCGAATGCAGAGACAACCAGAAATCTTGAAAAGAATGGTGGAAGATCACAGAGGCTGTTTCTGACCCTGACAGAAACACTTCACACTTTCAAGAAGATTTAAAGTAGTCTGCAAATTATGTCTGAAATTAGCATGTGCACTCACAATAGTGTAAAACCATTTCTAAACCACATGTGCAGTGCTATCAAATCAAAGTTGCATTACATTCTTGCTAGCAATCGTATCATAGATATCCTGCTCCATAAACATAGATTTTGTACAACTTTGTGGTGTTTACTTGTTAAAAGAAAATGGATAAAAAACAGCAAAAGTATATTTGCTTGTAATAGTTTGCCACCTGTGTCACCTCCTCAGACTGCTGTTAAGAAGATAAATGAATCAGCTCACAGTTATTTTTTATTGTGTTGTTTCTTGAAACAGAAATATAACAGACCACTGAATTTATAAAACCAAAAATTAACTGCAAAGGTGAAAATTACACTCATTCTACCTCTAAATATTTCTTACCTGTAAATACTCCCACCCCTCTCTGTGATAGACAGCTCCTTGCCCAACCTTTCACCTTAGCTAGTTCCTGAAAGGTAGGAAGAAATTGGCCAAAAGTATCTGTCCTATGAAATGTTGCAGAGGCTACTTTATTTGAAGTAAGTGTTAAATTTCAAGCCTTAAAAAAGGTCAATTTCAGTGCATTACAGAGATTGAATGATCTGTTAACTTGTGCTGGTGACTTAGAGCTAAAGGAAGAATTAAAGCTTACAGAACAAAAGTTAGAGCTGCAGTAAGAGGATGAGGATAACTGGAAGCTCTGTCTCCATGTGCTGTGAGTTAGAGCTGCAGTAAGAGGATGAGGATAACTGGAAGCTCTGTCTCCATGTGCTGTGAGTTAGAGCTGCAGTAAGAGGATGAGGTTAACTGGAAGCTGTTTCTCCATTCTCTGTTCACAGCATCCAGCTGAAGAGAGCGGGGTCTCCTGTACCCAGCTGTATATCGATGAAGAGTGACTCGTCAATGGATAAACCAATTCACCTTAGAGAAGAATCCAGAGGTGATGAGAGGTAAGTAAACAGGCAGAATTTTACTCAACATTTTCACCATACCTGCGTCTCACTGGCTACAGGCTGGTGTAGGTGGGGCAGGGGCACAGTTGGGGGGGCTTGACAGCTGCACTGGGCCTGGAAGAGGGCCCAAGGCTCAAGACTGCTGCATGCTTCAAAATTGGGGAGTTCTGCATGAGATCGTGAAACACATTCCACTGTGGACGCCCACTTTCTACACTGATTGGCTGGGTGTGCTTAGGTGTGAAAATAGGTAGGGGTTCAAGAGCTCTTAAATCTTACCTGTTCGTTCTTCACACAACTGCTTCTGCTACTATGTTGAAAGCTCACCATGAATACCTTTACAGGAAAACTTGCAAATTGTGTTGACCTGTATGGTCATCTCTTTGACTTGCGAATGCAGAGACAACCAGAAATCTTGAAATGAATGGTGGAAGATCACAGAGGCTGTTTCTGAGCCTGACAGAAACACTTCACACTTTCAAGAAGATTTAAAGTAGTCTGCAAATTATGTCTGAAATTAGCATGAACGCTCACAATAGTGTAAAACCGTTTCTAAACCACATGTGCAGTGCTATCAAATCAAAGTTGCATTACGTTCCTGCTAGCAATCGTATCATAGATATCCTACTCCATAAACATATATTTTGTACAGCTTTGTGGTGTTTACTTGTTAAAAGTGAATGGATAAAAAATAACAATCCTATATTTGCTTGAAATAGTTTGCCACCTGTGTCACCTCCTCAGACTGCTGTTAAGAAGACAAATAAATCAGCTCACAGTTACTTTTTATTGTGTTGTTTCTTGAAACAGAAATATAACAGACCACTGAATTGATAAAAACAGAAATTAATGGCAAAGGTGAAAATTACACTCATTCTACCTCTAAATATTTCTTACCTGTAAATACTCCCACCCCTCTCTGTCATAGACAGCTCCTTGCCCCACCTTTCACCTTAGCTAGTTCAGGAAAGGTAGGAACAAATTGGCTAAAACTACCTGTCCAATGAAACGTTGCAGAGGCTACTTTATTTGAAGTAATTGTTAAATTTCAAGCCTTAAAAAAGGTCAATTTCAATGCATTACAGAGATTGTATGATCTGTTAAGTTGTGCTGGTGACTTTGAGCTATAGGAAGAATTAAAGCTTACAGAACAAAAGTTAGAGCTGCAGTAAGAGGATGAGGATAACTGGAAGCTCTGTCTCCATGTGCTGTGAGTAAGAGCTGCAGTAAGAGGATGAGGTTAACTGGAAGCTCTGTCTCCATGTGCTGTGAGTAAGAGCTGCAGTAAGAGGATGAGGTTAACTGGAAGCTCTGTCTCCATGTGCTGTGAGTAAGAGCTGCAGTAAGAGGATGAGGTTAACTGGAAGCTCTGTCTCCATGTGCTGTGAGTTAGAGCTGCAGTAAGAGGATGAGGTTAACTGGAAGCTCTGTCTCCATGTGCTGTGAGTAAGAGCTGCAGTAAGAGGATGAGGTTAACGTGAATACCTAGTAAAAAAGAACAACCATAACAACAACAATATTGTCAAGGACCCACATATTGAACTTAAGCAAATAAGAAAACCTAATAAAAACTGATTTTCGCCGGCTTAGCTTTCAACCAACAATCGAGGAATCGACAAATTGTTCACATCCCTTGTAGTTTTTGTGTTCTTTGTCCAAACACTGAGTGTTTAATTAGAGCCCAGGAGTCTTTGAGCCAAGTTTAGCTAGCCACATTGCTAACTTGGTTTGTGTGAGACATTGCCAAGTACTGCAGAATATGAAGAGAGGAATCTGACAGTTTCCTAGAGTGAAGTATGTGGTCTTCATGTGTATCGAGCATGTGATTTTCTAGTTAGTTACAACTGCTTTTGCCATATACAGCATAAGCCAGCTATCTGCTGGTACAGATGAAGCCATGGTCTTATGCTGTCTTCAATTTTGTAATTTGGCTTGATAAAAGGTTTTATTTTCCTGAAGGGAAGTATTTTTAAGTCAGTTGTTGGTACATGATACCACAAAAATAATTGACCAGTATTGTCTGTATCTCATATGTCTGTTTCCCCAGACACTGCTGGGATATTTTCTGTAAATATGAGCAACCTTTATCACTCCAGAAGCTCCACTCATAGCTGGAGTTTTGGAGATCTTACTCTTTTCTCCTGACTGCCCTGTTTTAATCAACACCTGCATTTTGAGACACTTCCCTATATTATCAGTTCATTTAAAATGTTCAACACCCTGTGCTACAATGACTGGAGGTTCACTTTGGTGAGGCAATGTTAACACAGCCTAAACAGGTAAAAATAGACTGTAAACCAGTAAAATTATCTGTCTCATTGCTCTGTAGTGCCCTCTACTGGCAAACTAGGCAGCAAATTGGAGGAGCCACATGCATGGAAAAAGGTTCACAGTGTGGGACTGAGAATATCATTTGAGAAAACACCCTCACTCCCTGTTGGATGAGGCATGGGCAGGAAGGAGTTCCTTTAAGAACTCTTAATCAGGAAATGGGGTTGTGGCATTATGAGCAAAGCCATCAATGTATTTCATGTCTTACACACACCATACATATCCACACAAGCACATTAACACCATTGATGATATTATGGTGGCTCGTTTAGTCCAAACAATAGAGAACACAGCCAGTATTCTACGCTCTCTCAACCCTGCTACTCTCTCAAAAATGCTACATGCTAGTTTCATGCTAAATAGTTTCATGTTAGTGTCATGCTAGTTACCTATTCTAGTTCTGTGCTATTTATTAGTACACTTGCAGCAGTTGCTAATACAGTGCCACAGAGTAGTAAATGTAAGCATAGTGTTTGCTGTTGCCAATGATGAAACCACATAAAACACAGGAACATGGTATCAAGGATCTTGCAGCTATTAGCTTTACTGCTAATCTACCTCTCTTTCATACATTGTAGAGACTAACATAGGGACACGTCTTGTATTTACTTATACAGTATAACAACATGACAGTTAAAACATTCATTTCTAAAACATTCAGAAGTATAGTAAAGATATTTACTGCTGTAATGTTCAGTTTTTTAGCTCACCACTTAGCTTGGTAGGCGTTTGGTGATAAAGAATGGAAGTCTTATCACTCTGTGCAAGTAAGATCCACCCATCCATGGTCTACGGATGAAACAGTCCTTCCTCTTGTGGAAATCTGTGGGTAAATCTGTAATGATAAACCAGTGAGCTGAACTGGCTGTTGGGTAGCTAAATACTGAGGATACTGCATCACCCCCTTTAACAATTTATTTCATTCTGTTTTAGAGAAAACAGTAGGAACATACATGGTTCACCAGCTGGCTATGTGTTTTTCCTGCTTTGCTAACATCACCTCCTTTCCCCTGCAGAGCGTACAGCATCCTATAATATTTAAGCAGGGTCTGGCTGCAGCCACTCCAGACCTCGGCACACAGGCCCCTCCTCAGAGAGGCCCTGCTGCATGTGGAGCCCTGTATCGGCTTGCTCAGGGGCAGGTGGCTCTCTCCTGCACACACCAGAGAAGGTGTACGACATCTTCCTGGCCTGCAGGGTTCTGTGTTATATCACACAGGAAAACAGGGTGCCATTTAAGGACCATTTGCTCCTGGAAAACTGGTTTGTTAGTATCACTGCCTCCACCATACACTCCTTAGTCTCCATAAGGCTGGGGAGACCCAGTCTTCTTCAGAGAAGCTTTTTATCAGGAGCTTTGTGCAGAGGGAACAGTTCTCACAGCAGGATATGTACAATGTTGAAGGAACTAAGACTGTACACCACCTTATAATGGGAATGATAAAATCAGCTGATGTGGCTGTTTTGGGATCTGCCCAGAGCATCACCTTTGATGTGTTTGCATGAGCAGGTGCCTTCAGTGGACAAAAAGCCAATCCCATTCTGCAACAGTTTTAATATGGACAGTTTGTTTGTCCAAAAGGTTCTGTCCATATGTCTCTGTTCAGCGTAACATATCAACAACTTCAGCTGCCTTTATCTTAACACAAAGAACAAGCTCTGCCTAAACCACAGGACCAGAATGTCACAGTGTGACGGTTCTATCGTAAGCAATATGATGAGCATTATACACAGAATTTTTCCTTCACAATTATGAAACAGAGCAGTTATCAAACACTCGGGATGTCATTTTGATAACCTTTAACATGAGGGACCCAGACTCTGGTGTTAGGGTCTTTTCCCATGCTGTTGAGAGAGGGTGCATCGGTGATGATGTTTCTTGAAAGGTTTAAATCATTTTATCTAGTGCTTGAAGATACAGTTAAATTAGAGGCATGTGTAATCTGGTCTCATTGTAAGGAAGTGAAAATTTCTTGAACAATTATGCCCCAAAAGCTATTTCACTGGTTAATTATATGGTTAGGTACACCACATGGGTGTACCCGGTTTATACAAGACAGAGGTCTAATGATTGAGCTTCTCTAAAACATTTTAATGCACTCTTCTTATGTATTTTTTTCTTAATTCACTGTTTCTTTCTGTCTGATCTCTGATTCCTCCCAGGGTCCAGCAATCAGCAGAGTCCAGCTGTCTGGAAGAGAAGAGTCCAGAGAGGAGAGAGCAGTGTATGGATGTAAACCCCACAAAAAAGGTGTGATATCTCTTTATCTATGTATTAATCATCATGGGGTTTGGCTTGGAGAATACTCTTTATTTCACCTCTCTTCTCAGGCTCATATCTATTAGAATGACAAATCTCTCACTCTGATGTGGTTTAATTGCACACATTCAAAGGAAGTGCTCTGCTAAAAACCCCTAATTCTAATGAATCACAATCTCATACAGATTACAGTAAAGGCACATGCTTGTTATGGGACTCAAACTCCCAGCAGCACTATTACTGGCTATAGCAGGAAGTCCACATTGGTAATGTAACAGCTTTTATGGGACTCAAACACCCAGCAGCATTGTTACTGGCTATGGCCTAGACGATTACTTAGAGATGGAAAAACACGATCACAAACAAGACACACCTACTTCACTCTGTACTAGCGCAGGATTTAGAGTGCAAGGGACACACGCACAGGGTGTAGGGTGCAGAGAACACACTCACAGGGTATAGGCTGCAGGGAACACACAAGCTGTTGTGTGCAGGGAACACACTCCTTGTTTAGAGCACAACACAAGAATAAACACAGAGCTGGAATGTGGTTTCAGCCAAACATCCAGGACCAGATTCATCCCTTTTATCATAAGCATTTTAAATGTTACTTCAGCCTTTTCTGGGGCATACAAAATCCTGGGACTGAAAAATGGCGAGCATTTGGGAACCTGAGAATCTGCAGCGGACATGGAGAGCACAGTTTGTCTTGCATAATGATATGCAGCAGTCTATTTATCCAGATTCACAAAACAATTCAATTACTCTCAGGGAAAGCATGATTAATCTGAACTACTGCCTCTACAAAGTCATCAGTCAAAACCAAAAGCTGAACTTCAAAGAACGGGAGTGAATTATCGCACATCTCTTTATGTGCTTATTTCAGTCTCTCTGATACAGCACACCTCTTTATGTGCTTATTTCAGTCTCTCTGATACAGCACACCTCTTTATGTGTTTGTTTCAGTCACTCTGATACAGCACACCTCTTCATGTTTTTATGTCAGTCTCTCTGATACAGCACACCTCTTCCTGTGTTTATTTCAGTCTCTCCAGCGCACTCTGATGAAGTTGAAGAAGGAGGAGTTGAAACAGTTTCACAGCCATCTGAGTCAGAATTACCCAGAATGCACTGAGAGACAACAGGAGGACCTTGAGGCCCTGCATGTAGTTGAGAAGATGCTGGAGACCTGTGGCATTGAGAGATCTCTGAAGATCACACTCCACATCCTGAGGACCTTAAAGAAGAAGGATCCTGCAGACTCACTGAAGAGAGATGAGCAGAAGAGTAAGACACTATTTTGTGTAAATCAGTCTTTAATATATCAGTTTTAGCAACTGCAAACAAGCCACTAAAGAGTGAATGTGTTTGTGCTGTGACTATTCCTTAGTAAACCTGGCCCTGAGAGAGACGTGCAACACACAGGGCCCTTATGTAAGGATATAAATGTTGGAAAAAGCTCATTAATGCAGATTTAAAAAGCTGTGGCAGAATCAGTTTAGCAGTTTAATGTCTGAAAGAGAAGCCCATAGAGCAAAGTGCCAATTTAAAGGAGTGATTGTGCACTGGCCAATCAGTATGAAACCCAATTTATGATATTATTACTGTTACTGTTGTTATTAACTACTGTTGATAAGCCAATTAGATTTGTGTGATCTTTAACATATATAAAAAAGTTCTGAAATTTCATCTAAACTGAGTGGCCCTCTGCACCAGGTTGTGAAGCTGGCTGTACAGTTTAGAGCAGATATACCTGATTATTTATACTGCTATGATGGGTTTATATCGGTATATGTATATGTGTGTGTGTATGTGTGTATATATATATATATATATATATATATATAGTATTATCTGTCTGTACATGTTCACTTAATCTCATAGATTCACTCTATAGTTCCCCTACTCTGGTGCGTCTTCATGAACAAGGCAGAATCTATTTCTGTTCACCATTTGTGCAGATTGTTTGAGTGATGTGTAACACACTGTGTGACAGACTTGTGTAAAATATTGTGTCAAGGGGAAAAGTTCATAACAATTTTTTCAACTGATTATTTTTTTAAAAATGTAAGTAAATTATCAGTCATATTTCCTCTTCTCAGGAAAACTCACAAGAGCCCAACAGACACTGAAATCTGATCTGAAGAAGAAGTTTGAACTCATATTTGAAGGTTTGGTACAGCAGGGCCACCCAACCCTCCTCAATGAGATCTACACAGAGCTCTACATCACAGAGGGGGGAGGTGGGGGGGTCAATAATGAACATGAGGTCAGACAGGTTGAGGCAGCATCCAAGAGACAAACCACACAGGAGACTGCAATCCTCTGCAATGACATCTTTAAACCTTTACCTGGACAGGAGAAACACATCAGAACTGTGCTTACAAAGGGCATCGCTGGCATTGGGAAAACTGTCTCTGTGCAGAAGTTCATTCTGGACTGGGCAGAAGGAAAAGCCAATCAGGACATTAATTTAATCTTCACTCTTCCTTTCCGAGACCTGAACTTGAAGAAGGAGAGAGAATTCAGTCTGATGCAACTCCTCCAGCACTACTTTCCACAGCTGAAAGAGATTGACAGTGTTGAACATGATGAAGTCAAAGTTGTGTTCATCTTTGATGGTCTGGATGAGTGTCGACTTCCTCTAGATTTCCAGAACAATGAGATCTGCTGTGATGTAACAGAGTCAGCATCAGTGGACGTGCTGCTGACCAACCTCATTAAGGGGAATCTGCTTCCCTCTGCTCTCCTCTGGATCACCTCCCGACCAGCAGCAGCCAATCAGATCCCTCCTGAGTGTGTCCACCAGGTGACAGAGATACGAGGGTTCAATGACCCACAGAAGGAGGAGTACTTCAGGAAGAGAATCAGAGATCAGAACCTGGCCAGCAGAATTATCTCACACATAAAGTCATCCAGGAGTCTCTACATCATGTGTCACATTCCAGTCTTCTGCTGGATTTCTGCTACAGTTCTGGAGACATTGTTGGGTAAAGCAGACAGTGGAGAACTGCCCAGAACTCTGACTGAAATGTACACACACTTCCTGCTCATTCAGACCAGTGTGAAGAGTCAGAAGTATCATGGCACCAATGAGACAAACCCAAAGAAGATCTCAGCATCAGATGCAGAAATGATCCTGAAACTGGGGAAGCTGGCTTTTCTACAGCTGCAAAAGGGCAATCTGATATTCTATGAAGAGGACCTGAGAGAGAGTGGCATTGATGTCAGTGAAGCTTCAGTGTACTCTGGGGTGTGCACAGAAATCTTTAAAGAGGAGTCTGGGTTGCATCAGGAGAAAGTCTACTGCTTTGTGCATCTGAGCATTCAGGAGTTTCTGGCTGCCTTGTTTGTATTTCATTCATGTGTAAATGAGAACAGAAATGCACTCAGACCAGAAGATTCAAGACCTAAAACTGACAAAATGCAGCTGTTCGAGACTTTAGCAGAATTTGAACCAGAGGATTGTATGTATTTCAATGAAGATGATGATCTGTCTGAGTTGCACAGGCTAGAAGAGTCAAGACCTAAAACTGACAGAATTCAGCTGTCTGAGGTACACAGGAGTGCAGTGGATCAGGCCTTACAGAGTAAGAATGGACACCTGGACCTTTTCCTCCGATTCCTTCTGGGCCTCTCACTGGACTCCACTCAGACTCTCTTAGGAGACGTACTGAAGCAGAGAGGAAGCAGATCAGAGAGCATTGAAGAAACAGTCCAGTACATTAAGCAGAAGATCAGAAAAGAGTCTTCAGCAGAGAGGACCATCAATCTGTTCCACTGTCTGAATGAACTGAATGAAAACTCTCTTGTGGGGGAAATCCAGACTTCCCTGAGATCAGGAAGACTTTCTGATAAAGAGCTGGAACCACACCAATGCTCAGCTCTGGCCTTTGTGTTACTGATGTCAGAGGAGGTCCTGGATGAGTTTGACTTGAAGACGTACAACACATCAGCAGCAGGTCAGCAGAGACTGGTACCAGTAGTGAGGAACTGCAGGAAGGCCAAGTGAGTACTGTTACATCATTCATAATGCAGATGATTGACGCTGATATTTACATAAACAGTTTATAATTGTGAGAGAATAAAGTGCATGAACATAGCTCACCTATATCATGACCAGAAGCTTGTATCTACCCTCAGAAAATGTTAATGAATAATATTTCAGAAGGTAATATTTTATGTTCCATGTGAGCTCACTGCATTTCCTGCACAGCTTGGGCATGCTGTGATAGCACACCCCATCCCTGTTGTTCCCCAGTGTGCTGGTGCTGGGGATGTGGCTCACTCTGCCTACTGCAGAGGGGTGGGGTTTGACCTGGCCCTGCCATTTCCTGGCCCCTGTACAAACTCTGCCCTCTTCTAGGACCCTCCTGATGTCAGATTTGAACTAAACAAACCATGTTACAGCACTGAGGTCCTATATGGCTTCCTTATAGTGCTGCACAGTGACCAGTTTGTTCTCCATCTCAGACAGGGGCTCAGTGGTGAAATTACTGAGGGACTCTTATCCTTCCCCTCTCTATAGAGGTTCCAGAACCTCTCCAGGGCATTAGCATTTTAAAGCTAACCTCAAAGATGTCAGTGGGGCCTGGAACCTTCACCTCCAAACAGGTCATGCTGGGCATTTTGGTCTCTGTCTGTGGAGGATGGGTGGGGTGTTGTGCCATCCTTATTCTTCTGTCCACTGGCTCTGTCATGTGAAGTTTGATCCGCCTGGGAAATTTGATTTCGGCCTGAGGCAACATTGGTTTCCGAACAGTTGTTATTACGTCTCAATTGAAAAATAAATAACTCAAAGGCAAATACATATTATACAAAGGGGCATGCTTTGTAAGTATTAGTGATTATAGTCTTTGATTATAGGCAAACGATGGTAGTGAACCTTAAGATTCAACCTGGGGGGCGTACAAATTCATGAGTCAAATTACTGGTCACTCCTGAATGCTGGCCAGGGTGCATATTTGCTTACACAAACATAAACAGCAGATACAGCAATCTGATCAGCTTTACTTTGGTCATCTTTATTATGAAAGCCAAATCGTCCAATATTACATCATGATCCAGTGGTGTTCACTAGCTAGCATTTTTAATAGCTTTATGTCTCTCTGAAACAAACAGTATTTCTGTCTGCCTTTCCAATGGGTTTTTCAATGTTTTTTTATCTTGACAATGAAAGAAGGATACCGTTTTCTGTCATTATCAGCTACTGGTTATCTTCACATGAGTATTTAAGGTATCTGTATGTGCTGTAGGTTTGATCTTTGAAAAATTTGACTTGCTAGCAATAATTATTAAGTATTAGACATCAGCTTCAGTGCAGTTACCATCATCTTTAATCATCATCTTTAATACATCCTCATTAATCGTAAAAATCTCAAAACTGCACAAAAATAATTTAACTCCGCTCTCTTTGTGAGGTAGCGTAAATCCCTCTGAGGTATGGTCTTGCAAAACTGAGAGCGATTTAATTTCCTAACATTCTAAACGTTAGATGTTGTTGTGTCAGGTCGGATCAAATTCCCTGGACCGATCAAATTTGCATGACAGCTCCTCTGTCGTCCGCTGGATCCTTGCAGCTCTTTCGGCGATGGTTGTGGAGTTGGACTTGGCAGCGATGCCATCTTCCTCCCCAGGTCCTCATGAGATGAACAGTGTTGATATCCGCAGGAGACTCAAGTACAATCCAAACACAGCTTGCAAAACCAACATTACAAGATTATTACATCTTTCACCATGAGGAGTTAGCAAAGGGTATTTGTTATTCTGGCTAAAAGGACACTTACTCTAAAACTGTGACTCACAGTAGAGATAATGATGGTATATTCTGTTATGCAGTCCTGTCTTTAAATACGATCACATCGTGTGAAGCTGTTCTCTACACACAGAATGTATCTGATGCCCAGTCATTTGATTGAGTTAGGAACTCACTCACCACTTTCCTAACGGTCGTGTTAGCTGATGACATGCTCATGTATTTGACCTGTGTTTAGACACTCACCACCAGGGTGCTGCTCACTCTCTCAAAAGCATATTGATTCTTTGGAGTTTCAGAAATGATCACTCTGGGAAACTAAAAATCCCACAGTTATGGAATTACACATTTTACAAAATTGTTTTAAAAAGTTTTTTATTGCTTGTGAATTAGTGAATAGTGTTCAAATCTCTATGTCTCAAATATTCAGACAAAATTTAACTTAGATGTGCCCCTGTCAGGGGGATCATGTCATCCACACATGACCAGCACCCCACCTGCCTGTCCCTCCCATACGCCCACCTGAGTCTGTCCAACCCAATCCAACTCACCCCAACCCTAGAAGGCCCCTCCCATCCTGCCCCCCACATACACAGTGAGGGAAATACTGGGGAAAGAGACGGAGAGACTGTGGAAACAAAGAGAAAGAGCATAGAAAGAAAGAATGAAAGAGACATATGATATTCAATACAGGAAACTGTAGAGATCATATATTTTTTCATTTTGCATTTTACAACTTTCATGTTTTGGATATCATAAATATTTAATTATATTGTCTTACAGAATAAAAGAAAAGTGCATTACGTGCATGATCTTTGCCCAGCAGTAGAAATAAATTCAGAATAAAGTTCTGTGATAGGTCTTGATCATAGCGGTCAAACGTCACAGACGGAGGGTTAAAACATTACTCTGACAGTTATAACTAACTGGCCACTTAGTTTCAATCAGAAACGATATGAAATAATTGTAATAATAACAATATTACTTGATGTATTTTACTTGATGATCATTTTCCAGAATCCATTTTACAATATTAACATTAACATTAAAAAGTGGCAGTAGGTTAATGTGTTGTGTAAAAAGTGACAGTAGGTTAATGTGTTGTGTAAAAAGTGGCAGTAGGTTAATGTGTTGTGTAAAAAGTGACAGTAGGTTAATGTGTTGTGTAAAAAGTGACAGTAGGTTTATGTATTGTGTAAAAAGTGGCAGTAGGTTAATGTGTTGTGTAAAAAGTGGCAGTAGGTTAATGTATTGTGTAAAAAGTGACAGTAGGTTAATGTGTTGTGTAAAAAGTGACAGTAGGTTTATGTATTGTGTAAAAAGTGACAGTAGGTTAATTTATTGTGTAAAAAGTGGCAGTAGGTTAATGTGTTGTGTAAAAAGTGACAGTAGGTTAATGTATTGTGTAAAAAGTGGCAGTAGGTTAATGTGTTGTGTAAAAAGTGACAGTAGGTTAATGTATTGTGTAAAAAGTGGCAGTAGGTTAATGTGTTGTGTAAAAAGTGGCAGTAGGTTAATGTATTGTGTAAAAAGTGGCAGTAGGTTAATGTGTTGTGTAAAAAGTGGCAGTAGGTTAATGTGTTGTGTAAAAAGTGACAGTAGGTTAATGTATTGTGTAAAAAGTGACAGTAGGTTAATGTGTTGTGTAAAAAGTGTCATTAGGTTAATGTGTTGTGTAAAAAGTGACAGTAGGTTAATGTATTGCGTAAAAAGTGGCAGTAGGTTAATGTGTTGTGTAAAAAGTGGCAGTAGGTTAATGTATTGTGTAAACAGTGGCAGTAGGTTAATGTGTTGTGTAAAAAGTGGCAGTAGGTTAATGTGTTGTGTAAAAAGTGGCAGTAGGTTAATGTGTTGTGTAAAAAGTGTCAGTAGGTTAATGTATTGTGTAAAAAGTGGCAGTAGGTTAATCTGTTGTGTAAAAAGTGTCAGTAGGTTAATGTGTTGTGTAAAAAGTGGCAGTAGGTTAATGTATTGTGTAAAAAGTGGCAGTAGGTTAATGTGTTGTGTAAAAAGTGGCAGTAGGTTAATGTATTGTGTAAAAAGTGGCAGTAGGTTAATGTGTTGTGTAAAAAGTGGCAGTAGGTTAATGTATTGTGTAAAAAGTGGCAGTAGGTTAATGTATTGTGTAAAAAGTGGCAGTAGGTTAATGTGTTGTGTAAAAAGTGACAGTAGGTTAATGTATTGTGTAAAAAGTGACAGTAGGTTAATGTGTTGTGTAAAAAGTGTCATTAGGTTAATGTATTGTGTAAAAAGTGACAATAGGTGTTGCTGAATTGTGTTAAAATCAGACCTGTCCTCAACACCTCTATAAGCTTTATCGGCAAATTGCATTGGGTCTAGTAAACCCTCCGCTTTGCTATGTAGCTTTTACTTGACCAATCTCTCAAATGATTTCATGACCAATGAGGTCAGTGCCACTGGCCTCAGTGCCACTGAGTTCTTTAGGGGTTTTGTTCTTTGCTATGAGTAACAATGATTGACTCCTTGTAGAGTTTGGGTACTCTCTTATCGTTCTATGGATAGGTTAAAGTCATAGGAGAAAATATCACACAGCTGTAATGCACATATTTTAAGTAGTTTTCCCATAATCCTATTTGGCCCAGGGCTGTTCCCAGTTTTCCATTTTCTGAACAAACCTTTAACATTTCAGGGACTGGACATGAACTCAGTAGACTTAGGGAGTACTTTTACACTTGGTCACCATGCGTGTTGGACTGATTGAATATATCCGACTGTGTAAACACATTCCATTTACACTTGGCCCCATAACTGAGTCTCCATGAGACAGATATAAATCTGATTTGCTGCCCATGCGTTATAAGCAGTTATATGGCACTGTCTTCTGGAATGTAGGCAGCCAAGATGATGCTGGGCACCAAAATGTAGCTTCATGTCATTTTACAATTAAATTTATGACTTAATTTTTTCCCTAACCGTGTGAATCATCCATGCTGTTGTTTTGCACATATTGACTGCAGGGGGTCCTAGTTGATGACTTCTGTGTGCTGATGTATTTCCATTTGGGAGGTGTAAAGATTACGGCCTGAATGCAGTGTGCGAACTTGTAGGCCTACTTGCTTTATGTCAGCACATCTGATATATAATAATCAGTTAATGACTCCACATGGGAATCAAAACCAAAAATCACAGTATGGTATTACCAACTGAAGCAGAGCACACATATCTACTCCTATACATCTGCAGTGATGTACGATATTCTATAGCTTGTCATCAAGCTAACATTTGCGGTAGAATACACCTCTGGCTCTGGTTGCTCTTCAGAGACGATTGGCTTAGATTTTTTGGGAAGTGCAAAATTTGTGAGTAAGCTTCCTTGTTTTCTTTTTTACATATCTGTATGCTGACTACATAACAGGGAAATGAATAAGGGCGATTTGGCATGCAAACTGAGTGGGACTAAGAGAGTTTGTTTTTTTCTGATCTTTGAGTTAAAGTGAATGAAGTTTATGATATTATGCCGCCACGCTTTGATGGTGATGGCAAGATTAGCCATAAAGAATCGGTATCTTTATTAAAGTGAATTAGTGATGAATCACCCACATGCATAAATCATACATCAATAATAGCTTAATTTTACTCATGATCTATGATGATGAACATACAGAAAAATAGACATGCATGGCAAAAACAGCATATTGTCAATATTTTAGAGACTTCCCCCCCAAAAAAATTTCACAAATCATGTTTTCAGGGGAGCTCATGTCTTATGAAGAGGAGCCAAGCTCTCCCTGGCTCCCCTGTAGTTCACACCCTGCCTGAATGACCAGATACTTTTTTCATAAAATGACCTGCCAAGCTTTGACATTTCCATGTTTTTTTTTTATTAATCAAGACACCATTTAAATTTAGTTCAGATATTATATTGTTGTTCCAGTTTTAAAAAGTAATTACAATATGTTCACCCTCATCCAGCCATTTATAGCTTGTCCTTATGAAACTCCTTTGGCCTTATAGATGTACTGTTGACTCACCTTGCTTTTCAAATGAGCTAATTTAGTTGAGTTGTCTTCTGGTTTACATTAAATGTATGTACTTAAACGCAATAATGTTTGCGATCAATTCATTTTTCTTCCTTTTTTCAGAACCTGATTTCATTGCTAGAGTTTTGTATCTAAAATTTTAGAAGGTCCCTTTTAAGATCATATGTTTCTTGCTTTGCTTTATCCAGACAGAATTAATACATGCTGTAATTTGATATCTCGTCGGCTCAAGTTTAAACAAAGAGGAATTATGTTTCCAGTAAGAGTGTCTTCGTTTTGGATGAGCATCACAAGTACTAAAAGCTATTACAATAATGTTCTGGTCCAACAGTGGTGTTGGAACAACCTCTACTTGGAAGGATTCCAAGTCCTTAACGGGTCTTGAACCCCATTCCTACAATTGCAAGACCTCAGCGCTAAACACAGAGCTATGATGTTAGGTGGTGAACTCGAATGCAGAGACAGCTGTAGACTTTAGATGAGGAGTTTATTCCAACAGAAAAACACAGGCAACAGAATCCAAGCCATATCCAAAGAGTAATCCAAAAAAAAAAAAAAAAAAAAAAAAGAGTCCAGGTCAACACAAAGAGCAATCCGAAACAGGGCAAACAATCCAACAGGGAAATCCAAAAAGGGTAAATCCAAAGACAGAGCAATAAGGTCAAGGTCAGGTAAACGGAGACAAATCAAAAACAACAAGAGGCTCAGAACACAGGACTACACTGGAACAGGTAGAACTAACAAAGACTAAGCAATGACAGAGACAAAGACCAGGGTT
This sequence comes from Albula goreensis, assembly GCA_022829145.1. NCBI lineage: Eukaryota > Metazoa > Chordata > Actinopteri > Albuliformes > Albulidae > Albula > Albula goreensis. The sequence goes on along the minus strand of CM040747.1, from coordinate 40,450,799 downwards.
TAAATACACTAAGTCATAAGGAAACGATACACATGACACACGGTAAATGAGACACAGGTGGGGCAATCAACTGAATGGGTGAACACAATTAGGAAGCACAGAGTCTCTGGTGACCCCTGGTGGGGAAGGGAAAAAAGTCCTAACACTACTTTTACAATGTTAGGGCATAATGAATGTGATATAAACCATTGGTTGATCCTAGATTTAGATGGGCCAGTTTTATTACACCAAGTAACCATTTGATCAGGGTTCCTGACTCTTAAAATGCTGGTTGGGTCAAACATAGACATCATATTGGTTAAGGAGGTGTGATTACAGTTTTTTTGGGGGCTGTAAAGTCATAAATCCATGTAATTTAGGGCTGGTTTAAAATCCCCACCTAACTAAATGTTCAGATTAGGATTGATTTCTCAGAGTTCATTATGGATAGCATGTAGGAAATAATTATTTCTCTTATTTTAGCTGTAACCATAAATATTCCCTGGCAAATAAATAATAATTCCAAAACTGCCCATCTGTAGTGACAACTGCCGAGTCATAATGACCTGCAGGGTTGAGATTAGATAAAATAACCTACATTTATGTTTTAAAAAAGAAGCCCAGCTGAGTATTGAATTCTTCCAATAATTCATCCACCATCCTTTGACTGTTGGTGAGATTCTCCTATAATTCGTCCAAGTTCGTTTTCAGATGATCCAGCCAGTTGTTACAGACAGGCCATTTCTTACTGAGATCTAATGTTGTAGGTGATCACTCCAGTAATAGTGGAGTGCGCGAACTTGGCTACTTGGTGGAAGTCTCTCGACAAATGGATGTTTTAGAACACAACTGGTAGGCTAAATACTTGGCTACAGTATGAAACATTGATTTGAATGCATGCAGAATTTAAATATGATTATCAAACCTACTTTACTGCTGTCTCATATGACAGTGTATGATTGAGTTTACTTTGTAAAGGTACCAGAGTCAGACATGACGGCGCCATTTTGAGTCCTTATAGATTCACAATTCTAGCTCTGTGGAAACCCCTCATCACTCCATGTGGGACACTGCAAAATATTTTACTCGCAGTTACATTTATCCTAGTTCCATAAATTCATGATATGGAACTTGGCACAGCTAGGGAAGAGACAATCAAATCACAACTGTAGTCAACGTAGGCTACGTGTCAGTAGGCTAAATTATGGCGACTACAAGATTATAAAGCGAGACCTGTACAAAAACTATGAACTCAAAGCAAGGTTTTTACGAAATCCTGACATCACCAACAGCCAAGCTGATTGGCAATTAGGCTCAAACAAGCAGTGGAGCTTCTCCTGCCACAATAAGAGACTCAACAGAGAAGCTTTTCTGCCAGAGATTGAGAGGGAGGCTCTGTACCAGCTACCAAGCAAACTTATTCTATTGGTGAGGTACGAGCTCGGATACCCACAAGGTATATGTTGAATATTCTGTTCTGTTTGTACGAAATTTGTGACTTTGACAGATGAAGCTTTAATTTGGATGCCATTAGTGGCTTGTGAAGCTGAGCGACACAAACCGCGCACAGCCATAAGCGAGCGGTACCTCTGCAACGCAGCACTTCATTATTATATCCTCACAATAGTTTTGGTGTGAATGTGTTGCAGCCTGTTCTCTATGGAGGGATGACAGCGCTGTCTAGTGGACTCATTTAGTAACTGCAGCAGAGCTTAGAGAGGAGCCAAAGCATTTAGATACACCAAAACTGTTCTGAATAAGGGCCCCAATGGATCCAGCTTTGTGTGTTATTTCATTTCTGGTTTTATGCAACTGGTTAATACTACAGCTGTGTTGGTTTTTTTGTAAAACTGAGTATTATTGCTGTAGAGGTTTTATTATTACATATTATATTATTTTCAGTTACACAAAAGACAAGTAAACACAACAAAAGATGGGAAAATGATGCACAGCCAAAATATTTACTTGCATCTAACCCTAATCACAAATGTATGATGATTCAGACCTTGTGTAAAATTATATTTCAAATGATATAGGGTTACACAGAATTTTCTGACACATGGCATAGGGTTGTATGTTTGTGAATTGGGTAATTCAGTGGTACAGTGCCACAGAATGAATTTATGCTAGATATATGACATTGACAGTGAGAGTGTAATCATACTTCAAAATGTGGGTATTTATACAGACTATACTGAAGTATCAAAGGCTTTCCAGGTACTGGGAAAAATCACTCAATTCCAAAGAATTACTGAGCACTTTCCATCCAGCATATTATGAGAGTTTGAGGATAAGGAGACTGTGATACCTTTGGATGCTGAGCACATTGACCCAGAACCTGGTAAATGCTGGACTGTGATGCCAGTACAGGAGCAGGAGACGTCAGGGCCCGTTGGAAGTGACAAAGTAAACACACAATTTGGAAATACTTTGGTTTCACACCAGTTTATCATTATCATTCATACAGCTAGTAACACAACTCAATACAAAATTAAGGACCACAATAAAATTGAAAATGAGCTTTTCTAGCTGTTGCAACTTTGAGAAATGAATAATGCACTGATTTACAAGAACCAAAGAAATAACATGAGCATGTTTTAAGATGCATAAAGTGCAATAAAATAATTTTGTTTGATAATTGTAATTAAAAATTGGAATCACAATATTTAGCAAAATAATAGGGATTATAATTTTAACCATAATCATTCAGTTCAGAATTTCAGGCCAGTAAATTGAACAGAAGCAACTGTGAATGTTCTGAAATACAGACCTGATTATAAACAAGCTCTGAAACTGACTGATGCCTGAAAACAGGGAAAGCAGACTGTAGTAGCCTAGAATATTGATTACTTTTTGGTTGTTATTTTGTCTTTAATTTTTTCAGAGAATGGCAAGTAAGTATCAGAGAGTAAATATTTTGGTTTCTTATCTTAGCTCTTTCATTGTGTTTAACATCAAAAAATGATTTTAGTTTCCTGCTGATGGCTCAGTGATGTGCACTGTTTTGACACTAGTGTTTCTGTTGGGTTTTTTCGTAAAATTCATAAAACCAATACTATCAAAAAGTTTGGTCACAGGTCATTGAGAAATGATCACCATCAGAACAGAAACGCTGCACTGCTGATCAGATGTGAACTAAAAACCCCCTTGCCTTCCTGTGACTACTCCTGTGAACCTTTAGCTGTGTGATAATGTTTGCTTTTTTACTCTCATTGGAAGGAAATACAAACTTCTCACAGCTTGTCAAGCGAACTCACTATTTACTCTAAAGGCTGGAATTTGCTTTAATAATGAAATACAGTATAAAAGGATCTGATAACTCCATCCTTAGCCCTGCTGTCCACACTTGGCTCAGGGGCATGAGTAGGGCCATGAGTGAGGCTTAAAGCCCAGAGTTAGCCTGAAAAAGACTGTGGAAAAGGTAGCTGGGCCATTAGCCCCAATTCTGACAGAACTGAATAGAGGAAAAGGGGCTATTTGGTTCAGAACCACAGCTGTAGAACTGTCAGACTTGAGTAGGACATCTTATTCTCAGGTGTAAAGTGCTGCAGTTGGAGAGTGTAGCACAGATATCTTCCTCAGAGCATTGTAGATCTTACAATCCTCATTATCACTCTTTATCAGTGAGCACTATCAATACTACATTTAAAATATTAAGTCTTAAATATTAACACATCACCTCTTTGTTTCAGACTCAGCAGCTGTGGTCTTACAGAGGAGTCCTGTGAAATTGTGGCTTCAGCTCTCCAGTCATCAAACTCACCCCTGAGAGAGCTGGACCTCAGCTACAATAACCTGGGAGATTCAGGAGTGAAGCTGCTCTGTGCTGGACTGAAGAGTCCAAACTGTAAACTACAGACACTGGGGTGAGTAGTGCTGTGTACTTTGTGACCTTTAGTAAATAGAGTTAGTGATTATGGCTCGAAACAGAGAAATATTTAACAGCTCCTTCTCTCAATCAAACTTTTCCTCTCTCCAGCCATCCTTCCTTTGTCCACATTGGTCACATCCCTCTCTTCTTACTCCTCTATCACAGCAAAGTAAAGCAGGATAAAACCCCATGAGTCTTAGGGTTGCCAGCTGTGTGGTTCCTGTCCAGAATTATCTTGTGTTGAAGTTCAGTGTGAAAGTGGGATTATGTGTGTGTGTTCTATCCATAGACTAGTGTCGAGACAGCAACATGCATTTTATGGTTATTTACCCTGCTCCCTTCTTTTATGGTCCCTTGCCATGCACCCAGACACGGCCTGAGAGGGACAAATGGACTCCACCCCCTTGTAAATACCCCTGAATCAGTGACCAAAGAGGCAACAGGCTTTTCAAGCATGGCAAGGAGCAGAGCTTTACTCAGAAACTAAAACGAAACACTCATGACAGCCAAAATGGATGTACATTTGGAGTTACCAGTTAAAAGCGGAGTTGGGCGTGGTACGACCCTCTTTGTTGTTGGTAAGCCCTAAGATGCCCCCAAATGTAGAATCCTGTGATAAACATGCCCAACCACAGGGAGCTATCACCTGTCTCTCTCCCTCTGGCTCCTTCCCCTTCTGGAGCACGTATGTGCGTGTGCGTGCGTGCGAGCGAACAGGTTCACAAACTATCCTGGAGGTACTCGTTAGAATACCTGCAGAGCCTGCAGCATGTAGGTAGGAGATAGTTTGTCGGATGTGGCGTGCCCTTTTCTTGGTGATCGCATCAGCACTGAAGCTCTAATAATTTGCAGAGCTTTACATGGGGAGAGGGAGATTAGACCCTGATTAGATAGCTATTCTATCATTCCCTGATGAGTATCTTTGTGAATTTTCCCATTTTCTGAGCAATCAATAATTAATTTGAACAACATTCTCCAGGCTCATATTTCAAACATTAGGCAGCACATCATTTCAAGGTGCTTTATTGGCATGACATGGGCTGTGTTGCCAAAGCAAATGGTACAGTTAACACAACAGAACAATTATCACACAAACAGTGGAAAAAACAGAACAAACATGAATGCATACAATGAGTGACTATTAACTAACATTTATACATTTTTTACATTCCTGCACTGGTGACAGGTTGCTACATATAGAGCAGCCAGGGAGGCTGTGTGTCCTTCACCCAGTAAGATTGGTAATTGTCTCTCCCCTGGGAGTGTTTCACAATTTGCATATATTCTTTCACAATTTTCAAAGAAGTCTTTGTGAATTTTTGTGTAATTTGTGCAGTATAGGAGGAAGTGTAGCTCTGTCTCAGCCTCACCTATCTCACAGTGATCACATATCCTCTCCTCTTTGGGGCGCCAGGTTTGCTTGTGTCTGCCTGTTTCAATGGCCAGGCTGTGATCACTTAGTCTGTATTTGGTTTGGATCTGTCTCTGCTTCATATCTCTGACAGTGGAGAGATATTCTGCCAGTTTGTAATTTCTGTTTAACATAGTGTAGCAATTTCATTTGTTTTGCTGTTTTGTCATTTTCTTCCAAAAAATAAGAATGTTTTATTTGAT
>CM040747.1:40355708-40444835 GCA_022829145.1 Albula goreensis | reverse complement strand
ATGAGGTTAACTGGAAGCTCTGTCTCCATGTGCTGTGAGTTAGAGCTGCAAGAGGATGAGGTTAACTGAAGCTCTGTCTCCATGCGCTGTGAGGAGAGAGAGCTGCAGTAAGAGGATGAGGTTAACTGGAAGCTCTGTCTCCAAGTGCTGTGAGTTAGAGCTGCACTAAGAGGATGAGTTTAACTGGAAGCTCTGTCTCCATGCGCTGTGATTTAGAGCTGCAAGAGGATGAGTTTAACTGGAAGCTCTGGTCTCCATGTGCTGTGAGTTAGAGCTGCAGTAAGAGGATGAGGTTAACTGGAAGCTCTGTCTCCATGTGCTGTGAGTTAGAGCTGCAGTAAGAGGATGAGGTTAACTGGAAGCTCTGTCTCCATGTGCTGTGAGTTAGAGCTGCAGTAAGAAGATGAGGTTAACTGGAAGCTCTGTCTCCATGTGCTGTGAGTTAGAGCTGCAGTAAGAGGATGAGGTTAACCGGGAAGCTCTGTCTCCATGTGCTGTGTGAGTTAGAGCTGCAGTAAGAAGATGAGGTTAACTGGAGGCTCTGTCTCCATGTGCTGTGAGTTAGAGCTGCAGTAAGAGGATGAGGTTAGCTGGAAGCTCTGTCTCCATGTGCTGTGAGTTAGAGCAGCAGTAAGAGGATGAGGTTAACTGGAGGCTCTGTCTCCATGTGCTGTGAGTTAGAGCTGCAGTAAGAGGATGAGGTTAACTGGAAGCTCTGTCTCCATGTGCTGTGAGTTAGAGCTGCAGTAAGAGGATGAGGTTAACTGGAAGCTCTGTCTCCATGTGCTGTGAGTTAGAGCTGCAGTAAGAGGATGAGGTTAACTGGAAGCTCTGTCTCCATATGCTGTGAGTTAGAGCTGCAATAAGAGGATGAGGTTAACTGGAAGCTCTGTCTCCATGTGCTGTGAGTTAGAGCTGCAATAAGAGGATGAGGTTAACTGGAAGCTCTGTCTCCATGTGCTGTGAGTTAGAGCTGCAGTAAGAGGATGAGGTTAACTGGAAGTTCTGTCTCCATGTGCTGTGAGTTAGAGCTGCAATAAGAGGATGAGGTTAACTGGAAGCTCTGTCTCCATGTGCTGTGAGTTAGAGCTGCACAAGAGGATGAGGTTAACTGGAAGCTCTGTCTCCATGTGCTGTGAGTTAGAGCTGCAATAAGAGGATGAGGTTAACTGGAAGCTCTGTCTCCATGTGCTGTGAGTTAGAGCTGCAATAAGAGGATGAGGTTAACTGGAAGCTCTGTCTCCATGTGCTGTGAGTTAGAGCTGCAGTAAGAGGATGAGGTTAACTGGAAGCTCTGTCTCCATATGCTGTGAGTTAGAGCTGCAATAAGAGGATGAGGTTAACTGGAAGCTCTGTCTCCATGTGCTGTGAGTTAGAGCTGCAATAAGAGGATGAGGTTAACTGGAAGCTCTGTCTCCATGTGCTGTGAGTTAGAGCTGCAGTAAGAGGATGAGGTTAACTGGAAGCTCTGTCTCCATATGCTGTGAGTTAGAGCTGCAGTAAGAGGATGAGGTTAACTGGAAGCTCTGTCTCCATATGCTGTGAGTTAGAGCTGCAGTCAATTTTAAGGTGAGATATTGAAGTGCATTCTCAGTTACAAGGTGATATTTTAAATCTTCTTCCTCCTTTTTTGTCTTCACCTCACATTTCCACATTGTGTTTTATAAGTCAGTATTACATATTTCTGTTCCTAACATCCTGTAGAAATTGAAATCCTCCATGGAAATTTGTTTTTCCCACAGTTTTTCTTTTCAACAAGGTAATTCTGTAAAATTACTTGTCTTAGTTGGACAGTATGAGAGTGCTGTCAGTGAGGTGAGGATTTAAGAAAAATAATGATTCTCTGAATCCAGGGTGTTCTAATAATTAAAGCCCTCGTTTAACGTCTGGCACTCTGAATACCGAAAAAAAGTAACACTAACTACTGGAACTCTAAACCTAACCAACAGGTAATAAGTTAAATTGGTTTATTTAAATATTTACTTTTAAAAATAATAACCATTTATGAAATATCCAAGTTCGTTTATAAAAATGAGCAGTCTGTTGGATCAACTTGTATCAGAAATATATATGTACACTTGCAAATCAAATAGTTTAAAATGTTTATTTGATACTTACAACATAAGGCAAGAACAAACAAGAACTTCTGGGATTATAGATGAATGAAATGAAGATGACCCAGCCAATGCTCTCCTGAGGAATACAGCCAACCAAAATGCAAAGTAAATCCCAAAGGTTTGATAGTTCTGGCAGTGATGGGAGATAACTTGAGCAAGTGATGAAACAAGAAGATGAAGCAGAAGTACTGAGCAATGAGGACTGAGCCATGAGGTCTGTTCCAGGCCCAACTTAAGAAGGGTCTCTCCCCCTCCTCCCTGGTGCTCGCATATCTAATTTTATAGTGGGGGAGTGCTTGAAGGTTTATCCAGGACTTAATCTTATTTTGACACTTAAACAACTGGAAAACACAAGGCATCCCCTCAGTATTCATGTTTCTGTGATCAGTTCTTTACGAGCATCACAATGACACCATCGTCTTAATTTCTAAAAAAGGGTCTGCTCCTTGCCATGCTTGAAAAGCCTGTTGCTCCTTTGATCACTGGATTGGAGGTGTTTATGAAGTAGAGGGACCATTTGTCCCTCTCTGGCTGTGTCTGGGTGCATGGCAAGTGACCATAAAAGAAGGGAGCAGGGTAAATAACCATAAAATGCATGTTGCTCTCCCATCTGTGCCATGTTACATTCAGGTGTAGGTGGGGAGTACCATGTCACATTCTGGTGTAGGTAGGGTGTACCATGTTACATTTAGGTGTAGGTGGGGTGGACCATGTCACATTCAGGTGAAGGTGTGAAGTAACATGTCACATTCAGGTGTGGTATTTTTGGTATTTTTTTCTTAACTCACTGTTTCTTTCTGTCAGATCTCTGAGTCCTCACAAACCTCTTTGCAGGGTCCAGCAATCAGCAGAGTCCAGCTGTCTGGAACAGAAGAGTCCAGAGAGGAGAGAGCAGTGTATGGATGTAAACCCCACAAAAAAGGTGTGATATCTCTTTATCTATGTATTAATCATCATGGGGTTTGGCTTTGAGAATACTCTTTATTTCACCTCTCTTTTCATGCTCATAACTATGAGAATGACTAACCTCTCACTCTGATGTGGTGTGACTCAATTCAAAGGTTCAATTCAAGTTCTCTGTGGTTTCAGCCAATCATCCAGGACCAGATTCATCCCTTTTATTATCCCTTTTAAGCATTTTAAATGTTACTTCAGCCTTTTCTGGGGCATAAAAAATTCCTGGGACTGAAAAATGGCGAGCATTTGGGAACCTGAGAATCTGCAGCGGACATGGTGAACACAGTTTGTCTTGCAGAATGATATGCAGCAGTCCATTTATCCAGATTCACAAAACAATTTAATTACTCTCAGGGAAAGCATGATTAATCTGAACTACTGCCTCTACAAAGTCATCAATCAAAAGCAAAAGCTGAACTTCAAAGAACTGGAGTGAATTATCGCACATCTCTTTATGTGTTTATTTCAGTCTCTCTGATACAGCACAACTCTTCATGTGTTTATTTCAGTCTCTCTGATACAGCACACCTCTTCATGTGTTTATTTCAGTCTCTCTGATACAGCACACCTCTTCATGTGTTTATTTCAGTCTCTCTGATACAGCACACCTCTTCATGTGTTTATTTCAGTCTCTCTGATACAGCACACCTCTTCATGTGTTTATTTCAGTCTCTCTGATACAGCACACCTCTTCATGTGTTTATTTCAGTCTCTCTGATACAGCACACCTCTTCATGTATTTATTTCAGTCTCTCTGATACAGCACACCTCTTCATGTGTTTATTTCAGTCACTCTGATACAGCACACCTCTTCATGTGTTTATTTCAGTCTCTCTGATACAGCACACCTCTTCATGTGTTTATTTCAGTCTCTCTGATACAGCACACCTCTTCATGTGTTTATTTCAGTCTCTCTGATACAGCACACCTCTTCATGTGTTTATTTCAGTCTCTCTGATACAGCACACCTCTTCATGTGTTTATTTCAGTCTCTCTGATACAGCACACCTCTTCATGTGTTTATTTCAGTCACTCTGATACAGCACACCTCTTCATGTGTTTATTTCAGTCTCTCTGATACAGCACACCTCTTCATGTGTTTATTTCAGTCTCTCTGATACAGCACACCTCTTCATGTGTTTATTTCAGTCTCTGATACAGCACACCTCTTCATGTGTTTATTTCAGTCTCTCTGATACAGCACACCTGTTCATGTGTTTATTTCAGTCTCTCCAGCACACTTTGATGAAGTTGAAGAAGGAGGAGTTGAAACAGTTTCAGAGCCATCTGAGTCAGTATTACCCAGAATGCACTGAGAGACAACAGGAGGACCTTGAGGCCCTGCATGTAGTTGAGAAGATGCTGGAGACCTGTGGCAGTGAGAGATCTCTGCATAACTCACTCCACATCCTGAGGACCATGAACCAGACGGATCTTGCTGACTCACTGAAGAGAGATGAGCAGAAGAGTAAGACACTATTTTGTGTAAATCAGTCATTAATATATCAGTATTAGCAACTGCAAACAAGCCACTAAAGAGTGAATGTGTTTGTGCTGTGACTATTCCTGTAAACCTGGCCCTGAGAGAGATGTGCAAAATCAGGGCCCTTATGTAAGGATATAAATGTTGGGAAAAATCATTAATGCAGATTTAAAAAATGTGGCAGAATCAGTTTAGCAGTTTAATGTCTGAAAGAGAAGCAGAATAGAGCAAAGTACTGACTTAAAGCTTTGATCATACACTGACCAATCAGGATGTTTTCCACATTCCCTTTAAATGAGTGGATGCATAACACATCCTTATTTTTCCATGTTTGTTAGTGCAGGTTTTCTGCCTCTACTTTTCTGTATCTCTTATTCCCTTAGTGTGGTGTCAAAGGAGCACCACAGGCAGGTGCAGTTCTTCATAAAGTGGCTGTAGTGCGCATTTAACACCAGAATAATGGATATGTTAAAATAATAGTAAGAGAGCACATGCCAGACAACACAGAAAAATATGACTGTGCCAAACAGACCGTATTTTAGTGTTCTGTTCCAACATCTGAAATGCATTTTCAGCATTTTAGCATCACAAGAATAATACATCATTCCACCAACAGCCACCAAATGAAACCAATTTATGATATTATTACTGTTAATAAGATATTAGAATTGTGTGATCTTAACATATGTAGAAAAGGTTCTGAAAGAGTGGCCCTCTGCACCAGGTTGTGAAGCTGCCTATACAGTTTAGAGCAGATATACCTGATTATTTATACTGCTATGATGGGTTTATATATATATGGATCTAGTATTATCTGTCTGTACATGTTCACTTAATCTCATAGATTCACTTAATCTCTTTATCTCATTTCACGTTGGTAAGACCTTACGCTCTATAGTTCCCCTACTCTGGTGTGTCTTCATGAACAAGGCAGAATCTATTTCTGTTCACCATTTGTGCAGATTGTTTGAGTGATGTGTAACACACTGTGTGACAGACTTGTGTAAAATATTGTGTCAAGGGGAAAAGTTTATAACAATTTTTTCAACTGATTATTTTTTTAATATAAGTAAATTATCTGTCATATTTCTTCTTCTCAGGAAAAAAACTCACAAGAGCCCAACAGACACTGAAATCTGATCTGAAGAAGAAGTTTGAACGCATATTTGAAGGTTTGGTACAGCAGGGCCACCCAACCCTCCTCAATGAGATCTATACAGAGCTCTACATCACAGAGGGAGGAGGTGGGGGGGTCAATAATGAACATGAGGTCAGACAGATTGAGGCAGCATCCAAGAGACAAACCACACAGGAGACTGCAATCCTCTGCAATGACATCTTTAAACCTTTACCTGGACAGGAGAAACACATCAGAACTGTGCTTACAAAGGGCATCGCTGGCATTGGGAAAACTGTCTCTGTGCAGAAGTTCATTCTGGACTGGGCAGAAGGAAAAGCCAATCAGGACATTAATTTAATCTTCACTCTTCCTTTCCGAGACCTGAACTTAAAGAAGGAGAGAGAATTCAGTCTGATGCAACTCCTCCAGCACTACTTTCCACAGCTGAAAGAGATTGAAAGTGTTGAACATGATGAAGTCAAAGTTGTGTTCATCTTTGATGGTCTGGATGAGTGTCGACTTCCTCTAGATTTCCAGAACAATGAGAACTGCTGTGATGTAACAGAGTCAGCATCAGTGGACGTGCTGCTGACCAACCTCATTAAGGGGAATCTGCTTCCCTCTGCTCTCCTCTGGATCACCTCCCGACCAGCAGCAGCCAATCAGATCCCTCCTGAGTGTGTCCACCAGGTGACAGAGGTACGAGGGTTCAATGACCCACAGAAGGAGGAGTACTTCAGGAAGAGAATCAGAGATCAGAACCTGGCCAGCAGAATTATCTCACACATAAAGTCATCCAGGAGTCTCTACATCATGTGTCACATTCCAGTCTTCTGCTGGATTTCTGCTACAGTTCTGGAGACATTGTTGGGTAAAGCAGACAGTGGAGAACTGCCCAAAACTCTGACTGAAATGTACACACACTTCCTGCTCATTCAGACCAATGTGAAGAATCAGAAGTATCATGGCACCAATGAGACAAACCCAAAGAAGATCTCAGCATCAGATGCAGAAATGATCCTGAAACTGGGGAAGCTGGCTTTTCTACAGCTGCAAAAGGGCAATCTGATATTCTATGAAGAGGACCTGAGAGAGAGTGGCATTGATGTCAGTGAAGCTTCAGTGTACTCTGGGGTGTGCAGAAAATCTTTAAAGAGGAGTCTGGGTTGCATCAGGAGAAAGTCTACTGCTTTGTGCATCTGAGCATTCAGGAGTTTCTGGCTGCCTTGTTTGTGTTTCATTCATGTGTAAATGAGAACAGAAATGCACTCAGACCAGAAGAGGGTGACAGAATGCAGCTGTCTGAGGTACACAGGAGTGCAGTGGATCAGGCCTTACAGAGTAAGAATGGACACCTGGACCTTTTCCTCCGATTCCTTCTGGGCCTCTCACTGGAGTCCATTCAGACTCTCTTAGGAAAACTACTGACACAGACAGGAATTAAATCACTCATGCACTCCATCAGAAAACTTTTACACAAACAGAAAGTAGATCAGAGAGCATTAAAGAAACAGTCCAGTACATCAAGCAGAAGATCAGAGAAGAGTCTTCAGCAGAGAGGACCATCAATCTGTTCCACTGTCTGAATGAACTGAATGACAACTCTCTCGTGGAGGAAATCCAGACTTCCCTGAGATCAGGGAGACTTTCTGATAAAGAGCTGGAACCACACCAATGCTCAGCTCTGGCCTTTGTGTTACTGATGTCAGAGGAGGTCCTGAATGAGTTTGACTTGAAGACGTACAACACATCAGCAGCAGGTTATCAGAGACTGGTACCAGTCGTGAGGAACTGCAGGAAGGCCAAGTGAGTACTGTTACATCATTCACAATGCAGATGATTGACACTGATATTTGCATAAACAGTTTATAATTGTGTGAGAATAAAGTGCATGAACATAGCTCACCTATATCATGAGCAAAAGCCTGTTCATGAATTATATTTCAGAATGTAATATTTTTTGTTCCATTTTCATCTACCCCAACGTGTATGTAGAAAATAAACACCAATGGTAAAGTACTGAATGTGATATTTTAGTGAAACAATTGGCGATGTAGGATGCAGAAAATAATCTACAATTTGAAATTCATTCAATAGCATTTTTATACTTCCATCTTAAGTGTCAAACCTCACTTCAATGTAGGTCTTCCTCATCTCCACAGCATCCTGTCTGAATTTGGAATTTCACAATGCCTACTGCAGAGGGGTGGGGTTTGACCTGGCCCAGCCATTTCCTGGCCCCTGTACAAACTCTGCCCTCTTCTAGGACCCTCCTGGTGTCAAATTTGAACTAAATAAACCATGTTTCAGCACTGAGGTCCTATACAGCTTCCTTATAGTGCTGCACAGTGACCAGTTTGTTCTCCATCTCAGACAGGGGCTCAGTGGTTAAATTACTGAGGGACTCTTATCCTTCCCCTCTCTATAGAGGTTCCAGAACCTCTCCAGGGCATTAGCATTTTAAAGCTAACCTCAAAGATGTCAGTGGGGCCTGGAACCTTCACCTCCAAACAGGTCATGCTGGGCATTTTGGTCTCTGTCTGTGGAGGATGGGTGGGGTGTTGTGCCGTCCTTATTGTTCTGTCATGTGAAATTTGATCCACCTGGGAGATTTGATCGGGCCTGATGCAACAATGGGTTCTGAAAAGCTGATATTGGGTCTCCATTGAAAAATGAAAAAGTCAAAGGCAAATACGTATTTTTCAAAGGGGCATGTTTTGGAAGTATTCGTGATTAAAGTCTTTGGTGAAATTATCGTGACAAGGAAATGATGATGGTGAACCTTAAGATTCAACCTGGTGGGCGTACAGATTCATGAGTCAAATTACTGGTCACTCCTGAATGCTGGCCAGGGTGCATATTTACTTTCACAAACATAAACAGTAAATGCAGCGATCTGACCAGCTTTCCTGTGGTCATCTTTATTATGAAAGCCAAATAGTCGAATATTACAGTGAAAAGAATCATTCTGTCCATTGAAAAAACATTGTGATCCAGTTGTTTTCGCTAGCTAGCATTTTAACATTATTTCTGTCTGCATTTCCAATGGGTTTTTAAACGTTTTTTATCTTGACATTGAAAGACGGACACCGTGTTCCTTCATTATCAGCTACTGGATGTCTTCACATGTGTATTTAAGGTATCTGTATGTGCTGTAGGTTTAATCTTTGAAAAATCAAACTAGCTTGCGATAATGCAGGCCAGCCAATGCTGTCAGGCACAACTTCGTAACTTGTGAGACAGTCATATTAGATGTCAGCTTCAGTGTAGTCGCCATCATCTTTAATACATTCTCTTTAATAGTAAAAATCTCAAAACTGCACGAAAATTAATTATCTCTGCTCTCTTCCTAAGGTAGTGTTAATCCCTCTGAGGGATGGTCTTGCAAAACTGAGAGCAATTTAATTTCCCAATGTTCTAAACGTTAGGTCATCCCTGCGTTGTTATAGCAACAGACGCCATGTCCGCTGTTCAGAACCCATTGTTGTGTCAGGTTGGATCAAATTTCCTGGACGGATCAAAATTTGCATGACAGCTCCTCTGTTGTCCGCTGGATGTCCGTTGCTCCTTGCAGCTCTTTCGGCGATGGTTGTGGAGTTGGACTTGGCGGCGATGCCATCTTCCTCCCCAGGTCCTTATGAGATGAACAGTGTTTATATCTGCAGGAGACTCAAGTACAATCCAAACACAGCTTGCAAAACCAACATTACAAGATTATTACATCTTTCACCACTAGGAGTAAGCAAAGGGTATTTGCTATTTTGGCTAAAAGGACACTTACTCTAAAACTGTGACTCACAGTAGAGATAATGATCGTATATTCTGTTATGCAGTCATGTCTTTAAATATGATCGCATCGTGTGAAGCTGTTCTCTACACACAGAATGTATCTGATGCCCAGTCATTTGATTGAGTTAGGAACTCACTCACCACTTTCCTAACGGTCGTGTTAGCTGATGACATGCTCATGTATTTGACCTGTGTTTAGACACTCACCACCAGGGTGCTGCTCACTCTCTCAAAAGCATATCGATTCTTTGGAGTTTCAGAAATGATCACTCTGGGAAACTAAAAATCCCACAGTTATGGAATTACACATTTTACAAAATTGTTTTAAAAAATATTTTTTTTTGCTTGTGAATTAGTGAATCGTGTTCAAATCTCTATGTCTCAAATACTCAGACAAAATTTAACTTAGATGTGCCCCTGTCAGGGGGATCATGTCATCCACCCACAACCAACACCCCACCTGCCTTTCCCTCCCATACCCCCACCTGAGTCTGTCCAATCCAATCCAACTCACCCCAACACTAGAAGGCAAATTGCATTGGGTCTAGTAAACCCTCCATTTTGCTATGTAGCTTTTACTTGACCGATCTCTCAAATGATTTCATGACCAATGAGGTCAGAGCCACTGAGTTCTTTGGGGGTTTTGTTCTTTGCTATGGGTAACAATGATTGACTCCTTGTAGAGTTTGGGTACTCTCTCATCGTTCTATGGATAGGTTAAACTCATAGCAGAAAATATCACACAGCTGTAATGCACATATTTTAAGTAGTTTTCCCGTAATCCTATTTGGCCTGGGGCTTTTCCCAGTTTTACATTTTCTGAGCATACCTTTAACATTTCAGGGACCGAACATGAACTCTGACTTAGGGAACATGTAGACTTAGGGAGTACTTTTACACTTGGTCATCATGTGTGTTGGACTGATTGAATATATCCAACTGTGTAAACACATTCCATTTACACTTGGCCCCATAACTGAGTCTCCATGAGACAGATATAAATCTGATTTGCTATCCATGCTTTACAAGCAGTTATATGGCACTGTCTTCTGGAATGTAGGCAGCCAAGGTGATGCCAGGCGCCAAAATTTAGCTTCATGTCATTTTACAATTAAATTTACAATTTTGGTTTTTTCCAACTGGGTGAGTCATCCATGCTGTTGTTTTGCACGTATTGACTGCAGGGGTCCTAGTTGATGACTTCTGTGTGTGATGTATTTCCATTTGGGAGGTGTAAAGATTATGGCCTGAATGCAGTGTGTGAACTTGTAGGCGTACTTACTTTATGTCAGCACATCTGATATATAATAATCAGTTAATGACCACATCAAACCTCCACATGGGAATCAAAACCAAAAATCACAGTATGATATGACCAACTAAAGCAGGGCACACATATCTACTACTATACATCTGCAGAGTGATGTACTATATTCTATAGTTTATCATCAAGCTAACATTTGCAGTAGAAGACGCCTCTGGCTCTGGTTGCTCTTCAGAGATGATTGGCTTAGATTTTTTGATAAATGCTAAATTTGTGAGTAAGCTTCCTTGTTTTATTTTTGACATATCTGCATGCTGACTACAAAACAGGGAAATGAATAAGGGCGATTTGGTGTGCAAACTGAGTGGGACTAAGAGAGTTTGTTTTTTTCTGATCTTTGAGTTAAAGTTCATGAAGTTTATGATATTGTGTTGCCACGCTTTGATGATGATGGCAAGAATAGCCATAAAGAATCGGTATCTTTATTAAAGTGAATAAGTGATGAATCACCCACATGCATAAATCATACATCAATAATAGCCTAATTTTGCACATGAGCCATGCTGATGAACATACAGAAAAATAAAAATGCATGGCAGAAATAGCATATTGTCAATATTTTAGAGACCCCCCAAAATTTCACACATCATGTTTTCAGGGGAGCTCATGTCTTATTAAGAGGAGCCAAGCTCCCCCTGGCTCCCCTGTAGTTCACACCCTGCCTGAATGACCAGATACTGTTTAGTAAAATTACTTGCCAAGCTTTGACATTTCCATGGGTTTTTTTTTTTTTATCAAGATACCATTTAAATTTAGTTCAGATATTATGTTGTTGTTCCAATTTTAAAAAGTAATTACAATATGTTCACCTTCTTCCAGCCATTTATAGCTTGTCCTTATGAAACTCCTTTGGCTTTATAGATGTACTGTTGACTCACCTTGCTTTTCAAATGAGCTAATTTAGTTCAGTTTTCTTCTGGTTTATATTCACTGTATGTACTTAAACTGTTTATAACAATTCATTTTCTCCCATTTTCAGAACCTGATTTCATTGCAAGGGTTTGTATCTCAAATTTTGAAGGTCCCTGTTAAGATCATATAATGTTTCTTGCTTTGCTTTATCCAGACAGAATTAATACATGCTATAATTTGATATCTAGTAGGCTCAAGTCCAAACAAAGAGGTATTATGTTTCCAGTAAGAGCATCTTCTTTTTGGATAACATCATAAGTACTAAAAGCTATTACAATAGTGTTCTGGTCCAACAGTGGTGTTGGAACAACCTCTACTTTTACAATGTTAGGGCATAATGAATGTGATATAAACCATCGGTTGATCCTAGATTTAGATGGGCCAGTTTTATTACTCCAAGTAACCATTTGATCAGGGTTCCTGACTCTTAAAATGCTGGTTGGGTCAAACATAGACATCATATTGGTTAAGGAGGTGTGATTACAGTTTTGTTGTGGCCTGAGAGGTCATTAATCCATGTAATTTAGGGCTGGTTTAAAATCCCCACCTAATTAAATGTTCAGATTAGGATTGATTTCTCAGAATTCATTATGAATAGCATCTAGGAAATAATTATTTCACTTATTTTGGCTGTAACCATAAATATTCCCAAAGAAAAATAATTCCAAAACTGCCCATCTGTAATAACAACTGCTAAGTCATAATGACCTGCAGGGTTGAGATGACATAAAATAACTTACATTTATGTTTTTAAAAACCCAACTGACCATCCCTTTCAATTACTGTTGGTTCACTGTTGGTGAGATTCTCCTAGAATCCAAGTACGTTTTCAGATGATCCAGCCAATTGTTACAGACAGGCCATTTCTTACTGAGATCTAATGTTGTCCCTTTAAGAATGCCAGGAGATCTTATTAGTCCCAAATGAGCCTGTTATGATGCTATATATTTTTGTTAAAATAATACATTTTAGATAATAATATTTTATTATCTTAGATTTACTGAGTCCCTTAAAAGCACTTCGGCTTGTTTGGATACAATGTTTTTCGAGGGTTGACATTGTTAATTAACGAGTGGTTTGACTCTGTGACCCGGAGAGTGATAAGTGAGTGAGTTGGATCAACGCTATTTCCAGTGAGGTTTGTGCGCGCAGTTCGGCGGCGTCTGGTAAACCTGGAAGCGGATCTCCCAAAACTCATCCACTCCGCTCGAATATTGTTTTTCCCCACGGTTTTCTTTTCCTTGTTCATCCTTAACCAACTAAATTGTGTCACAACGTGATGCAGCCCAGGCTGTCTATCTTTTAGAAAACGCTGAACAAACCGATTGCTGGGGGCAGCGAACTGTTGCCTTCGCAACCCAAGACCGGGCTGTCCGTCCCCGGCGACAAGAGCGAGCTGGCCGCGGAATGAGAAGCTCCGGCGTTGGGTACAAGCGGCGGAGGCAACGCCAGTCCTCTTTTCTTTCTTATTGTATTTAAACAAGCGGAGTGTATCAGCCGCACGCCACTAAACTCAGCAACCTTATAGCTAGCATTGACGAATTTAAAGACAACCAGAGTAAGGTCAGGCATGCAGTATCTGCCCAGGGAGGCTGTGACACTATCAAGCTAGGAATATGTATCCTGTTTTACCACAAATATTTTGGAATCCACATCAATTGTAAGCTATTTTTCATCATCATTTCTGATTGGAATGCCGGGCTTCTTTCTTTTGGCAAGGAAAAGTTTGTTGGAGCTCTCAGTCCAGCAGGCTCCACTGGACATTGTGGCGATCACTCCAGTAAAGTGGAGTTCGCGAACTTGACGACTTGGTGGAAGTCTCTCGTTAAATGGATGTTTTAGAACACAACTGGTAGGCTAAAGACTTGGCTACAGTATGAAACATTGATTTGACTGCATGCCGAATTTAAATATGATTATCAAACCTACTTTACTGCTGTCTCATATGACCGTCTATGATTGAGTTTACTTTGTAAAGGTACCAGAGTCAGACATGACGGTGCGCCATTTTGAGTCCCTATAGATTCACAATTCTAGCTCTGTGGTAACCCTCATCACTCCATGTGGGACACAGCAAAACATTTTACATGCAGTTATATTTATCCAAGTTACATAAATTCATGTTGGGAACTTGACACAACTAGGGAAGAGACAATCAAGTCACAACTGAGGTCAATGTAGGATATGTGTCAGAAGGCTAAATTATGGCGACAACAAAGATTATAAAGCGAGACCTGTACAAAAACTATGTGAACTCAAAGCAAGGTTTTTACTAAAACCTGACATCGCCAACAGCCAAGTTGATTGGCAATTAGGCTCAAACAAGCAGTGGAGCTTGCTTCTCCTGCCACAATAAGAGACTCAACAGAGAAGCTTTTCTGCCAGAGATTGAGAGGGAGGCTGTGTACCAGCTACCAAGCAAACTTATTCTATTGGCGAGGTACTAGCTCGTTTACCCACAAGGTATATGTTGAATATTCTGTTCTGTTTATACGAAATTGGTGACTTTGACAGATGAAACTTTAATTTGGATGCCATTAGTGGCTTGTGAAGCTGAGCGACATAAACCGCGCACAGCCATAAGCTAGCGGTACCTCTGCAACGCAGCGCTTCATTATTATATCCTCACAATAGTTTTGGCGTGAATGTGTCGCAGCCTGTTCTCTGGAGGGATGACAGCGCTCTCTAGTGGACTCATTTAGTAACTGCAGCAGAGCTTAGAGAGGAGCCAAAGCATTTAGATACAGCAAAACTGTTCTGAATAAGGGCCCCAATGGATCCAGCTTTGTGTGTTATTTCATTTCTGGTTTTATGCAACCGGTTAATGCTACGGCTGTGTTGGTTTCCTTGTAAAACTGAGTATTATTGTTGTAGAGGTTCATTATTTTCAATTACACCAAAGACAAGTAAACACAACAAAAGATGGGGAAATGATGCACAGCCAAAATTTTTACTTGCTTCTAACCCTAATTACAAAGTTTGATGATTTAGACCTTGTGTAAAATTATATTTCAAATGATATAGGGTTACACAGAATTTTCTGGCACTCATAAGGTTGTATATTTGTGAATTGGGTAATTCAGTGGTACAGTGCCACAGAAATGAATTTATGGTAGATATATGACATTGACAGTGAGCATTTAATCATACTTCAAAATGTTGGTATTTATACAGACTGGCAATACTTTGGTTTCACATCAGTTTATCATGATTGTTTGAATAACTAAATAGTAAAATAAGGACCAAAATAAAATTGAAAATGAGGTTTTCCAGCTGTTGCAACTTTGAGAAATGAATTATGCACTGATTTACAAGAGCCAACGAAAAAATATGACCATGAAAAGGGGCTATTTGGGTCAGAAGCACAGCTGTAGAACTGTCAGACTTGAGCAGGATATCTTATTCTCAGGTGTAAAGTGCTGCAGTTGGAGAGTGTAGCACAGACATCTTACTCAGAGCATTGTAGATCTTACAATCCTCATTATCACTCTTTATCAATGAGAACGATCAATACTACATTTAAAATATTAAGTGTTAAATATTAACACATCACCTCTTTCTTTCAGACTCAGCAGCTGTGGTCTTACAGAGGAGTCCTGTGAAATTGTGGCCTCAGCTCTCCAGTCATCAAACTCACCCGTGAGAGAGCTGGACCTCAGCAACAATAACCTGGGAGATTCAGGAGTGAAGCTGCTCTGTGCTGGACTGAAGAGTCCAAACTGTAAACTACAGACACTGGGGTGAGTAGTGCTGTGTACTTTGTGACTTTTAGTAAATAGTTAGTGATTATGGCTCCATACAGAGAAACCTTAAACAGCTCCTTCTCTCAATCAAACTTCTCCTCTCTCCAGCCTTCCTTCCTTTGTCCACATTGGTCCCATCCCTCTCTTCTTACTCCTCTATCACAGCAAAGTAAAGCAGGATAAAACCCCATGAGTCTTAGGGTTGCCAGCTGTGTGGTTCCTGACCAGAATTATCTTGTTTTGAAGTTCAGTGTGAAAGTGGGATTATGTGTGTGTTCTATCCATAGACTAGTGTTGAGACAGCAACATGCATTTTATAGTTATTTACCTGCTCCCTTCTTTTATGGTCCCTTGCCATGCACCCAGACACGGCCTGACAGGGACAAATGGACTCCACCCCCTTGTAAATACCCCTGAATCAGTGACCAAAGAGGCAACAGGCTTTTCAAGCATGGCAAGGAGCAGAGCTTTACTCAGAAACTAAAACGAAACACTTATGACAGCCAAAATGGATGTACATTTGGGGTTACCAGTTAAAAGCAGAATTGGGCGTGGTACGACCCTCTTTGTTGTTGGTAAGCCCTAAGATGCCCCCAAATGTAGAATCCTTTGATAAACATGCCCAACCACAGGGACTATCACCTGTCTCTCTCCCTCTGGCTCCTTCCCTGGAGCACGTCTGGTGAGTGAGTCTGTGTGTGTGTGTGTGTGTGTGTGTGTGTGTGTGTGTGTGTGTGTGTGTGTGTGTGTGTGTGTGTGTGTGTGTGGAGTGAGAGAACAGGTTTACTTAAACTATCCTGGAGTTACTCGTTAGAACACCTGCAGAGCCTGCAGCATGTAGGTAGGAGATAGTTTGTCGGACGTGGCGTGCCCTTTTCTTGGTGATCACATCAGCACTGAAGCTCTAATAATTTGCAGAGCTTTACATGGGGAGAGGGAGATTAGACCCTGATTAGATAGCTATTCTATCATTCCCTGATGAGTATCTTTGTGAATTTTCCCATTTTCTGAGCAATCAATAATTCATTTGAACAACATTCTCCAGGCTCATATTTCAAACATTAGGCAGCACATCATTTCAAGGTGCTTTATTGGCATGACATGGGCTGTGTTGCCAAAGCAAATGGTACAGTTAACACAATAACAGAACAATTAACACAATTAATAAAAAAAAGGAACAAACATGAATGCATACAATGAATGACTATTAACTAACATTTATACATTTATTACATTCCTGCACTGGTGACAGGTTGCTACATGAGAGCAGCCAGGGAGGCTGTGTGTCCTTCACCCAGTAAGATTGGTAATTGTCTCTCCACAGGGAGTGTTTCAAAATTTGGATATATTCTTTTACATTTTTCAAAGAAGTCTTTGTGAATTTTTGTGTAATTTGTGCAGTATAGGAGGAAGTGTAGCTCTGTCTCAGCCTCACCTGTCTCACAGTGATCACATATCCTCTCCTCTTTGGGGCGCCAGGTTTGCTTGTGTCTGCCTGTTTCAATGGCCAGGCTGTGATCACTTAGTCTGTATTTGGTTTGGATCTGTCTCTGCTTCATATCTCTGACAGTGGAGAGATATTCTGCCAGTTTGTAATTTCTGTTTAACATAGTGTAGCAATTTCATTTGTTTTGCTGTTTTGTCATTTTCTTCCAAAAAAAAATAAGAATGTTTTATTTGATTTATTAATTGGCTGATTTTAATTGAAGCAGTGCTGGTCTGAAACATGTCATAGTTAGTATTGTTAGTTATTTGGTTTGTTAGTTTAATGGCCAGCTGACTGAGAGGACTTCTATTGGGGCTTAGCTCTTGGGATAGGAAGGCCTTATATTGGAGGGAATTGTGTTCGCTTGTTTTTAGATGAATCCAGAATTTTAATGCTCTTTTCTGAATGTTAATAATCAAAGGGTAACGGCTTAATTCTGCTCTGCATGCATTGTTTGGTGTGTTTCGGTGGACCTGGAGTATATTTTTGTAAAATTCAGCATGCAGGATTTCCACTGGGTTTTTGTCCCATTGTGAGACCCCATACCTCACAGCACAATACAGCACAATTGGCTGTAAGATGCTGTCAATTATTTTTAACCAGATTTTTATAGGTAATTTAATATTGTAAAATTTTCTTTTTGTGGCATAGAATGCTCTTTTGGCTTTGTCTTTTAGTGCATTCACTGCTAAGTTAAAGCTCCCCGATACATTGATTTTCAGACCAATGTATGTTTAATTTGTGGTATTTTCCTGTTTTTTTCCTGTATTTTCTGTGTTGCAGAAGGTGAAACTGTATCTGCTTTTCTGAGACCTGGCCTTTTTCTAGAATATCATTATTTTGGTCTTTTTAAGTTTACTGCCAGGGCCCAGGACTGGCAGAATTTTTCTAAGATGGCCAGGTTCTGTGTAGCCCTTGTTCTGTGAATGTAATTTCTGTGTCATGTAGAGAAAGTCCAGGAGCTGCAGAATGTTCCAACATTGTGGCCAATTCATGAATGTAAATGTATAAATAATGTTGAACTCAACCTGCAACCCTGTCTCATCCCACAACCCTGAGTGAAGAATTCTGTTCTTTGATTGTCAATTTTCACTGCACATTTGTTTTCTAAATACATTGATTTAATGATGTCATATACTTTACCCCCAATACCACTTTGAAGTATTTTATAATTTAATCTCTGGTGCCAAATAGAATCAAATGCTTTTTTAAAGTCAATAAAGCATGCAAAGATGTTTCCTTTGTTAATTTGGTGAACATGTTTATCTACGAGGGTGTATAGGGTGTAAATATGATCTGTTGTGCAATGTTTTGGGAGGAATCCAATTTGACTCTTACTCCAGACACTGTGCTCGATAAGGAAGTTTATAATTCTTGAATTAAGGATGCTACAAAATAACTTCCCCAGATTACTGCTTACACAGATGCCTCTGTAATTATTGGGGTCTAATTTATCTCCACTCTTATAAATTGGGGATATAAGCCCTTGGTTCCAGGTGTCAGGGAAGCAGCCAGTACTTAGTGATAGACTGAATAATTTCAGTAGGGCCTCTTGTATTAACTGGTTACTATATTTCAGCATCTCATTATTTATGTTGTCAAAACCACAAGACTTTCTTGGTTTTGGTGTTCTGAGATGCTCAGTTAATTCCTGCATTGTGATTGGTGTGTCAGTTGGGTTTTGGTTGTCTTTGATCGATTGTTCAAGTAATGTGAGTTTTTTTTGATTTCAATTTGTTCTTTTGTTAATTTGTTTTGTGCAATGACCATATTCCAATTTTCAAAATATTTTTACCAAACTGAGCCATTTTTTTTAAAGTTAATGCAGGTTTTTGTGCCAAACTGAAATTATTCCACATTTCCAAGAATTAGTTTTGATCAATTGATTTTTCAATGTCTATGAGAGTTAATGTGGTTTTCTTTTTTCTGTTTTTTTTTCAGAGTATTTTTGTGTTGTTTTAATGTTTCACAGTACTCCAAGTGTAAATCTGGGTTTTGGGGCTGATGTTTTTGATAAGACAGTTTCTGTAATTTTTTCCGAATTAAGTTACATTCATCATCAAACCATTTCTTTTTATATTTGTTGTTTGGGTTACAATTCTTGTGTAGTTTCAGGTTTGATATTTTGGCTGCTTTATGAAATATGTCCTCAATATGTTTAACAGCCAGATTTAGGCCTGATTTGTTAGATTCATACTGTGTGTTAATAAAGGTATTAGTAAGGTTAGTGATTTCAGGTGAGTTAAGAGCTTTGCTTAATTCCTCTGTGCTGTTTGGAGCCCATCTGCCTGTGTGTTTTAGAACGTACAGCTTACTGGGCTGTGTCTGTATGTTGTCTGGCTCATTTGTTCTGTTTATATATACAATGATTTGACTGTGGTCTGATAGGGAGGTTTGTTGCCTGACAGTGAATGCATTTATGGAGGAGGGGTCCACATCTGTAATGGCATAATCTACCACACTGTTCCCAAGAGCTGAGCTGTAAGTGAACCTCCCAAAAGAGTCCCCTCTGATCCTACCATGAATGATATACAGACCCAAGGTTTGACAGAGATACACTACCTGTCTACCATTTTTATTAATTACATTGTTGTGGTGGTTTGTCGTTTTTATGATTGGAGTGTAGTACATAGGAGATTGGCCAAAGATGTGTTTGTTTCCTTCAGTGGTGAGGAAGTCAGGAGAGTACCTGTCCTGGCGTTTAGGTCTCCACAGAGCAGCACACTTCCCTGGGCCTGGAAGTGGCAGATGTCTGTGTGCAGATCATTAAAATGGATGCATTGAAATAGGGAGAATCCAATGGAAGGTGTAGATTGCACATAGGTACATATCTTTTTTTAGATGTAAAGATTTTTTAATTTATTATTTAGCTTACACACCCTCCTTTCTGGGAACATGCATCTCATATCCACATGCTTCCGGTTGGAGTCGGTCAGGAAGGCAGTGTCTGTGGATGGGGCCACTGTGTGTCTGGGGTGGGCAGTGTGTTTGGGTAGTGCCACGTGATTGGAGGGTGTAGTGTGATTTGGGGGTGTGGGGTGATTAGGGGGTGTGGTATGATGAGAGGGTGTAGTGTGATTGGAGGGTGTAGTGTGATTAGGGGGTGTAGTGTGATTGGAGAGTGTAGTGTGATTAGGGGGTGTAGTGTGTTTGGGGGTGTAGTGTGATTAGGGGGTGTTGTGTGATTAGGGGGTGTAGTGTGATTGGAGTGTGTAGTGTGATTAGGCGGTGTAGTGTGAGTGATGTCTCCAGGAACTGGTCTGTTTTTCCTGGAGGTGGGTGAGGGGGTGCGTGTAGCTTGTTTAGATATGGGAATAGGAATGGGTGTGGTCTTTCTGGGGAGGGGGGTGGGTGCAGCCTGTCTGGGGGGAGGGGGTGGGCATGACTGTTTTAGGGGAGGGGGTGTTATGTATGAGGGGTTGTAGGGCCTTGTGAAGCCGTGGGTGGTGCCAGGGCTTGCTGTATTCTGGGCTCTGCTTGTTTCAAGTCCAGGTCTTGAGGAGGGGCATTCTGTTGTGTTTCCTCTCTGGTCCTGGCTAACTCCCTGTGTAGCTGCTTGTTTTCCTCCTTCAGTGAGCTCACCTCCTCCTGCAGCTGTCTCAGTGCAGCCGTGTGCTCCTGTCTGAGCTGGTGGAGCTCCTCTTTCAGCTGCTCTGTCTGGCCTTGCTCTGTAGCGCTGGTCCTGCTGCTCTCCCTGAATTGCGTAAACTCCAGCTCCATCAGGGACAGGCTCTCTCTCAGCTGCAGCAGGCCGTGTGTGGGTCTGGGGGAGCAGGAGGGCTGGGGGGAGTCAGTCCTCTGCTGGCTGGACCTGTGTCTGGGGTGCTGGGGACTAACAGGCTTGGAAGATCATATGTTATCATTTTATCTGGAGGAGCTGTGATTCTAAACTTTTCTTTTAATTTGGGAAATCTTTTTTCCAAATCAAAAAGAATTTCTTCATTCCCTTGTACGAGGACAGTACCATTGTGATAAATGTTAATGGTAAGCAGATAACAGTCTGAGTCCTCCTCTTTACCTATATTCAGCTGTCGGTCTTTTGAAATCCCATTCTTTTTTATGTTTTTGAATTCCTCACATATTGTGGTCTGCCAGGTTTCTGTCTTTGTAGTGTAGAAAATTAAATTTGTCATTATTTGTTTGCCTCCTGTTGTCATAGTCAACAATTAGTGTCTCTGGACGGTCCTCTATGATTTTTGAATAATTTCCTGGCTTTAGCACTCCTGGTACTCTCTGGGTAGATAATCCTGAAGGAGTTCTACCCTGCCTGCTGCAACACTCTCTGTTCGACCTAGCCTAAATTGTCATTTGTAGCCATTTTTTTACTCGCCTGTGCTGAGCTGGCCTGTCAGGTAAGCTGCTTCCCAACTGTCAATTTTAACTGTCAATCACTTTTTACAGTTGGGACACACAGCTAGGTGGCTAATTGACGTGCTACACACTTTAATTCAGTGATGTAATGTAGTTTTTTTTCTCCTTCAGTTTTATTTTTTCCTCTATTTTTGTCCTTTTTTATAATAGTGGTTTGCCTTTCTTGTTTTATCCCTTTAAATTTGTAGTGGTTTACCTTTCTTCTGTTTTCTTTTTGTGTTCCCTTTTTTAATAAATGCCCAATTCCTTTTTCTTCTTGTGTGTGAATTTGTCCTCTTATTTTCGATCCTTTCTGTCCTTCTTGTCCATTTATTTTTTGTTGTTGTAATCCTTTCTCTTTTTTCCCCTATTCCTGTCCCTTTACTGTTGGTGATTTTGCTCAGCATTTCCAAAGATTTCCCATTTGCATTTTAAATATTAAAAAAAGAATAAAAATGACCATACAAATAACTGAACTTACAGATTGTCAATAAGTATGTAATATTATTTCTGTATTTGTGTTTAATTTGTAGTTTATTTCATTTAATCCATTCTCAAGAAGTTTTCTATCAGGAGCTCATCTTTCTGTGATTAACCCTCCATTCAGATCAAATGTTATTCTTTGCCTTTGAGTTTTATATCAATGGAAGTTTTCTTTGTCACACCAGAGAGGCTGAACACATTACCAAGGCAACCGTTACTCTTACTGTTACTCTTCTGCACTGTTAAGATAATATGTGATGCAGCCCACATCATTACAAATGCTGAATCCAAGTGGCCAGGCTCTGTCCATGACTCAGCTTAAATTTTTACAAAACTGACACTGTACCCCCATATGATTATAGGACAGTTTGATGGTGTCTTACTTGGGGACAGAGAGTTCCCCTACCTGCCCTCTCTGATGACCTCTTACCCTGACCCTGAGCCGTCTCTATATGTTATCATATTCTCTTTGTTATACAGTCAACTCCAGAATTATTGGCACACCTAAATGAAAATGCAGTAAAAATACTGTAAAAAATAATATTTTGAGATAAACTCAAAATGCATAGATGCGAAAAACAGTGTAGTTTATTAATCATACATTTATTTAATAAATAAACTAATCTAAAAGAAGGATTCACAATTATTGGCTCTTATACTGTTTTACAAGGTTAAGGCACACATTTGGATGGATTTTGGACCATTCCTCTTTGCAGATCCTTTCAAGATCCTTCACATTCTTGGGTTTGTGCTTATCACCTGCCCTCTTCAGTTTAGCCCACAGATTTTCCATCGGATTGAGGTCTGGTGACTGAGATGGCCATTGCAGAACATTGATTTTCTTGTCCCAGAAATATTTCTGTGTGGATTCGGAGGTGTGCTTTGGGTCATTGTCTTGGTGGAAAGTTCACCTACAGCCAAGTCTCAGCCTTCTGGCAGAGGCCGGACTGTCAGCCAAAATTGCCTTATACTTGGTGGAATCCATTGAGCCATCGATCTTTACCAGCGCCCCCGGACCTCTGAAATTAAAACAGCCCCAAAACATCACTGACCCACCACCATGTTTCACCGTGGGTATGAGGTGCCTTTCCTTGTATGCATCTGTTTTTGGACGCCAAACATGCCGATGCTTTATCTGACCAAAACATTTAATTCTGGTCTTATCTGACCACAGCACCTTCGTCCAATATTTATTGAAATTATGTTTTGCCAAATTGCAAGTGCTTGCTTCTGTGTCTTGGGGTGAGAAAAGGCTTTATTGTTGCATCCCTTCTAAAAATCATGTGGTTATGGAGGTGGCATCTGATGGTGCTTTTTGAAACCTGGTGACCCCAAGATGCCGCCAAGGCCTGCAAGTCCTTCACAGTGATTCTTGGGGATTTTTTTGCTTCTCTCACCATCCTCCTCCCTATCCTAGGGGGAGAATGCATGTGCATCCTTTACCTGTCAGTTTTTCAACTGTTCCATGTTCATTAGATTTTTTAAATAATTGCCCTGACAGTGCTCAGTGGTATATTTACTCCTTTGTGGATCATCTTGTAGCCATGACCAGAGTTATGAAGGTCTACGACCATCTGTCTCTTTTTTTTGTTCATGTTGTTGGATGGCAAGGGAATTTTTTATGCATTGTACCTCATTTTTATACCCTAGTGAAACTGGAAGTGATGTAATGATACAATATAGTTCCCTCACGCTTAGCTGAACTTAAATTAAATGAATTTCATTTCTGGTTTAAATTTGGTACATTTTATTTATGATAATCTTTAGGGGTGTCATGAATTGTGAAACTTTGATCTGGAGGAATTAGAAATTTTTAAATAAATTAATGAATGATTTTGGTTGGGTCAATTGAAACATTAATACACTAAAGTATTTGTTACATGTTGACATTTTGAGTTTATAATGTTGTTATATATTTTTTGTTGTATTTTTACCACATTTTCAGTCAGGGGTGCCAATGATTCTGGAGTTGACTGTATAACATCCCACCAAATAGACATTGAATGTTGAATCAGTGGACTATGCTTTATACAACTTCATGATGTTATAAATGTGCTTCCAGCTCATTGACTCAGTCAGCATATTTTCTGTGTTGGACTCAGAGTAGTTTTAGTGTGAGAGTGCCTGAGTTTTCCTGTGTGTGTTCTGCACATGAGGATAAATGTAGGATTAAGAGCTGGGAGAGTAAGAGAGGGAACAATGGGTTCTTCCTAGTTTTATAACTTTCATTGCCCATTGCATGTTTCTGGGGTTACAGAATTGGCTTACTGAAACTGAGGATGTCAGGCTGGGGTGGTGCGATAAACATCACTGGTGTTTCCTGTGGAGTGTGTGGAAATGTAGTTCCATTGTCCCTACACCCCCCTTTGGTCTCAGGATGAGGCTTAAGCCAGTATTTCTTTAGAGCACAAAAGTCACATATCAAAAGAGAACACCAATGTACTGAGTGTACTGACTATAAGGTACACTCATATCTACTGACAAACTCAATCAATAAAGAAATAATGGAAAATAAGAAAACAGCAGCACCTGGGAGGTTTATGCTTAAAGTGGTCAGGAGTGTTAGTGAGGTGGGGTATGAGTTGTCAGTGATCAGTCATGAGAAGTGTGAGGGGGGTGCCCTATGGATCAGAGGAACTTCTGAGTACAGTTTGAGGTCTGGTCTGGCCCAGACTGGACTGGACTGTTTAGTCCCTTCAGACAGGAGCTGCTGTGGAAGGGTGATTCCTGGCTGTTACCCCCAGGTACCCTTGTGCTGTTCTGACAGAGACTGTTTATCCTGGTGACTGTATCAAGAAATGGAAATGAAGACATAATGACCTCATTTCTACAGTCCATCCTAGTTTGTGTGATATCCTAACCAGGAGATATATGTTACATTCTTACATTCGTGGTACTTACTGAAATCCAGCGAATTACTGATTTACATGACACTGGGTCAGTGAGCAGCTACTCACAATGAGGAGGTGTTGTGAAAAATGTAACAATGGGGCAGCACTCTAGGGATGTGCCCAATGCACCTGCAAAGATCATCCTGTAGCTGTGGTTGCCTGATTGGGCTGGGTTTAACAGTCGACAGTAACTGACTAAATTACCATTAATATATCTGATTAAATGGCTTTATCAACTAATGGTTAGAGAAAAATGGTTGCTGTTGTTACAGGCAAACCAAGCTGAGTAAAAATGACTCATGCAGCCCCCTTTGGTAAGGTGGAGTTGAACAAAGAGAGAAGAGAGTGATGGAGGAGGAGAGGTACTCTGTTTGCAGGTTTCCTTTTCCTGATGAGCATATGGGAACTTATGTTCCTTTCTAAGCAGTGCAGCTACTGTCAAACTATACTGAGCTTCCTTCCTCATCTGTGTCTGTACCTGTGGGTCTACCTGAAATATCTTCTCTCCAATTTTTGCTGTTACTGGATTGAGAAAAAAAAACTTTAGTAAAAAGGATTTCTTCTTGTGCATCATGTCCACTCCATGCTGTGGAAGACGTTTTGTTTAGTTTATTATATTTCCAGTCTTGCCTGTGTTTATATTTTGTGGTTGCAATCTTTTGTGATGTTGTGTGTTTTTGTAAAATGAAGCCAGACTTTCTACTGTTTCTGTGGCATAGTGGACGCACTTCAGGGTGAACAAACGAGCTGAAGGCGTTTTCCTCCTCTGGCATTTACTTGCATAGGTCAGTGTGACATAAATTTTTACAAAACTAATAGCGATTGGCACACAGATTTTTATGATAGATGTTATTTCTTGGATAAAAATTACAGTACGGAAAGTTGGCGCTGAATTTTTTTTACATATCCCGTTAGTATAGGCAATAAAATCAATGGCAGTTCTGTTCTGAAGAGTTGTGTTTTTTCCCCCTCTAAATTCTAAAAAGTATTGATGATGGTGTCAATATTGTCTCAAACTGTTCAACAGCATCAGTAAGGTATCAATAAGACCTTAATGATACCCATCCCTAGTGAGAGGTAACTGCAGTGAAACACAGTTTGTGTTGCCTGTGTGGAGGGGGATAAATAATACAATTGTCAGAAGATTCGTGCTGAGATCTTCTGGTCCCCCCTTTGGAAGGGTGCAGGATTAAAGACCTGAATAGACTGAAAGGTTTTGGTTAGAGGAAGTAGAAGAATGATGCTCAGAGCAGCCTGAGTCACAAGTAGACCCCCCTTTCCCCTTTTCACTGTGTGAAGAGTGAGATATCAGCACATAGTCCGATGTGGTTTCCACTGAAACACTGCTTAGTGAATTACAGTGGGACCTGAGGTCGGCTGGACCGGATATTGGACCCAGACCAGAATGCAAAGTGTTTCTGTGCACTTGGGTATATGTGGCTCCTTGCAGAATTGAGGTGAGTGGGGATGATACGTTAACTGCTGAAAGGAAAGAAGGGGCATCATGTGACTGCAGTACTGCAGAGCGTTCACTTTGAAGATGGAAAAGTTCCTCTCTGTAGGAGCAGAGATCTGATTTGGCAGAATGCAAATCATCTAGATACTGCAGAGCTTTTTTACTAAAGGTTTGTAGATCTCGGTGGATGTTTGTTTTGAGCTTTCAGGTTTGTAAACTCACTCCCTAGTTACTCATTTGCAAAGGAGGGCAAGGCTGGCTTGCCTTGAGAAAGCCAAGACCGAGCACGACTATGTATCATTCAGTTCAAATTAGGTTAAGGGCAATTTAATAATGCCATGAAATTTCAGAAGTACTGAAGATGTTGGTACGCCAGTAAAATGACCAAATGCACAATTATTTTCATGATTCAGAGATAATAATAATGATTGTTCATAATCGATTAAAGCTGTCTCTTGTCGTGATTTGAATGATTAAGGGTGATTAATAATACCAATAATTATTAACAATGCTTTTCATCAAGCTTGTGTGGAATTGTCAATGTGTTACCAAGGGGAATTCACAACCACAGCTCTGCTTGCTGTTTCTGGATTCAACTGCAGAAGTGGTTTTTGAGATCGTGTCTCTAGTGGTCAGTGTGGGAAGTGCAATGATTTAAGTTCAAAGCTGCTTGGATAAGGGGCCCCATTATCTGTTTTGTCAGGAGCCTCACTTCCTCCTTCTTCTCCAGCAGCTCCACTCTCTGCCTGTTTTCAACATTGAATAGAATTTTTCTTTCTTAAAAAAAAGAACATTAAATACAGCCAAATGATCTTATCACAAAACATTGAATATGCCAAAATCTATCGTCACACATGAGGGCACCACAAAATGTAAAGTAAATGTGCTATTCAGCACATGGGAAGCAGAAAATATGAGGATAATGCTGTTCCTCACAAAGGCTCCAGTTAAAAGCAGGTGAAGTGTATGCAGTGCAAGAACAAACAGATAGCACAATATGTTCATCTTAACAGTCCCAGTGCAAAGCACCAATTAAAAGTACTGGGGATCTAACCAGTTTTGGAAAGCTTTGTTCTATGAATGGAATCGCTTCAGTCAATGTTTAAGTGATAACAACACAGACAACCAGTTATAAATACAAAGGCTTCATTATTCACAATAGAAATGATGAAAATATGTGTATGAAAGTGAATCTGACTGCATATAGATGACTTGGAACACACACAGAGTGTGTGTGTGTGTGAGAGAGAGTCTCTACTCCAGCTGGCATGGAGACACTGAGTCGTTATATTGCCACACTCCAAACCCAGCACAGAGGGGGGTGTGTGTGTGTGTCTGTGTGTTGTCTCCACAAGCTGGGTTGGTGTATTTTTATAGTGTGTGTGTGTGCGTTTTCTCCACAGGCTGGGTTGGTGTATATTTATAGTATGTGTGTTTTCTCTCCACAGGCTGGGTTGGTGTATATTTATAGTGTGTGCGTGTGTGTGTTCTCTCCACAGGCTGGGTTGGTGTATATTTGTAGGGTGTGTGTGTTCTCTCCACAGGCTGGGTTGCTGTAATCTCACAGAGGGCTGCTGTGATGATCTGGCCTCAGTCCTGCGTTCTCCCCACTCAGAGCTGAGAGATCTGGAGCTCAGAGACAACGAGCTGCAGGATTCAGGAGTGAGAGCGCTCTCTGCTGGACTGGAGGACCCACTCTGTAAACTGCAGAGACTGGGGTGAGTAACAAACACAAACCCCCTCTTTGAAGGGCTCAAATGTGACTCAATATCGCACTATGATTAATAATGACTCTGTGATGTTAAAATGTGTTTTTCCAATTGTGATTTCAGTGTTCACAAGGGAATAAAATACTGATTTGTTACTTTTGAAAATTATTCAGTTTTACAATATTAATTACATACCTTCAATTCCAGAAAACAAAGAAGTAAATGAGTCAGTCCCACTAATTAAAATAATGATAATAAGATGTATACAACTAATTCCACAGCCCTGTCATTTTATATTCAGATTCTGTAAGGTGTGTTTGTCCAGAGCTGGTCTCCTTCTCTCTGCAGGCTGTCAGGCTGTCGAGTCACAGAGAGAGGTTGTGATTCTCTGGCTTCAGCTCTGCATTCAAACCCGTCACACCTGAGAGAGCTGGATCTGAGCTACAATCACCCAGGAGACTCAGGAGTGAGAACGCTCTCTGCTGCTAAACTGGACACTCTTACACTGCAGTAAGTACAGAGAGTTTCCACACTGCACCTCATAGACACACTGCTGTAAGTACAGAGGGTTTCCACACTGCACCTCATAGACACACTGCTGTAAGTACAGAGAGTTTCCACACTGCACCTCATAGACACACTGCTGTAAGTACAGAGAGTTTCCACACTGTGTGTCACTCAGTCACTGTCTGTTCTGCTGTTCCTACAGTGTGGACCATGGAGGAGAGAGCAGGAACAAACCAGGACCCAGGAAATGTGAGTCTGTCAGCACTGAACACTCAATCCCTCAATTTCCTCTCCTCACTCTCTCCCTCTTTCTTTCAAATCTATTTTCAACTCTTTTTTCCAGCCCCTCTCTTCACCATTCTCTTTTTAATGCTCAGACAGAAGTCCTGTCCACACATACAGCACTGTGTGTGTGTGTGTGTGTGTGTGTTTCTCATGGTCTTTGAGTTCAGTTTGTGTTTTTTTGCAGATAGTTTTTACAAACATTCACCCAGATTTAAACACCTACACATAAACACACACACACACACACACACACACACACACACACACACACAAACAGCCGCACATACAACAAACACACACATGAACACACTCACACAGAGGTGCACACACATGCAAACACAACCCTGTTTCTCTCCTTCTCTCACACACACACTCAGTCACACATAATGAGATGAATATTAATAATGATAATTAATCTCATTAATGTCTCTGGTTTGCAGATGGCTGTCAGCTCACACTGGATCCTAACACAGTGAACAGAGAGCTGTCTCTGTCTGAGGGGAACAGGAAGGTGACAAACAAAGGGAGAGAGCAGCCATATCCTGATCATCCAGAGAGATTTCACTGGTGGCCCAAGGTTTTGTGCAGAGAGAGTCTTTCTGGACGCTGTTACTGGGAGGCTGAGTGGAGCATGTCTGAGGGGCGATGGGTTGATATAGCAGTGACATATAAAGGAATCAGCAGGAAAGGAGCGGCTGATGACTGTATTTTTGGACGGAATAAAAACTCCTGGAGTCTGTACTGTTCTAAACACAGTTACTCTGTCTGGCACAACAAGAATCAAACACACATACCTGCCCCCCCCTCCCCCTACCGCAGAGTAGGAGTGTGTGATGATAGTGAAGGAGTGTGTGTGTACAGAGTAGGAGTGTGTGTGGACCATCTGGCCGGCACTCTGTCCTTCTACAGTGTCTCTGACTCTGACACACTGACCCTCCTGCACAGATTCCACACCAACTTCACTGAACACACACCCCTCTGTGCTGGGTTTAGAGTGTGTCGGTACAACACCTCAGTGTCCCTGTGCCAACTTGAGTAGAGTCTCTCTCACACACACACACACACACACACACACACACACACACACACACACACACACACACACTCCCTGTGACACATATCCACTCCAGCTCACACACTCACCCATAAAAACATGCTGTAACCCAAATGCACACATACTCACACCTGTACTGCTACACACACTCCATATATTGTAAAATACATGCTCACACACATACACAGCCCCCATGCTGGGTTTACTGTGTGTGACGATAACACCTCAGTGTCCATGTGCTCGCTGGAGTAGAGTTAAACACACACACACACACTCAATACACTCTCCCTGTGACACATATCCACTCCAGCTCACACACACACCCATAAAAACATGCTGTAACCCAACATGCACACATACACCTGTACTGCTACACACACACAAACACACACACAAACACTCCATACACTGTAAAATACATACACACACACACACACACACTCATAGTCTCAGATGTATCAACACACTCACACCGGAACTGATACAACTGCAAACAGTAAAAAAAGACTGTGTTTGCAGTTGACATTTTCACCCTCACATAAACACACACATATACACTCTCTTACACACACTCACCTATTCATGCATAGACACACCAAAAAATGCATGTTCACTCACAAACACAAACGTACAATTGCACACATAACATGCACACACACTGACGCAATTATATACACCAGATTCAAAACTTTTAAAAGGCTTCTGTGCTTTTAGGGTGTCTTCTAAACATAACTAAATCATATCTGTTGTGACAACCCATTTTGTCTTGTGCCATTGAGGACAAGGCTCAACATCATACAACAATTTTAGGTATCTGTTCTTCCAAATATTGTAATCAATTCTACTGTTAATGTGCATAACAGACAGTGAAGAATAGATATACAGTGTTCCCTCTCTGTATCGCGGTTCTGCTTTCGCGCTTTCAGTACATCAAGGTTTTTTATGTACATTATATGTAATCATATCTCACGGAATTTTCACTCTATCGCGGATTTTAAAATTTTAAAATTTCCAATATTTTCATTATTTTCGTCAAAAAATAATCATTTTCTAGTCTAAAAAGGAAAAAAAAGTAAAAAAAAAAAATAAATTAAGACATTTTGTAACACATACATACAGGGTATGCCTCCTAAACGCCCTGCATCCACTCCAGCTTCTGGTAGTGCAACCAAAAGAACCAGGAGGATGTTAACGATTGTAAAGAAGGTAGAACAACATGTAAGAGTGTGGGAAAAGGTAATACAGTCTAGGGAGGGTTGATAACAGTGTGGGGGAGGTTCGTAAAGTGTTAATATATACGTAAAACATATAATAACTATCTCGCCTCTACTTCGCGGTTTTTCCCATTTCGCGGGCGGTCTTGGAACGTAACTACCGCGATATGAGAGGGATCACTGTATATATCAGAAGAGACCGGTCCATAGAGGAGAGGGCAGGTGCTCCTCCTCTGTTTTTGAGACAATAAAATTGAAATATATTTGAAATGTAATGCTGGAAGACCTCGCTGTCATTAATAAAAAATCATTTTTAAATAAATAAAACCCCGTTGGGTACAATAATCCTTTATTTCGACTCTGAAAAATCAAAATGCCTCAAAAGTGACCCGAGTCCTTTAGGTGAGGAACAACACTTCTTGTCTTTCATAGGAACAGGGGCAGTCAGAATAACTCAACGCATTCCATTTTTTCTCTCTCAGCCTGTGATTGGCCAGTAAACGTAATTTGGCGCTTCAAGGGACGTGATCATTCTTTCACCATTTTCATTGTGTTTGTCCAACCACAGGCAAAACATTTCTGAGAAGACTCTGACTCTGTTTCAAATCACCTGCCTACCTTTAGTCAGTGGGAATCAAAAGACGAAACTGATCGTAGATCTGTGGTTTTACTTAGAGATGCTTCAACAAGCTGTGAAAAAACACTTGTCATTTTGTCCAGTGCTGATAGGAAAAGAGAGATTCACATAGAAAACTGACAATGGTGTTAATTAAAACTTTGCATTGTTTGAGGTAGTTTACCATTGTTCTCCCAACTTTCTCAGATTGTCTTTAACTTAACCATTCTATATCAAGCAGACAGCAGTCACCTAAATTGAAAATGCATACCGGCAACATAAAAGTGAATTACGTCCGTAAGTAGTATTTCATGTTTTCTTCTAGATTCATGTTTTCTTCTAGATACATCCAGATATCTATAAGTAGTTCTTCTAGATACATCCAGATATCTATAAGTAGTTTGAATAATTGTATTTTACAACATTAATAACTTACTTTGATAAGGCAGAATGAAAATGACAAATTTATGCTCCACAAGCATTTATTTACAGGAATCGGAAAGGTATTACAGAATGACTTTGGAGAGCTGAGGATAAAAAGACTGAACAAGCATTTGATAGCAGCTATAACTCTACTGAGGGTGAATAATTGGATGTGTTATTTAAGTATTTTTTTTATTTTATTTGGGCTATTTAGAAAAAATATTACATAATACACATAATACACATGAATTTAAATGTAAACGTTTCTGGGTAACTAGTATAGAAGGTCGTAACATAATGATAAACATTACTTATTTGCAAAAATTATATCAATTTATGATGAAATATTACTTAAATCTCATAACTTATATTTTTACAAAACAAAAAATAAGGGAAATCACATTTTAATCATACTAATAATTACTTTTTTCTGTCAGAATATCCAAGCCAATTAATGACAGCTGGGGGAAATTCAAATGGCAGTGTTAAAAACATTCTAAAAATTCTGAACTGCCAAGATGAATGAGTCTCAGTTTATGAAAAGTATTTTTTATGATAAATGCTTTGACTGTAAAGCAGTTGTATGTAACATGTTCCAGGATATAGTCGCAGTGTTCACCAGGCAGGACAGTCTAGAGTACTCAACCTGTCTACCTGTTCTCCACGTTAACTCCCCAATGGTGAAACGAACTCCCTATCCTACTATAGACTGTTACTGAAATATTACACTCCTTCTGATGTGGTCTGAAAACCCACCTCTTCAGACAATATCTGGCCTAAACATCCTACCCTCATTCAGAACTTGTTGTACACCTGTTTTGTAATGTAATTATGTGTTTACATTATGTATTCATAAAGATTATGCATCATTATAATGTAAATATATTCATATTAAATTTTATATTCATGTATTATGTTTATTACTTTATTTATTGTGTGACACGAATATAATTTTATAATTGTATATATTTTACTTGGCTATGTACCATTCTTCCTGGCTATGCTATGATGACAGATTTAATTCATAGACATAACTGTAGCATTACTGATAGATGCACCTTTCAATTTGTTGATGACTGTATCCAATCCTTGTACATCGCTTTGGATAAAAGTGTCTGCCAAATGAATTAATGTAAATGTGCTCTCCCCATCATGTCACACAAACGGCCTTTACACACACTGACCACAGGGGGAGACAGAGCCCATCTGTTGCTCATGATACAAGTACATCATAACAGAGGAGACCTGAAGCTGCTGAGACACGCGATCTGAAATATACTGTGATACCCTGTGATGCATGTACTGTGTGATACATGGAAAAAATAGGATCAGGCTGAGATGCATCAGCAACCAGAGAAAAAAAGGACTGAGACTCGAACACAAACAGGTATCGAAAAGATTACATGAATTACACATAAAGTACACTGCTCTCGGTACACCCCTCCTCTTATTTACCTTCCTCTTCTTCTTCTTCCATTCCTTCAGTCATCTGATTATGGTCCTCCACCTCGTCAGCACCTCATGAAAGTAGGTCCTCCCCAGGAAGAGGTGGATGGTCGGGAGACAATTACAGCAAACACCAGAATCCAAAGCTCCATGGCCATTCTGCTGGGGTCGAGGGACATTCTGCAGAGACAGGCATCTTGTGAGATCACTGTTCACAACCAGCCACAACTTGTAAATTTAAGTTTGCTTCAAGACAGGAGAAGGCACAAATTCACCTGGGCCCATCTCAAACGACTGAACTGTCCTCTCTTTCTACCAGACACCATACTCACCATACCATGCAACATTACCATGTAAATTACAGTCACTTAAATTGCTTGTTTGCAACTAACCAAACTATTATTGACTTACCTAACAACAAGGCAAAACAAGCACCTTTGGTTTTTATGGAAAGGTACCATTTCATGTAAAGGTACCCCTTAGGTCTGTCACAACAATGCCCTGGATAATGCAGTGTCTTAGCTGAGCTACTAGAAAAATGCATATCATGCAGAGCTGACAACATTGAAGGAATACATTCCACTATTTTAATTTGCCAACTTCCAACCTTAGAGGACTTCTCTGGAGAGAATACACTTCTTGTTTGGAACACAGTCCTAATCTCATTCATCTACTTTTAATATGCACAGATTTTCTGTCTTCAGAATTATAGGCCAGAGATGTCAAGTTTTAAGATATGATTCACATTTACATTTACTATTCTGTCCTCACTTAACGTTTCTGTGCAAAGCTAGACAGATAGCTTACATAAATGATCCAATAAAGGCTTGAGGTAAATTAAGCTCTTTACAGACAATTCCTTTTTCTTTCTTTCCTTGTATTTTTATTATGTAACATTGAAATTACAATAAATAAGACATTAAATTCGATTTGCTGTCTGCGTAGTTATTCTTTCATGACATCAATAACCAGGCTAAAAAAAGGAGAGTAGCTAATATGGATTTCCACATAAATATTGTAGTGTAGCTAGGAGAAAACTAAGTTAACACACTTGGCAAGCATAAACAGCTGAAATAATATTAAACAGATGTACCACTTGATGTAGAATATTTACAAGTACTTTCAATGAATTAAGCTTAGAATAAACTCATTAACTTTGCAATATACTCAAATGAATAATTAGCTACGTGTCTAGGTTAGTACAAAACACAGCATAGGAAAATGCTAGCGAAATACAATGTAAAATATACAAATAAATGCTATCTGGGTTAGCGCGTACGCTAACTTGCTAATAATTACATAAAAACTGTTCTAATTGTCGAAATCACAACAATATTTTGAAGTAGCTATACTTCCTGACAACTGTAACACTGTAATTAAAAAATATTTGTGACTTACAGACGTATATTTCCAAAACCTAGCTGTTAGAAAGATGAACGAACAATATATACACTGGCTTCACCGAACTCATTCTCTAAAATGGAGGATAGATTGAGAGGTTAATTCTAACAATACAAGAGCAGCTACAACTGCACCACTAGGGGGAGCCACATTAACAGAATTAAGACCAGAACATTTACATTTTTTCATTTTGCAGACGCTGACGTACAAGGAGTGCATGCAGTCAACGTACATACAGGACAAATCTTTGAAAATAAGTGTATCATTTAAACAGCAGTTTCACGTATAGCTAAAGTAAGGTCAATGTAATAGTCGTAGTAACAAACATAGCATAGCCAACAAACATAGTACATAGCAAATAATACATTTATAAACAATAATTTATACAATTTATAATAAAGTAATGAACCGAAAGGAACTGAAACGACTGTATCTCGGCATAGAAGTCGGCTTTCTAGGCCAGGTTGGCCAGGTTGCATCTGCGGTGGTTGGGTCTCCTGAGACGAGTAGAAGAGCACAGAGCAACAGGGGAAGGAAGCAAACACATGACGAGCTGAGAGCTGTCTGGAGAGAAGAGAATAAAGAATAAAGAAACTGGAGGTTGAGGCCAGAAAAGACACACACAAAGTGATACAAGGAGGTGATGAACTGATGATGAGGCTGCTGTACCGCTAATTCCGACAATTGACAACATATTAACAACTGCTGCTACCGCTTCAAACACGCAACAAAAATCAAAACTACTTGTCAGTTAATTGACTTAAGACACAAACTTAAGTATTCAGTACGTTCTGTCCCACAGTCCCTCACATCTAAATGAATGTTCAGTGTTGATTCATAAATTTAGGAAGAAAAACAGTCCCAGCATATAGGAAGTATGTGGTAATTCATAATAATTTCTGTCTGTTCTTTATGTTCAATTCTGCATCAGTTATCTACTTCTCTGTTGCATTTTGTTCTTCATTTGAGCTTCCTGCCCATTGTAACATCATAGTTATGGAATGGCATTTTAGTAAAAATGAAAAAAGAAAAACGTTTATGAAATAAATAATCAAATAGATAATAAATTGATGAAATAATAAATTTTGAAATAATTCAATAAAACTCAACCAATTGTGATAAAATATTATTTCAGCATATTCATTTTCACAATACCATTATCATGTTTTAATTTTGCTTCATAATTATGTAGTAATTATTTGATCTTCATTTCATAATAATACATTTTATTTCCAAAAGGCTTTTTTTTGAGCAACCTGTTTCAATTCATAATGAAACTTTTATTTCATAATGCCAATTTTTTAAAATAATTACTTGTGAAGTGCAAGTAATTTAGAATGGAAATACTAGCACCTTATGGCAAAACAAGTTTGCACCATCACTGGCCATTCTCATATACAACTTGACACCCTTACTTGAGTTACATACCTGGCTGGCTCATGAGCTATATTTAGGTAGAATATTAAAACTCCTGTCATTTCTGTTAGATTTAGGCACAAAACTGATCAGTTAATTTTGAAGTAATGACAAATAGACAAAAAAAAAGGAAAAGCTTGAGGTATCTACTTACAAGTCTGAAGGATGTAACTGTCCAAGAAAATTGTGGAACACAATATGTTCTTCTACTATGCTAAGTGACTGGTACATTTTAGTATGATATAGTTGCAATCGATGAAAAGACCAAATGACATATGAATTGATAGTTGTTTGCATTTTAAGGACATTCATATTGTGACATCATTGAGGCTGAACTATCGAAAATTCTTGAACAACTTGAACGTACTACTGTTGCTGGGAAACAGAACTGATGTGAATTCTTTCCAATTCTATGTTCGTAATTTACAAGAAAAATTTAATAATATCACACCTCGGTCGTAGGAATGAGGCCGCAGCCCAAGGACCAAAGATAATCACAGCCATGCTGATATTCAATATAACAGCAAGACCTTGAGTGTGATATTATAACAGCAAGACCTCCTCCTCCCCCATCTCCGCCTCATCTTCTCCTTCTTTCTTCACTATAGGTACCTCATCCTTACTGTTCTCCCAATTTCTTTCAGCCAAAAAAAAGGGGGGGGTTTCCCTCACCTCGATGACAGAACTACTCCTCCCCCTTAGACTCCAAGCCAAAGTACATTCTCTACAATATCCCTCATCAATGAACTCATTTAATGCTCTATCGATGTTTGCGCATTTTGTACTACTGAATGCTTTTAACATTTCTACAGACAAGTCTGTTTATCAAGTAACAATAATCTGAGACAATAAATTATGTTTTTGTTGTTTATTCAGCTCCGCAGAAAAAAATTGTTCCTGTAGAATTAAATTTACACATGTTTTCAAGTTTCTTGACTGTCGGTTAGTTAGCCCATTTTATCTGATCAGCCACAAGAGTGAACGTAAAAAAACATTTTCAGTTATAAGGCTTTAAGAATGTTACAGAATGATGCATCAATGCATTTCCAGCAAATATTGAAATAATTAAGGGTGTCAATGAAATATGTGCAGTGTCACATGTTTAGTGTAAATTGTCACATGACCAGAGCTGTTTACTTCCTGGTTGCACCATGACAAGAGGATGGCAGAATCAAAGCTCCCAAAACAAAAGGTTAGTAAAGTATGTTAACATACAAATATTTTTGGTACACATCATCTTTAAGATGTCTAGTATTGATATATGCATTTGCAATTACTCAACTTTGTTCAGTGTGGTCATAGAATGAGACATGACGAAACATGTTGATGGCAAGCAGAATAGATATACACATACATAGTGGTTGTTCTACCAAACTTTCTATTCTCAATTCAAAATATTCACAAAAATCTATTCTATTCTAATATTCACAAAAAAAGTGAAATGATTGAAAGGAAAAACTAAATCTTATAATGAAATAAATATTTTTCTTTAAAATATGTGTGCCGCAATTATTGGCACCCAAAATTATTTTGAGTAAAATGCTAACTAAAGTATATTCCCATTCATATTTTATGTTTTAAAGTTAACCTGAGGGATTAGGAACATGGTCAGCTATGACTTCCTGTTTCACTGGGGTATAAATATGAGGTGACACACAGGCCAAATTCCCCTAGTCATCCATAAATATGAGGCAGACCAGAGAATAGAGCAATGATGTCCAACACAAAGTTGTTGAGCTGCACAGATCAGGAAATGGCTATGAGGAAATAAACAGCTGAAAATGTCTGTCACAGACTAGCGCCGCGACGAAACTTGCATTAGTACAGACGCACAACACAAACACCGCAACTTAGTTTTTGTTTTCTGTTTTTGTACAGTTTTTTATTCTTTTTTTATTCATTTGTGGCGGGGCAAGAGGAGTTGCCCCTGCACAGCGCCTCTCCGCCCGGAACAACTGTCCCAAACTGCCAATGAAGGAGCATGATCAGCATACCGGA
Organism: Albula goreensis; assembly: GCA_022829145.1. NCBI lineage: Eukaryota > Metazoa > Chordata > Actinopteri > Albuliformes > Albulidae > Albula > Albula goreensis. The sequence goes on along the minus strand of CM040747.1, from coordinate 40,406,655 downwards.
CAGCACCAGGCATGCAGCCAGAGCATCAGGACCCTGGAGAGCAGCACTGGGCTACGCAAATCCCTCAACAAGACACACCGGAGTAACATCACCAATCATCCCACCTGCCGCTACTCTTGCCCTCTCTGCTCTCGGGGCTGACTAACGTTCTGTATTATTGCTTTTGCAGACTCCAGTTTAGGAGGACGAGGACGTACTGAGCAGAGGATACTTCCTGCCGCCCGACTCGCCAGTCCAGACATGAGCTAAACTGTTTTGTTCTCACCTATGCCATCTGAGTTTGTGTGATTGCGAGCAGTGTTGCACTCGCCAGCTGTAACTTTAAGTTTGGCGATTATTAAAGCGGGCTTTGCACCTGGTAAACCTTGAACTCTGGTGCCTGTTACCTTATTGTGCCGCCCCACCTTGCTGACACGTCTCATTCAGCGTCACACATTGAAAATATATATTTCTGCACTGCCACTGTTTTTTCACTGAACACCTGTAAACACATTTCCCCACCTGCACCCCATCCTGGCAATCCTTGTTCTTTGAGTCCTCCGCCCTTGGTACACTCCGTCACAATGCCAATTCCAATATCAGAGCAATAATTAAGACATTTAAAGTAACTGGAGATGTTGAGAATCGGCCTGGAAGAGGACATATATCTATATTGACCCCACATACAGTGAGGAGGATGGTTTGGATGGTCAAAGAATCTCCAAGGATCTCAGATGGGGAATTGCAGACATTAGTTTGGTCTTGGGGTCAGAAAGTCTCCAGAACTACAATCAGACTCCACCTACATAAGCAGAGGTTGTTTGGGAGGGTTGCCAGAGAAAAGCCTCTGCTGTCATCAACCAACAAACTCAAGAACCTACAGAACATCACTGGAACTTTCAGTGGGACCATGTTCTACGGTCAGATGACACCAAAAAGAGCATTTTGGCAACAAACACCAGAGGTGGGTTTGGAGTAGACAGAAAAATAGACATGCAGAAAAGTATCTCATTCCCACGGTGAAGTATGGTGGTGGATCTGTGATGTTGTGGGGCTGTTTTTCTTCCAAAGGCCAGAATAACTGGAGATACAAGAGCTTAATTCAAGACAAGATATTCTTGGCGAGGAAGTCCAAGATCTCAAAGCTCAGAATGAAGTCTTCAAGCAACAACTTTCTGAAGCAAGTGCAGTAAGTAAGAGTATAATGGTGATTGTTATGAGCAGTATAGCAAGGTGAAGACAGCTGGAGCCCAACAGCAACGTGCACTTGAAAATCTGGAAAACAAAGACAGAGAGAGAAAAACCTTATATTTATGGAAGTGACAGAGTAAAAAAGGAGAGAAACGTTGGGAAAAGGATGCAGCTGATGCTGAAGCCATATTAGTGGAGATTCAGTGCCCTGGTGTTGTGCCCTGCTAAAATTATGAGGCTTGGGAACCCAAGGGATGAAAATTCACCACCCCACCCATTGTTGGTGATTACTGTAACAGAGGCAAAGACTGCGTTAGATAATGCCAGAAAGTTGAAGGACTCCACTAAAGAAGTCCGTAAAAAAGTTTACATAATGAAAGGTCTACATCCCGCCATACATAGGGAATGGAAGAGGCTGCGTGACTATGCTAAAACTGAGAGTGCAGCTCCTGCATATGCTGGGTGCACAATCAGAGTGGATTACAGGAAGCTTGCTGTAACTAAAGATGGGGAGGTGGTCTGTAAGTTTGTGCCACCTTTTCAGATACTGGGGCCAAACATATACGGCTTGGGTTCTGGAATGTTAACGGGCTGCATAATAAACTGGGAAATATGAATGTGACATGGTGGCTGAGGGACCATGACATAGTGGTGCTGACAGAGATTAAAAGAGCTCAAGTGACCTTTGCCCCTGGATTCATACCTGTGGTAGCCAATAACCAGTACAGTCAGAGAGGGGGTGTCGCTGCTCTGTTCAGACATGATATTTACAATGATGTCACCGTAATTGGTCCATCAGCTAAAGAGCAAGTTTGGTTTGGACTGCAGAGCGTTCCCGGTGTAATGATTGGCAGAGCCTATATACGGCCATCTGATTCCCCTTTTTTCTCTAATGTACGTTTTTCTGAGATCCAGGTCAGAACCCAGAACAACACCTTTGGCTATGTGGTAGTTGGTCACATGAACACTAGGTGTGGAGATAAGGTGAATGAGCTGCTTGAAGGTAACAATAACATGCACTACAAGCCTATTGATGAAACAGTAAACACCAGTGGAAAGAGTATTATTCAGGTTTGCAATAATCTATTGATTGTGAACAACTTGAACACAGCGTTTTTACTCCTTCCCTAGTTCCCTAACCTGTCGCAAGAGCAAAAAAATGATTTCTGTAGTGGATTACTGTCTAATCTCTGCTTGTTATTTTAATTGTGTTAAAAGCTTTGAAGTGAACCAAAACACTGACATACCATCCAATCACGGCCCATTGTCTATAGAACTCGTGTTCCCTGAAGAAACGTTTAATGCAAAGGTTTTGTTACAGTGCTCAGGATTTGTGTATGCATTCTATTATGACTCACTCTGGCAACCCGTGCTGCAGGAAACCAGTGCCTTATCGGCGCTGTACACCACAATATAGATGCAGATCAATTTTCTTTCAACATAAGTTCACTGGAAGCACCCATCATTAGCTGTGACCAAAACCTGGATGATATGGCTGTGTGGTTTGCAGATTTATTGTATAACTGAGCAGCCCAGAGCCAACTAGTGAGCTCTTAGACCCCGCAGCCTGCCCCAGAATCAGGAAGCACTTTCACCCCATTGGCAGCGTATATTGGGGTGCAGTGATGCTAAAATGTTGTGGCAGGCCATTGGTTGGAAAGGGGAGTTGTTTTCCTCAACTCCTCACCAAGAGATGCCTTCTGGAGCTGACTTCAAAGAACACATGGAGAAGCTGCTGAACCTCCCTGCTGGTGAGGGAGAAAACCCACTGCATATGGAGGCCTATAATGTGAATATGCCACTGCTAGATGACCCAATCACAACAGCAGAGACTCAACATGTGATCGACCACCAGCTAAAGTGAGGAAATGGAGCGGGCCCTGATGGGGTAAGCCCAGGCATGTTCAAATTTCTGCATGGCAACTGGGTAATATTTTTATGCACACATATAAATCTCATCTTTGTGACTGGCTATCCAATGAGCTGGGCCCCTGCTAGATTGATCGTGTTATTCAGGAAAGGTAACGCCCTTGATTGTGATGATTACCGGGGGATAAGTGTGATCAACAGAGCAGCAAAGTTGTGTGATTATGTGCTGAACAATAGACTGATGGGCTGGTATGAGCCATTCTGGGAGCAGGCAGGAGCCCAACCTAAAAGAGGCTGCATTGAACACATTGTGGCACTTAGGCTTATAATGGACTATTGTATCAGAAAGAAGGTTCAGCTGTACACTGCTGTTATAGACTTCTCCAAAGCTATGACCGGGTTCCATGAGGAAAACGGTTCAGAATTTTAAAACGCTTGGGGTGTGGAGTTACTATGATTTAGGTTCTGATGTCAATGTACAGTGTAACAACACGTATCCTGGGCACTACAGCAATGACATCGTCCATCGGGTGAGGCAAGGATCCCCCACATTCTGCTTCCTGTTTGTGATGTTTGTTGACATGCGGATCAGAAAGTTTAAACAACAATGTGGAGACGATGGATTCTTGAAATGACTCCATGTTCTAATGCTGATTGAGAAACTGAAATACTTGGAGGAATATGATGTGGAATGTAATGAATATGGAATTCTTGGTAATGAAGGTAAAACAAAGTTTACGGCCATTTTGAGATCTGATGAAGGCAGGCAGCCTATTCAGCTTGGTTCATTTATGGTGAGGCATTGTAACAGTAATACATATCTTGGAGCTATCTTCACTGCTGATTGAAATTCCCGAACCTCACTCTACATGTAAAAGAGAAAACAAAGCATTGAAACAAATTAATCATCTTCTTATTAAGCAACTATGATGCCCCATTTTGTGTTAAAGGTATTTGAGGCTGCTTTCTCATCAGATGTCTTGTATGGGTGTGAGACTTGGTTAAAAGTGCCCTTAAAACCTGTTGAAACTCTCTATATGACTGGAGTGAAATCCCTACTTGGGGTGAGGTCTACGACACTGAACCTAACCTGCCTCTTGGAGGCAGGACTTCCTTCAGTGCAGACTTTAGTGAGAGAAAAGCCAGCCAGGATTTTGACCAAGGTGAAGGAGCGTCATGGCATGCTTGATGACCCCTTATGGCATGTGCTTGAAGTAATTAGAAAAGAGAACCAAGTTATGAACTCACATTTATCTAAGTTAATGGAGAAACAAGATCCTATTGAGAGTGACCATATGGAGATGATTAAGAAACTGCAATCTAAAGAGGGAACAAGATACAAGACCTACCAAGCCATCAACCCAGATATATCCGTCCATCCTATTTATACCAGCCATACACTGGTATATTGAAGACCACTTGAGAATAAGCTTCACACGGTTCCGGCTGTCCTCTCCCTGACTGATTGAAGGATAAATATTAGCAAGGATAAGGTGTTGAAAATAGTTTACCTGTCACAATGACATATCTACCCCTGTGGTCTCTGGTAATCTAAGATACCTCAAAGGGAATGGATATGTTTATTAATATGGCAGCACCTCTTGACTTATGATGGAAATTAGAATGGTATAATTGGCTGACCCAGTCTTTAAGTCGCCTAAAATGGTCACAGGTCCTAAGATGCGTTTCTTGGAGGAAAGTGAAGCCAACCCCAAAATGGTTCAGGTGAGAAAGGACTCTTTTACACTTTATGAAATTATTGACTCCTTTCACATTCCAGCTAATGTGTTTTAACGCCCCCACCCTACTCCCGCCAGCATCAGGACGCTAACTGGTAGCCATTTACAAAATGTGTTATTATATTAATGATAACCCAAAATGTATAGCTGTAGGTGAAAAAAGGAACACATATACATATATACATGTACATGTACACGCCCCATCTGGCAGTACCTCCCAAAATGAGGAACATACCACTGAAGAACATCTTCACCATTCACAAAGTGCATCATGGATGAGATCAAACGAACTGAATCCACTGCACTGCCATTAATCCAAACATGACATACGAAAATGAGAAAAAATGAACCATCCAAACATAATGTATGAAAACTGGCTGCAGTAAGATAGTATATTATTAGGGAATTACTCAAAAAATGCATTAAAGTTTAAAACTGTAGTTAAAGATACACAGAAAAAAACACTGGTCGGCCGCTAGACGTTTTTAGCAGAGAGCTACAGATTGTGTTCCATACATTGAACCAACTTGAGAAGAAACATAGATACCAGTCTACCAGTCATTATTACAATCACAATCATAAAAATAAATGTTTCAGTGACTGAAATGATTTGTTTATCACACAGGCCCATACGGTTTCAGCATGGTATAAATTTAGCCCATAATTAGTTATGTATAATGCAGTGTAAAGACATCGTATAAAAGCAGAATTAGGTTATCCAGAGAGGGGAGGTTATGAAAGGAGTTTTACAGGAGAAACCTACAGGCCTATGGGTGCTTTTTTTCACTTTGTAGCCTTCCACAGCCCAGTGATGTGAGAGTGAGGCTTCATGAAACCCAAAATGGGAGGAGCTATCCTATGCTCACTGATATTCTGTATAACCCAGTTTAAAGGCATAGTATAAAAGCAGTATAAACTCACGTTAAAGTCCCGGGTCCACAAGGCACCCTCAGCCTTTAAGGTACTGTTGAATATGAGCAATTTCGTCATCCAGGATGGTGAAGAAGCAGTGAGAGTCCCCAAAAGATAGCCGGAGACGAGCGGGGTAAAGAAGGCCGTATTTCACCTCGGAATGATGAGCCTTCAGAAACTGCTTCACCTTTCCAAATGTGATGCATTGTCTCGACACGGTTGGAGTATAGACCGAGAAAATGAAGAATTTCCGACCCTGGAAAATTACATCACGGGGCTTTTGTAGAATCTCCACCTTCACGTGATTAAAGTGAACCCTGATTATAAAAGGACGGGGTCTCTCCCCAGCGTTAGGCTTTGGCTGAAAGGACCTGTGGGAGCGATGGAGCAGCGGTGTGTCAGCGAGCGAAAGAGAGTCCTTAAACAGCTGAGCCATGGACACAGGAGGCCTGATACCCTCCACTCACTCCACCATCCCCACAATCCGTAGGCTGTGTGGAGGCAGAGCGCCACTTCTGCACCTGGTGGTGTAACGCTGTAATAGCAGGGAGGAAGCTGCAGTTCGGTATCAGATCCTGACCTGAGCAGCTCTGACCAGTGCTGTTTAACACATATGTGATGGCCCTATAAATGTGATTGGTTGTTCAAAATTGGGACAAATAAATTATTTGATTAAAAATAGTGAAAAGGAAATATCAAACAGAGACACTCAGAGCTGCTCTTGATTTAATCTGTCAGTAATATGAGAGGTGAAACATCCCAGTGATCCCATTGCCAACAGAAGGCTCTTCACTGTGCTCATATCATAACTACAGTGTGAAATGCTGAGAAAGGAACTGATCACTGTGATACAGGGAAACACTGACAGTGATACAGTCTTTCACTTTAATTTCACATGGAGATTCTGTGTCTGCATCACTCCCTGTGTTTGACTGTGAGACACACAGAGATGGGTCTGCCATTTAGCATGAAAATCTGTTGATGTGCCCCATGATTTTTTAAATCTATTTTTAAATTTTATTCCTACTGCTTTTATTTGGAAATATATTGTATATTGTACCTGCATAGCATATCCACTGTTTGTACCTCACTGGATTCAGTAGACCCAGGCATACATGCTGCTGCCATGATACAAATATGCAGTAAAACCTAAAAGTTATTCTCTATTTATTAAAGAAATGACATAAATAAAAAAAAAAATATTGCCATTCCATAAAATAATCGTATTGGTGTCATAATGGTGTCAATAATCTGGTGTTCGCACACAATGGGCCAATGGGAGAAGGTGGTCACACACAAAGGGCCAATGGGAGAAGGTGGTCACACACAATGGGCGTATGGGAGGAGGTGGTCACACACAATGGGCCAATGGGAGGAGGTGGTCGCACACAATGGGCCAATGGGAGAAGGTGGTAACACACTAGGGGACAATGGGAGGAGGTGGTCACACACAATGGGCGAATGGGAGGAGGTGGTCACACACAATGGGCCAATGGGAGGAGGTGGTCGCACACAATGGATCAATGAGATCAGGCATTCGCGGTCCCTTTTCTGCACATTTTGAGTGCAGAAGAGGAGAGAAATCATTCAAAACTGTTTTAATCACTTATGAACACACAGATGAATTATTCTAGAACTTTCTGAATGGAAACAGCTACATTTGGCATCAATGAGATATAGGTTAAACAGGCACATCAAGAGGTCAATGGAACCCTTAAACTGCCTGTTTCTGTTGCTGTCCAGACACTGTTACACCAGTGTTAAACTGTTCTGTCTGTGTCACAGCCCATAAGCCCTAGTCTGCCTCCACAGCACTGCTGGGCTACAAGTGCCTGCTGTACCCAGGAAGACCATTTGCATAGAGAAGACACTTTGCATTGGCAGCACATGCTTCAGTGCTCTGGGAGTGTTTATAGTCCTGTGAGTTTAACACTTGATGACTGAGAGCTGTCCTTCATGGCAACAGAACCCACAGCAACAATGACTTTTATCACCATCTTCATCTGGGCACTCGCTTTCTGCATTCAGGGTGAGATTTATGAAACAATCAATTCTGTATTATGAGAATATACCATATATTTGTTCAAAAATTATTATTTTACTGTTTTTATTACATGCATAAAAATATGGTTATTCAAGTATGGTTATGAATGTGTCCTGTTTTTTTCTGTTCAGAATGCACAGGACAGGTGACTGTGACTCAGACTCCTGCTGGTAAATCTGCTCTCATAGGAGACACTGTCACCCTGAGCTGTAGAACCAGCCCTGCTGTGTATGACAATGACTATTTAGCCTGGTATCAGCAGAAATCTGGAGAAGCTCCTAAACTCCTGATCTATGCTGCAACATCACGTTACTCAGGGATTCCTGATCGATTCAGTGGCAGTGGATCTGGGACTGACTTCACTCTGACCATCAGTGGAGTCCAGGCTGAAGATGCAGGAGATTACTACTGTCAGAGTTTCCATGAGATCAGCAGTAGCTATGTGTTCACACAGTGATAGAGAGCCGTACAAAAACCTCCCTCAGTCAGACTGCACAGAGACTGCACTGCTGCAGCTGGGACCTACTGCAGGTGCTGAGGGGGGAGGCACTGACCCAGGACACTGAGGGGTTCTGCTCCAGCACACTGAGCTTCACTGGTTCAATAAACTCTCAACAATCTTATACATAAATATACTGAGACTGAATTTAAGGTCAGGATATCCAAGCCTTGAGAGGGAATGGCAGTTATTTCAAATTCAAGGTCAATCAGTTGAATGCTATTTTGTATCATATTAATAATATTTATAATGTATTGTAGTTGTACATATCTGTGGAAAGAGTAGCAGTGAACCCCCCTGTGCAGGACAGTCCAGAGGAATTACATAACTGCCCATAGTGCTGATCAGAAATGGAGGCTCTCTCTTCATTTTGGGAGATCTGCTCTCATATGAGACACTGTGTGATCACCCCACCGGTACCCTTTTGCTCAAAAACATGTTGCAAAAGTGCCCTACTGGGTGCCCCTACGTGTGAGAAAACATGATGAAGTGCCCCATAGAGCAGCCCTATGAATGAGAAAATGTGATAAAATGTCCTCTAAAGTGCCCTTCCAGTGGAGAAAAAGTGATAAAGCTCCTTCTAGAGTTGCCCTATGTATGAGAAAATTGAATTAAATATGATAACTTAATAATTAATGTGCAATCTCTATAATCCCCTGATCACTTAGGTAGTCTGTGATGTCACATCTTGACACATTAAATTGTTCAAATCTCATCCATGGAGACAGACAGATGTTGAACAGGATACTTATGAACAGCCAACAATGAGCCCCAAAAATGAGCTCAGAAGTGAATCTGCACCTCACTTATACAGCCAGTGCAGATGCAGTCATAGTGCTCTCCCTTTTAAGCAGCAGGGTCTTCTAAACCACCCTGTAATGTCATGATTTTAATTTCTGTAAATGTTAATGTGTGAAGTGAACTGTGACTCTACATCAAACCAGAGTGACTGACACCTCTGCTGCTGTCCTGGTGCTGCTGTTGAACTCTCTCTCTGTCACAGCCCACAGTCTCCAGTCCACAGCACTGCTGGGCTACAAGTGCCTGCTGTACCCAGGAAGACCATTTGCATAGAGAAGACACTTTGCATTGGCAGCACATGCTTCAGTGCTCTGGGAGTGTTTATAGTCCTGTGAGTTTAACACTTGATGACTGAGAGCTGTCCTTCATGGCAACAGAACCCACAGCAACAATGACTTTTATCACCATCTTCATCTGGGCACTCGCTTTCTGCATTCAGGGTGAGATTCATGAAACTATTTAAATAGATATATGATCTTCTAGTTTAATGAAATTGGGGTATAGTGCTTAAAGTAACTGTATTAAATAACTGTCTGGGCAATAGTGTTACAGTCTAATGTGCCTATGGATAATATAAATGTGTTTTTATTCTTCCCTTCAGAATGCACAGGACAGGTGACTGTGACTCAGACTCCTGCTGGTAAATCTGCTCTCACAGGACACACTGTCACCCTGAGCTGTAGAACGAACCCTGCGGTTGCTAAAGACAGTCATGGTGAAAGAATGGCTTGGTATAAGCAGAAATCTGGAGAAGCTCCTAAACTCCTGATAAAGTTTGTAAATCAGCGTATCTCTGGGATTCCTGATAGATTCAGTGGCAGTGGATCTGGGACTGACTTCACTCTGACCATCAGTGGAGTCCAGGCTGAAGATGCAGGAGAATACTACTGTCAGAGTGAACATTGGATCAGCAGTAGTGTTGTGTTCACACAGTGATAGAGAGCCGTACAAAAACCTCCCTCAGTCAGACTGCACAGAGACTGCACTGCTGCAGCTGGGACCTACTGCAGGTGCTGAGGGGGGAGGCACTGACCCGGGACACTGAGGGGTTCTGCTCCAGCACACTGAGCTTCAGTGGTTCAGTTATAACTCTCTCACACTCTGTATATTGACACAGTTGTAGCTGCAATATCAAATACTGACATTGAATTTAATTATCAGAAGATGAAAGCCAGTTAATAACAGCTGGGGGAAATTCAAGTGGCAGTGTTAAAAACATTCTGAAACTTCAAAACTGCCCAGACAAATAAGTGCCAGTTAATGAAAAAGTATTTTATGATAATTCTGTTGACTATGAAGCAGTGGTATGTAACATGTCCCAGGAAATAGTAGCAGTGTTCACCAGGCAGAGCAGTCCAGAGTACTCTCCCATCACACCTCACACAAGCTGCTATTACATACACTGACCACAGGAGAGAGACAGAACCCATCTGTTGCTCATGATAAAAGTGCATTCTAATAGAGGAGACCTGAAGCTGCAGAGACACACGATGTGAAATATACTGTGATACTGTGTGATACATGTACTGTGTGATACATGTAAAAACATTGAATGATATTTAATGATATCATGTAAAACTGTGGTTGCAGTAATGCCTGCTTAAGCTCTCCATAGCAAATTGGCTGAATATGACTGAAAAAAGAACAGGTGTTTTTTATTTAACAAAAATTGTGTTATCTTACTGAAAAAAAATATTTTGGGATGTAAGAGCAAGATGATCCCATTGTGTTGTATTTACAAGTAGGACATGAAATGTGCAACCCAATAAGATACAAATAACAGGACCCATAGAACTAAAGAATCACACCTTTCATCTGGCCCTTCACCTTAACACATGTATAACAGTAGAACAGAAGCAGTAGTGTTAGCAGGGAGAACAGCCGAGCTATCGCTGAGCTAAGAGAGGAGGCTGCCACTCTGAGGCAGGACAAACAGGCCCTGAGAGCCCAGCTGGCTGCTGTAAAAGAGCACATGCAACACAGGGAGAGATCTTTCATCAAGGAGATACAGCACCTATGAGAGCAGCTTCAGGAGCTCATATGTACTTCATGTACCACTGGAAACACACACACTGACACACAAACCATCCCCCTCAAAACAACACACCTTCCAATGACACAAACTACACTCTGTGCACAGCCCCCTGCCAAACTACTGGCCCAGAGAGACAACCACTCCTCCTGACACAACGCAATCAACAGAGTCCAACAGCCCCCCAGCACACAGGCAGACACCCCCTCCCTCCCAGACTCACACCCTTCCCCAAACACACACCCCTCTCTGCATTACAACCCCCAACAGAAAACAACAAACACCACCAGAAGCTGAAGAGGTCCTTCTCATGGACTCAACGGGAAGTTTTTTGAATCCAAAAAGCTATAGCCAGCCCAAAAAGTAAAGGCTATGTGCTGCAGTAACACAGCACGGGCCCTGGAGCTTCTCAAACAGGACACACTGGGGAGCACTCACTGGGACCAATGACCTGCATCGCCTGCGCCACAACACCGCCAGCGCAGAGCGGAGGGGAGCCGAGAGAGCCTCCCAGGAGTCTCCTGATAGCCGGGTGATCATCTCCACCCTGCTGCCCCGCACCGACGTCTCTGTCAGTAATGCTGTCTGATGCTGTGTTTTTGTTTTTGTTTTCCCTGTCCATGTGCTTTTGTTTTCATTCCCCCTTGTGTCGGCCCCGCCCTCCTTGTTACCTTCCCAGTTGATTACCCATTGGTTTCACCTGCCCTATTGTGCACCTGTGTCTCGTTGGCTTGTTAGTCTGTGTATTTAAACCCTGTCTTGTGTGTGTTCTGTGCGAGTTCGTCTCTGTATTCCCTGTGATCAGTTGCGCTACAAGCCTTTTCCTGTTCTGACCTGCCTGTTTTTGATTCTTGCCTGTTTTCCCCGATTTCTGATTCTGGATTGTGTCTCTGCCTGATTGCTGTGTTTACCTGGTTCGAACTTTGCCTGTTTTTGACTACTGCTTTGGATTCTGTTTTTGGCCCTGACACCGTGCTCTTCTGGTTTGACCCTGTGCCTGTTTTGACTCTGTTTTTGGATTTGCCCCTCTTAATAAACTCTGGTTAATCTCATCCCTGTCTGCACTTGAGTTCATACTGCGCCCTGACAGTACGAACTCGCCAGACATGGACTCAGCAGACAGCGGTCAGATGAGATCCTTGGCGGACTGGCACGGAGTACTTTTGGAGCAGCATCAGTCTCAACTGGAATCTGTCAGCAAGACATTGAAATCGTTTGCCATGAACATGAACCACCTGTCTGCCCAGTTCCAGCAACTGCAACCCCAGCGAAAGCCCCTGCCTCTGCTCCAGTGACACCCTCTCTGATCCCCGCAGCCGCTCCTACCAGAGAACCCTGCCTGCCTACGCCCGAGCCCTACGCTGGTGAGCCAGGCACCTGTCGCTCCTTCCTGTCCCAGTGCTCATTGGCATTTGAACTCCAAGCCTCCATGTTCCCCACTGACAGTGCCAAGATTGCGTACATCATCACCCTACTTACCGGCAGAGCCAGAGAGTGGGGGACAGCAGTCTGGGAGGCTCAGACACCTGCGTGCACCTCACTTACCTCGTTTATGGAGGAGATGAGACGGTCTTTGACCGCTCACGTCACGGTCGGGAAGCTGCCCGGAGATGCTCCAGAGTCGGCAGGGAAATAGAACAGTCTCCAATTATGCCATTGACTTCCGCACCCTGGCGGTCACCAGTGGCTGGAATCATGATGCCCAGTATGATGCCTTCCTCCATGGCCTCTCCGATGACATCAAGGACAAGCTCCTCCCGAGGGACTTACCGGACGACTTTGATGCCCTGGTAGAGATGGCCATCCGCATCGACCACCGCCTCACCTGCCGTCATCAAGAGAGACTGGAGATGTCCCGAGCACAGCGCAGATCCACTGATCCAGTTCTAGGAGCTACTCCTCCCTCTGCCCCGCCTCCAGACTCCCTGCTGCAGCCCAGTTCCCACGGCCCATGAAGGTTGACCGCACCCACCTCACACCTGCAGAGCGGCAGAGACCGTATCAGAACCCGTGCCTGTCTCTACTGCGGCACCCTGGCCACTTCATCAGGAACTGCCCATTAAAGACTGGCGCTCAACCCATGGCCAGGGGAGTGCAGGTGAGCGTAACTCCTGTCCATAAGTCATCTAATGTTCGCTCTCTGTTATCTGCTTCCCTCCAAGTGGAAGGTGTTCCCCACGTGGTCTCAGTCCTCCTAGACTCCGGCGCAGATGGGAACTTTATTGATGCTGACTTCGCAGCCAGCCTCCAGCTATCACAACTTCCTCTACGAGACCCTCTAGAAGCCCTAGCCATCACAGGGGCCCCTCTCGTCTGCATCACCCATGCCACACCCCCGGTGAGTCTCACCCTGTCTGGCAATCATCATGAGACCATCATCTTTTACATCATCCATTCTCCTCAGTCTGCTGTGGTGTTGGGGCACCCCTGGCTCTCAAAGCACAACCCTGGATTGACTGGGCCAAAAATCTGATCTTGGAGTGGAGTCCTTTTGTTTAGCAAATTGTCTCCGAAATGCTCAGATTCCTGCCATCCCAGCGACCGCTCCGGATGTGGGAACCACAGACCTGTCTTCAGTGCCTGCCGAGTACCTGGACCTCAAGGAGGTTTTCAGCCAGTCCCGTGCCACATCGCTTCCTCCACATCGGCCCTATGACTGCGCCATCGAGCTGCTGCCGGGCACATCACCTCCCAGGGGCCGACTCTTCTCCTCTCTCGTCCTGAGACGGAAGCCATGGATAAGTACATCCGAGAGTCACTGGCAGCGGGCATCATCCGACCCTCCTCCTCTCCTGCCGGGGCCGGGTTCTTCTTCGTTGGCAAGAAGGATGGGGGATTGCGACCATGCATTGACTACAGAGGGCTCAATGCTATAACGGTGAAAAATCGCTATCCTTTACCTCTGATGTCCACCGCCTTTGAATCTCTTCAGGGGGCGACCATCTTCTCAAAGCTGGATCTCCGCAATGCTTACCACCTGGTTCGCATACGGGAGGGAGATGAGTGGAAGACAGCTTTTAATACACCTACTGGACACTATGAATATTTAGTTATGCCGTTTGGTCTTACCAATTCTCCAGCGGTGTTCCAGGCCCTAGTTAACGATGTCCTGCGGGACATGATTGGTCAGTTTGTGTACGTCTACCTTGATGATATTCTGATCTTCTCCCAATCCAGCGCTGACCATATCCGCCACGTCCGCCGCGTGCTGCAGAGGCTGCTGGAGAATCGACTTTTTGTCAAGGCAGAGAAATGTGAGTTCAGTCAGACCTCTGTTTCGTTTCTGGGCTTTGTCATTTCCGCAGGGGGCATTCAGATGGACCAGAGGAAGGTCCAGGCGGTGATGGACTGGTCCCGACCTGACTCCCGCAAGGATCTGCAACGCTTCCTGGGCTTTGCCAATTTCTATCGCCGTTTCATCCGGGAACTATGGCTCAGTGGCGGCTCCACTCACTGCTCTCACGGCCACCACCAGGAGATTCGTCTGGACCCCTCGGCTGAAGCTGCCTTCCAGGACCTAAAGGCACGCTTCACCACTGCCCCCATCCTGGTCCAGCCAGACCCTCGCGGCAGTTTGTGGTGGAAGTGGATGCCTCGGATGTGGGTGGGAGCTGTATTGTCCCAAGTCTCTCCTACAGATGGCAAGCTGCACCCATGTGCCTTCTTCTCGCACCGCCTGACCCCTGCGGAGAGGAACTACGACATCGGGGACCGAGAGTTGCTGGCAGTCAAACGGGCTCTGGAGGAGTGGAGGCACTGGCTGGAAGGTGCGGATGTTCCGTTCTTAGTCTGGACTGACCACAAGAATCTAGAGTACCTGCGGTCAGCCAAACGCCTCAATCCTCGCCAGGCGCGCTGGTCGTTGTTCTTCGCCCGCTTCGACTTTACCCTCTCTTACCGACCCGGCTCCAAGAACGGCAAACCTGATGCCCTGTCCAGACAATCCACAGCCACAGAAGGGCCCGCTGAGGGCAACACCATCCTGCTCCCTCGCTGCTGGGTGTCGGCGGCTCTGTGGGACATTGAGGCGGTGGTTCGCTCAGCGCGGAGGGTAAGTGCTGCTCCCAGTGCTTGTCCTGTTAACCGTCTCTTTGTTCCGCAGTCTGTCCGCTCCCAGGTCTTGTAGTGGGGGCATTCCTCTCGGCTGGCAGGTCATCCGGGAGTCCGCCGCACTAAGGCCCTCATCTCCCAGCGCTTCTGGTGGCCATCAATGGATACTGACATCCGCAACTTTGTATCTGCCTGCCCTGTCTGCGCCCAAAATAAGCCCTCCACTGCTCCTCCTGCGGGTCTGTTGCACCCCTTGCCCATTCCAAGGAGGCCCTGGTCACACATCGCCTTGGACTTTGTGACTGGTCTGCCCCCATCTGATGGTAACACTGCTATCATGACTGTGGTTGACCGTTTTTCCAAAGCGGTTCACCTCCTGGCTCTCCCTAAATTGCCGTCAGCTAAGGAGACCGCTGAACTAATGGTCTCGCATGTGTTTAAGTTGCATGGACTGCCCCTTGATGTGGTTTCTGATAGGGGGCCCCAATTCACCTCTCATTTCTGGAAAGCGTTTTGCAAGTTGTTGGGTGCGTCTGTTAGTCTTTCCTCAGGCTTCCACCCCCAGTCTAACGGACAGACGGAGAGGGCCAACCAGCAGATGGAGACGGTCCTGCGATGCCTCACATCACGGGAACCGGGGTCGTGGAGTCGGCAGCTCCCCTGGGTGGAGTATTCCATCAACTCCCTTCCCTCCTCATCCTCTGGGCTGTCACCCTTCCAATGCTGCTTGGGATACCAACCTCCTTTGTTCCCCTCTCAGGAGGAGGAGGTGGGGTGCCATCAGCAGAGGCGTTTGTGCGTCGCTGTCGGCGGACCTGGAGGCGCGCGCGGACAGCTCTGCTACGGGCCTCCCGCCGGACCAAGCAGGCGGCTGACCGCCATCGCTCCCGAGCTCCACGTTACCTGCAGGGACAGCGGGTGTGGCTGTCCACCCGGGACCTTCCCCTCAGGGTGGAGTCTCGCAAGCTGGCCCCACGGTTCATTGGCCCCTTTCCCATTGCAAAGATTATCAGTCCTGCTGCTGTCCGTCTCCAGTTACCCCGCACACTCCGCCGCATCCACCCAACGTTCCATGTGTCTCGGATCAACCCTTTCCGCCACAGCCCCCTGTGCCCAGCTCCCAGAGCCCCTCCTCCCCCGCGCCTCATCGACGGTTCTGAGGCTTACACTGTCCGCCGCCTGCTGGAGGCTCGGCGTCGAGGGCGTGGGCTACAGTACCTCGTTGACTGGGAGGGGTATGGACCTGAGGAACGCTGCTGGGTCCCGGCTCGGGACATTCTCGACCCTCCTCATTACTGACTTTCACCAGCGTCACCCTGAGCGCCTGCTGGACCGCCGAGAGGCGGTCGTAGGGGGGTACTGTCAGTAATGCTGTCTGATGCTGTGTTTTTGTTTTTGTTTTCCCTGTCCATGTGCTTTTGTTTTCATTCCCCCTTGTGTCGGCCCCGCCCTCCTTGTTACCTTCCCAGTTGATTACCCATTGGTTTCACCTGCCCTATTGTGCACCTGTGTCTCGTTGGCTTGTTAGTCTGTGTATTTAAACCCTGTCTTGTGTGTGTTCTGTGCGAGTTCGTCTCTGTATTCCCTGTGATCAGTTGCGCTACAAGCCTTTTCCTGTTCTGACCTGCCTGTTTTTGATTCTTGCCTGTTTTCCCCGATTTCTGATTCTGGATTGTGTCTCTGCCTGATTGCTGTGTTTACCTGGTTCGAACTTTGCCTGTTTTTGACTACTGCTTTGGATTCTGTTTTTGGCCCTGACACCGTGCTCTTCTGGTTTGACCCTGTGCCTGTTTTTGACTCTGTTTTTGGATTTGCCCCTCTTAATAAACTCTGGTTAATCTCATCCCTGTCTGCACTTGAGTTCATACTGCGCCCTGACAGTCTCCCCCCATGTGATCAGAGACATCAATGTGGAGATGGCCAGAGGATGTGCTGCACCTGGCTCACCACCTCACCATCAGCCCATGGCACCTCTACGATGGGCAGCATTTACACCATGAGGGTGTGAAGCTCTTTGCCAAAAGTCTAAAAGACGTAGCATTGGGCTGTAACCCACTCAGCCCCCCCGCACCATCAATCCAGCCCGAGTCAGGGTGCAGCCCCCCTGCGCCACGGGTCACCGTCCTTAAAGTCCACACCAGCCTCACAGCACTGCCCAGCCCCCCAGGGCCCCTCCAGCACCCATCCACCTGCAGAGCTCCAGCCCTGTACCTCCCAGAGCACACCCCCAGCAGAATAAACCCAGCTACACTGCAGTCATACTGCATGATCATTAAACAGCCTTACAGCCCTAAACAGAGTGTGGACTTATTTTTGCCATGAGATGTCTTAAGACTCTTCACTTATTCCACACTCAGGTAATGGTGCCTCTCACTCACTGCTAATGGTTTATATCAGTGCAGCTTAACTCAGCTCATCAAGACTTTCCCCTGATCCAGTCCTTTTACTCAGGACACAGAGCTGCTCTGCTCCCATCCCTTTCAAAGCTACTGTGTCAGCAATAAAACCAGGTGCTTCTGATAATCTTTGGTGAGCACTGGGTTCCGTATGTCCATCATCATCACAGTTCACATGTTACTGGTTAAATGTTTTCATGTGGAGTGCAGTGATCTGTGTTTCTCACAAAGAGGAGAGTTAATCAAATATCAAACTGATACGAGCTGATTTTAGCCAAAAGGTTTTAGGTAACGTGATTAAAAGCCAAGATAGAAAAAGAGAGTGAAAGTATGAAGAAGAAGATTCTAAAGATTGAGACACATATGATTAAAACGTCCCCTATTGGATGTTGTTCTGCTGTCTTACTAATTAATATTCAGAATTAGCATATGCAAATTATCATAGAACATAATTGCATAAGTTAAAGTGCATTTTTATGTGCAATATATACCCTGGACATGACAGTGAAATCCCAAAAATCTGTTCCTTGCTGTCCTGGTGCTGCTGTTGAACTCTCTCTCTGTCACAGCCCACAGTCTCCAGTCCTCAGCACTGCTGGGCTACAAGTGCCTGCTGTACCCAGGAAGACCATTTGCATAGAGAAGACACTTTGCATTGGCAGCACATGCTTCAGTGCTCTGGGAGTGTTTATAGTCCTGTGAGTTTAACACTTGATGACTGAGAGCTGTCCTCCATGGCCACAGAACCCACAGCAACAATGACTTTTATCACCATCTTCATCTGGACACTTGCTTTCTGCATTCAGGGTGAGATTTATGAAACAATAAAATATGTTGTTATTACATTCATAAAAATATACATATTCAAGTATGGTTATGAATGTGTGTTTTTAAATATAAATGTGTTTTTATTCTTCTCTTCAGAATGCACAGGACAGGTGACTGTGACTCAGACTCCTGCTGGTAAATCTGCTCTCATAGGAGACACTGTCACCCTGAGCTGTAGAACCAGCACTGCTGTGTATAAAGACAGTCATGGTGAAAGAATGGCCTGGTATAACCAGAAGCCAGGAGAAGCTCCTAAACTCCTGATAAAGCTTGTAAATCAGCGTATCTCTGGGATTCCTGGTCGATTCAGTGGCAGTGGATCTGGGACTGACTTCACTCTGACCATCAGTGGAGTCCAGGCTGAAGATGCAGGAGATTACTACTGTCAGAGTCGCCACAGTGGCTATGTGTTCACACAGTGATAGAGAGCCGTACAAAAACCTCCCTCAGTCAGACTGCACAGAGACTGCACTGCTGCAGCTGGGACCTACTGCAGGTGCTGGGGGGGGGGAAGGCACTGACCCGGGACACTGAGGGGTTCTGCTCCAGCACACTGAGCTTCACTGGTTCAGTTATAACTCTCTCACACTCATTATACTGACACAGTTGTAGCTGCAATGTCATCAACTGACATTGAATTCAATTTCCAGAATATCCAAGCCAATTAATGACAAATGGGGGAAATTCAAGTGGCAGTGTTCAAAACATTCTAAAAATTCAAAACTGCCTGGATGAATAAATGCCAGTTAATGAAAAGTATTTTCATGATAAATCTGTTGACTATGAAGCAGTTGTATTTAACATGTCCCAGGGACATGTTTTATACAACATGTTATGTACATGTTATATTCATGTTATATACAACTGCTTTTGTGAATGCAGCAGTGTTCACCAGGCAGGGCAGTCCAAAGTACTCTCCCCTATCACACCACACACATTACTAACACTGACCACAGGAGGGAGACAGAGCCCTTCTGTTGTTAATGATTCACATACATTATAATAGAGGAGACCTGAAGCTATAGAGACACACCATGTGAAATATTACTGTGATACTGTGTGAAACATGTACTGTGTGATACATGTAAAAACGGTGAATGATATTTAATATTGTTCCATGTGTTTGTGGTAGCAGTGATTCCTGCTTTAGCTCTCTGTAGCAAATTGGCTGAATTTAATGGAAAAACAAAGAGGTGATTTTTATTTTATTTACTTTATTTTTAATTTTTAGTTTTCACGAAAATTGTGTTTTTTTATTGAAAAAAAAACATATTTTGGGATGTGAGAGCAAGATGACCCCATTGTGTTGTATGTACAAGTAGCACATGAGTTGTGCAACCCAATTAGGTTCAAAATAACAGGACCCAAAGAACTAAAGAATCACACCTTTCATCTGGCCCTTCACCTCAACACATGTATAACAGTAGAACAGAAGCAGTAGTGTTAGCAGGGAGAACAGCCGAGCTATCGCTGAGCTAAGAGAGGAGGCTGCCACTCTGAGGCAGGACAACCAGGCCCTGAGAGCCCAGCTGGCTGCTGTAAAAGAGCACATGCAACACAGGGAGAGATCTTTCATCAAGGAGATACAGCACCTATGAGAGCAGCTTCAGGAGCTCATATGTACTTCATGTACCACTGGAAACACACACACTGACACACAAACCATTCCCCTCAAAACAACACACCTTCCAATGACACAAACTACACTCTGTGCACAGCCCCCTGCCAAACTACTGGCCCAGAGAGACACAACCACTCCTCCTGACACAACGCAATCAACAGAGTCCAACAGCCCCCCCAGCACACAGGCCGACACCCCTCCCTCCCAGACTCACACCCTTCCCCAAACACACACCCCTCTCTGCATTACAACCCCCAACAGAAAACAACAAACACCACCAGAAGCTGAAGAGGTCCTTGTAATGGCTCTTTGACGAAAGTCCCCCTGTGCTACTGGTCACCGTCCTTAAAGTCTACACCAGCCTCACAGCACTGCCCAGCCCCCCAGGGCCCCTCCAGCACCCATCCACCTGCAGAGCTCCAGCCCTGTACCTCCCAGAGCACACCTCCATCAGAATAAACCCAGCTACACTGCAGCCCTGTACCTCCCAGAGCACACCCCCATCAGAATAAACCCAGCTACACTGCAGCCCTGTACCTCCCAGAGCACACCCCCATCAGAATATACCCAGCTACACTGCAGCCCTGTACCTCCCAGAGCACACCCCATCAGAATAAACCCAGCTACACTGCAGCCCTGTACCTCCCAGAGCACACCCCAGCAGAATAAACCCAGCTACACTCCAGCCCTGTACCTCCCAGAGCACACCCCCATCAGAATAAACACAGCTACCCTGCAGCCCTGTACCTCCCAGAGCACACCCCCATCAGAATAAACCCAGCTACACTGCAGCCCTGTACCTCCCAGAGCACACCCCATCAGAATAAACCCAGCTACACTGCAGCCCTGTACCTCCCAGAGCACACCCCCATCAGAATAAACCCAGCTACACTCCAGTCCTGTACCTCCCAGAGCACACCTCCATCAGAATAAACCCAGCTACACTGCAGCCCTGTACCTCCCAGAGCACACCCCCAGCAGAATAAACCCAGCTACACTGCAGCCCTGTACCTCCCAGAGCACACCCCCATCAGAATAAACCCAGCTACACTGCAGCCCTGTACCTCCCAGAGCACACCCCAATCAGAATAAACCCAACTACACTGCAGCCCTGTACCTCCCAGAGCACACCCCCAGCAGAATAAACCCAGCTACACTCCAGCCCTTTACCTCCCAGAGCACACCCCCATCAGAATAAACCCAACTACACTGCAGCCCTCTACCTCCCAGAGCACACCCCCATTAGAATAAACCCAGCTACACTGCAGCCCTGTACCTCCCAGAGCACACCCCCAGCAGAATATACCCAGCTACACTGCAGCCCTGTACCTCCCAGAGCACACCCCCATCAGAATAAACCCAGCTACACTGCAGCCCTGTACCTCCCAGAGCACACCCCCAGCAGAATAAACCCAGCTACACTCCAGCCCTGTACCTCCCAGAGCACACCCCCATCAGAATAAACACAGCTACCCTGCAGCCCTGTACCTCCCAGAGCACACCCCCATCAGAATAAACCCAGCTACACTGCAGCCCTGTACCTCCCAGAGCGCACCCCCATCAGAATAAACCCAGCTACACTGCAGCCCTGTACCTCCCAGAGCACACCCCCATCAGAATAAACCCAGCTACACTCCAGTCCTGTACCTCCCAGAGCACACCCCCATCTGAATAAACCCAGCTACACTGCAGCCCTGTACCTCCCAGAGCACACCCCCATCAGAATAAACCCAGCTACACTGCAGCCCTGTACCTCCCAGAGCACACCCCCAGCAGAATAAACCCAGCTACACTGCAGCCCTGTACCTCCCAGAGCATACCCCCATCAGAATAAACCCAGCTACACTGCAGCCCTGTACCTCCCAGAGCACACCCCCAGCAGAATAAACCCAGCTACACTGCAGCCCTGTACCTCCCAGAGCACACCCCATCAGAATAAACCCAGCTACACTCCAGCCCTTTACCTCCCAGAGCACACCCCCATCAGAATAAACCCAACTACACTGCAGCCCTGTACCTCCCAGAGCACACCCCCATTAGAATAAACCCAGCTACACTGCAGCCCTGTACCTCACCTCCTGCCCCACCAGCCCCTGCTTCTGAGCTGGGTGAGATCAAACACCTGCTCACCGTCCTGTGTGCCAGGCTGCTCAATTACATGTTGGTCAATACATTCTAAAATAATAAATATGTGTAACTTAACATTGAAATAATTCCTACCATGAAAAAGTTTAATTTCAAATATGTGTTTGTGTTTCATGTAAAAATGCTGCGATCCTTTGATTCAGACCCTGAATTCCTAAAATGTGTCTCAGATGTTGATACTTTAATTCTCGTTGAAACTTGGTCCTCCAGGCGATGGTGAAATAATTGTGCCCTTAATTAAAAGAAGGGAGGTGCTGCATGGCAGAGACTCGGGGGTATTGGTACCAAGGAGCACTTACCAAACACATCACAGCTGTGAAAGAAAGAATCAACTCATATTTGGCTAAAAATAAATAAAATAAACATTGTAAATTGTGAAAATGATGTATACCTGTGTGCAGCCCACAGTAATGTGCTGCCTTATGGAGACTTCAGTGCAAGAACTGGGACAGAACCTGATTTTACTGACCCACAGGGAAACAGCCATGTGTTTGGGAATGCCCCTCTGTACCAACCAACAAACAGCAAAAGAAAGAACCCCGACAGCACAGTGAATAAGAACAGTAAGGAGTTAGTGCGTCCCTGTCAAGCCTTAAGCGCGTATATCATTAATGGCAGGATCAGAGGGGACTCTTTAGGTCGGCTCACATATTGCTCGGCTCTCGGGGCTTGTGTTGTGGAATATGCTGCATCTGACATGGACCCCTCCTCCATCAATGCATTCACTGACAGTGTCAAACTCCCCTATCAGACCGTAATCAAATCAGTGTTTCTGGAAAGATCTGAACAAACCAGAGACTCTCATACAGAGCCCAGTAAGCTGTATAACCTACATAAATCATACAGAGGGGCTGAAAACAGTGCAGATGATTTCATCAATGCAATGAGTTCAGATGAATTAACTGACTCTATTAACATGTTCATCAATACGCCCTACCTAAATAACAGAGCAGGACTAAACCACAGCGCCCCCATCTGCTCCCATATGCCATGGGGATTGTGTCTCCTCAGGTTATACAGCACTGAGTTTATTCTGTATTACACTCACTGCTTTGCTTACAGATATAATACCGTACTCAATGGGTTCCTATTATATCATAGTATCAGTTTTGTTTTTGTGTAATTTATTTATTTCTTTTTTAATATCAGGCCCTAAGAAAATACATAAACATATTTAAATCCCCACTGGCACATTTATGGAAACATCAAGGATAGATAAGCAAAATATGTCATATTTACAAATGTAATATACTCCAGAATAATCTGTTCCTCAGAGAGCTGCTGTCTTTTGGCCCTGCTGTTCTGGGACCAGAGCAGAAGTGCTGACATTTGGAAATAAACAGTGGAGAGTGCACAAACCGTGTGTGTTATCAAGTGCAGCCATCTCACATCACAACCTCTTAGACCAGAGTCAATATGAATATCATATCAAATACAGCTACAATACAACACACAATTCACCTCTGAGCTTAAGAAAATAATTGACTCTACTCTGAGTTTTGACATACTGATATGAAACATATTAAACACATTAAAGTCATATTGATTCTGTGGAATATTATAATCAGTGAAACAGGAATCTTGTGTCTCAGTGTCCCTGGCTGTTGTGCAGGAGGTGCAGAGAAGGCTCGGGGTAACTTTATTTAACCCCCTCCTGCCCTGTCAGAGGGGGGGGGAGAAGGCTTTGGGTGAGGTCGGACCTCGATACAGCCAAAGGAAGAGACATTTGGGGACTGATTGCCTCATCTGTTGTTTATTTGTAAATATTCACAGTTTATTCATTATTATTTTTGTTTGTTTACCTTTTTAAGTTCTCACTTTAATAAATTTGTCACCGTTCACCCTATTTTTCTGTGTTGTCCTCTTGTTGACCGCTCACCATCCTCACATGTGACATTAATTAGATTTTGAAAGAGGTCAATTATTTGATGACAGAATTGCAGATGCTTTAATCACTAAAATGACAAGCACACAAAATGATTTTATGTGTCAAAACGAACAGTGCCAAAATCAGGACAGTGTATTCTAATCAAGGAACAACTGCAACTTGAAAGAGGAAAAGTGATTGAAAAGTTGGATCTCATCCATGGAGACAGACAGATGCTTAACAGGATTCTGATGAAAAGTCAACAAGCCCCAAAAATGAGCTCAGAAGTGAATCTGCACCTCACTTATACAGCCAGTGCAGATGCAGTCATAGTGCTCTCCCTTTTAAGCAGCAGGGTCTTCTAAACCCCCCTCAATGTCATGATTGTAATTTCTGTAAATGTTAATATGTGAAGTGAACTGTGACTCTATGTCAAACCAGAGTGACTGACACCTCTGCTGCTGTCCTGGTGCTGCTGTTGAACTCTCTCTCTGTCACAGTCCACAGTCTCCAGTCCACAGCACTGCTGGGCTACAAGTTCCTGCTGTACCCAGGAAGACCATTTGCATAGAGAAGACACTTTGCATTGGCAGCACATGCTTCAGTGCTCTGGGAGTGTTTATAGTCCTGTGAGTTTAACACTTGATGACTGAGAGTTGTCCTTCATGGCAACAGAACCCACAGCAACAATGACTTTTATCACCATCTTCATCTGGGCACTCGCTTTCTGCATTCATAAAATTACTGAAGTATATTCTGTATTGATTGCTTGTTTTAATTTAAATGTAATACATATTTGAAATAACTAAATGTATCACCCTATATTATAATATTTCCCATGTATAGATAATACAGTTATATGTTGTTTATTATTTCCTTCAGAATGCACAGGACAGGTGACTGTGACTCAGACTCCTGCTGGTAAATCTGCTCTCATAGGAGACACTGTCACCCTGAGCTGTAGAACCAGCCCTGCTGTGTATAAAGACAGTAATGGTGAAAGAATGGCCTGGTATAACCAGAAACCTGGAGAAGCTCCTAAACTCCTGATAAAGCTTGTAAACCAGCGTATCTCTGGGATTCCTGATCGATTCAGTGGCAGTGGATCTGGGACTGACTTCACTCTGACCATCAGTGGAGTCCAGGCTGAAGATGCAGGAGATTACTACTGTCAGAGTCAACACTGGATCAGCAGTAGCTGGGTGTTCACACAGTGATAGAGAGCCATACAAAAACCTCCCTCAGTCAGACTGCACAGAGACTGCACTGCTGCAGCTGGGACCTACTGCAGGTGCTGAGGGGGGAGGCTGACCCGGGACACTGAGGGGTTCTGCTCCAGCACACTGAGCTTCAGTGGGTCAATAAACCGATTACAGATTGCTCTTTGAAAGATTTATGTATTTATCAATACCATCATACCACAGCAACTGGTGGAGAAGCTGGATGTGGATACTGCCACCTGTAACTGGATCCTGGACTTCCTGACACAAAGGCAGCAGACAGTCAGAGTCTGCAGCCACACATCAGGTACCACCTCAGTGAGCACAGGCTCACCCCAGGGCTGCGTCCTGAGCCCCCTGCTGTTCACCCTGCTGACCCACGACTGTACTGCCAGATTCAGCAACAACCACATCATCAAGTTCACTGATGACACGACAGTTGTGGGTCTCATCAGCAAAGGTGATGAGTCAGCATACAGGATGGAGGTGGAGCAGCTGACAGCGTGGCGCAACAGACACAACCTCTTCCTGAATGTCGACAAGACCAAGGAGATGGTCATCGACTTCAGGAAGGCCTGCACGGACCACCACCTCTGCTGACTGTAGATGGTGCGATTGTGGAGAGGGTTGGTAGCATCAATTTCCTGGGAGCGTACATGGCAAATGACCTGACCTCAACCACCAACACCATGGCCATCGTCAAGAAGGCCCAACAGGTCAGTCTCCCCATTCCGGCCCTCACCACCTTCTCCAGGGGCACCATTGAAAGTGTTCTGACCTATTGTATCATGCACTGCCCTTTATTTCAAATGTCAGTGATAAGAGAGATGAAAGGGATATGTGCACACATCTTCATTCATTCTCTGACATTAAAAGCTTTAACTCTGTTTGACAGAATCTGGAACTCTTTAATGGAAACACAAACATGTGGAACCACCGTCTGTCTGGATGACCCACTGGTGGTTCAATGGGAAAAGGTGGTCACCTTATTAAGTTTGGAAGTTAAAAACTCCTGTAATTAAAGAAAATGATGGTTTCTGGAACCCTTTGAATGGGAACAGCAGCATTTGGCAGCACAGAGTTAGTCATGTGTATGTGCTGACCCATTGATGGGGCACTGGGACTTTGACCCTGGTCTGTCTCTGGAGACGTTAAACTGCTCTGTCTGTGTCACAGCCCATAAGCCCTAGTCTGCCTCCACAGCACTCCTGGGCTACAAGTGCCTGCTGTACCCAGGAAGACCATTTGCATAGAGAAGACACTTTGCATTGGCAGCACATGCTTCAGTGCTCTGGGAGTGTTTATAGTCCTGTGAGTTTAACACTTGATGACTGAGAGCTGTCCTTCATGGCAACAGAACCCACAGCAACAATGACTTTTATCACCATCTTCATCTGGGCACTCGCTTTCTGCATTCAGGGTGAGAGAAATACTTTCTAAAATTCTGATGACGTCATGAAACATCAATCATGAATTCGGTAATGTATAGAGATTCATATCTGTAAGTATACATTGTGATTTGTAATGCTATTTACACAGTGGATCTCTCTTTCTCTCTCTGCAGAGTCTTGGGGGCAGGTGGTTCTGACTCAGTCTCCAGCCCAGTCAGTCCAGACGGGTCAGTCAGTCTCTATTGACTGTAAGGCCAGTGCTGCAGTTTACTATAGCAGTTATTACTCAAACTACCTTCTCTCCTGGTACCAGCAGAAACCTGGAGAAGCTCCTAAACTCCTGATCTATGCTGCAACATCACGAAACTCAGGGATTCCTGATCGATTCAGGGGCAGTGGATCTGGGACTGACTTCACTCTGACCATCAGTGGAGTCCAGGGAGAAGATGCAGGAGATTACTACTGTCAGAGTTACCATGAGATCAGCAGTAGTGCTGTGTTCACACAGTGATAGAGAGCCATACAAAAACCTCCCTCAGTCAGACTGCACAGAGACTTCACTGCTGCAGCTGGGACCTACTGCAGGTGCTGAGGAGGGAGGCACTGACCCGGGACACTGAGGGGATCTGCTCCAGCACACTGAGCTTCAGTGGGTATATAATATAACTCTCTCACACTCTGCATACTGACACAATTGTAGCTGCAACTTAAACACAGCTCTATTGGTTCACTGAACTCCAAAAATAGCACTCATATTGACATTGAATTCAATTGCCAGAATATCCAAACAAATTAATGACAGATGGGGGAAATTCAAATGGCAGTGTTCAAAACATTGTACAAATTCAAAACTGCTCATACGAATAAGTGCCAGTTAATGAAAACTATTTTTATGATAAATGTTTTGACTATAAAGCAGTTGTATGTAACATGTCCTTATAACAGTTGCAGTGTTTACCAGGCAGGGCAGTCCAAAGCGCTCTCCACCTTCACTCCTCACACAATCTGCCAGTACATACACTGACCACAGGAGGGAGACAGAACCCATCTGTTGTTCATGATTCACGTGCATGATCATAAATAAGACCCGAAGCTGAAGAGATAGGCTATGTGAAATACACTGTGATACTGTGTGATACATGTACTGTGTGATACATGTAAAAATGTTTGATGATATTTAATATTGTTCCATGTTCATATGGTAGCAGTAATTCCTGCTTTAGCTCTGTGAAAATCGGCTGAATTTGACTGAAAAACTACCAGTTGTTTTGTACATATTGATTTATTGATTTTATTTTTAGTTTTCACTAAAATTGTGAAATCTTACTGAAAATACATATTTTGGGATGTGAGTGCAAGATGACCCCATTGTGTTGTATGTTCAAGTGGCACATGAATTGTGCAACCCAATAAGATACGAATAACAGGACCCAAAGAACTAAAGAATCACACCTTTCATCTGGCCCTTCACCTTAACACATGTATAACAGTAGAACAGAAGCAGTAGTGTTAGCAGGGAGAACAGCCGAGCTATCGCTGAGCTAAGAGAGGAGGCTGCCACTCTGAGGCAGGACAACCAGGCCCTGAGAGCCCAGCTGGCTGCTGTAAAAGAGCACATGCAACACAGGGAGAGATCTTTCATCAAGGAGATACAGCACCTATGAGAGCAGCTTCAGGAGCTCATATGTACTTCATGTACCACTGGAAACACACACACTGACACACAAACCATTCCTCTCAAAACAACACACCTTCCAATGACACAAACTACACTCTGTGCACAGCCCCCTGCCAAACTACTGGCCCAGAGAGACACAACCCCTCCTCCTGCCACAACGCAATCAACAGAGTCCAACAGCCCCCCCAGCACACAGGCCGACACCCCCTCCCTCCCAGACTCACACCCTTCCCCAAACACACACCCCTCTACCCCATTACAACCCCCAACAGAAAACAACAAACACCACCAGAAGCTGAATAGGTCCTTGTAATGGCTCTTTGACTAAAGTCCCCCTGTGCCACGGGTCACCGTCCTTAAAGTCCACACCAGCCTCACAGCACTGCCCAGCCCCCCAGGGCCCCTCCAGCACCCATCCACTTGCAGAACAAACAGTGCTATCTGGGAGCACTTTACAATCAGTCCATCTGATACAACTAAAGTCAAATGCAAATTGTGCAAGGTCACAATAAGCAGAGGCAGGGATGTGAAACACCTATCAACATCTGTAATGCAAGACCATAAACATTTCAAACATTCTGTTGTGACCGTGTCTGCCCAGGTCCCCCAGCAAGGACTAATACACAGAGCCAACCAGCCTCCATTCAGTTCCCCCAGCAAGGGCTAATACACAGCCATAACCAGCCTCCGTTCAGCTCCCCCAGCAAGGGCTAATACACAGCCATAACCAGCCTCCGTTCAGCTCCCCCAGCAAGGGCTAATACACAGCCATAACCAGCCTCCGTTCAGCTCCCCCAGCAAGGGCTAATACACAGCCACAACCAGCCTCCGTTCAGCTCCCCCAGCAAGGGCTAATACACAGCCACAACCAGCCTCCGTTCAGTTCCCCCAGCAAGGGCTAATACACAGCCATAACCAGCCTCCGTTCAGCTCCCCCAGCAAGGGCTAATACACAGCCACAACCAGCCTCCGTTCAGTTCCCCCAGCAAGGGCTAATACACAGCCACAACCAGCCTCCATTCAGTTCCCCCAGCAAGGGCTAATACACAGCCACAACCAGCCTCCGTTCAGCTCCCCCAGCAAGGGCTAATACACAGCCACAACCAGCCTCCGTTCAGCTCCCCCAGCAAGGGCTAATACACAGCCACAACCAGCCTCCGTTCAGTTCCCCCAGCAAGGGCTAAGACACAGCCACAACCAGCCTCCATTCAGTTCCCCTAGCAAGGGTTAATACACAGCCACAACCAGCCTCTGTTCAGTTCCCCCAGCAAGGGCTAATACACAGCCACAACCAGCCTCCTCTTTGTCACCCATAATGGCTGCGTTCAGTTCAAAAACACTGTGCCACAGACATTTGGAAGAGCAAGTTTTCCACTAATGCCTACATGTCACTCACAGGGCATTGGGTAGGATGTGAGATCACTGGATCTGGGGCAGTGACACACAGACAGGGTCACTGCCCGACTCAAAATGGCCATGATCAGTGTGGATCACTGCAGTGAATATACTCGATCAGCTCCAGAACCTCATTGCAGCATGGCAAAATGAGGTCAATGGTCAGTTTTTTGTACAGTTTTTTGTAACGGACAATTCCTCAAACATGGTGAAGGCCATCGCTGATGGTGGCTTTGTGCACATCAGGTGCATGGCTCATTCTCTGCGCTTGGTCGTTTCCAATGCTCTGAAACAGCACCGAGCAGTGAGCCGTGCCATCACCACCGGCAGTAAAATCACAGAGTTTGCGTGTCGCTCAAACAAGGCCGCTGTGAAACTCTATGAAATCCAGGAGGAGATTGGCCTCTCTGTGAAAGCCCTGGTGCATGACGTGTCCACCAGGTGGAATTCTACATTCCACACGCTCCAGCGGCTGCTAGAGCAGAAAAGGGCACTTGCCATGGGGACACAGATGGATTTAGGGGCTCATTCTCGCAGCACCAATGACGCATAGTGGAGGCCACAGTCAAGATACTGCAGCCTTTTCAGGAAGCAACCCACAATGTCTGTGAGGACGTTGCATCTCTGTCCTCAGTTATCCTGTGTGTGCAGGCTCTCAGAGCTTCCTTGGGTAACTTGATGGAGCCCCCCCTAAACTAGCTTGGGGACACTGACCAGTCAGTTTGATTTTGGAAAGCTTTATGAATTAAAAGAGTCGTTTAAACATTGTCTCATTGGTGGTGGGGTTCAGATGGTTTGCAGTCTATCCAAACAGTTCAGTAGGGGGGAAAAATAAAGAATAAAATAAAACAGGCAAAAAAGTTCATGTATTTCTGTTATGTAATTACTGTTGTAAAGTAGTAATTCACATTTCCCTGGCGACCTGCAGTAACGATTACACATCATGAAACGCCAGCGCATTGGAATTTAAGTTTATTCCCTTCAACAGAAAGATGTTTTTCGATATATCTTCACTGTGAATCGTTTCTATTTCCAATGCAGAACAGAATCTTTCTTAAAAACAAAGTTAAAAATAAAAAGAGAGAGAGACAGAGATGAATAGTACAGTATGAGGATGTGGAAATACATTTCATAATTAATGATATGCCAATATTAAATCAATTTGATGCTTTGAAGGCACAAAAATTGCATTGCCAATGAATATTAGTTTAGAAAATACATTTGCCCAATTTAACGTGACTTCCGGTACAAACCACGCCCACCTCCAGTCTTCTATCCAAATACAGAGACAGAGACATATAAGTTTGTTGGTTAAACAGATAGAGATACAGATAATGACGTCTCTGTACACCTCTTGTGTGGAAACAATCATAGTTCTCACCCTTTTAAGCAGCAGGGTCTTCTAAACCACCCTGCAATGTTGTGATTGTAATTTCTGTAAATGTTAATGTGTGAAGTGAACTGTGACTCTATGTCAAACCAGAGTGACTGACACCTCTGCTGCTGTCCTGGTGCTGCTGTTGAACTCTCTCTCTGTCACAGCCCACAGTCTCCAGTCCACAGCACTGCTGGGCTACAAGTGCCTGCTGTACCCAGGAAGACCATTTGCATAGAGAAGACACTTTGCATTGGCAGCACATGCTTCAGTGCTCTGGGAGTGTTTATAGTCCTGTGAGTTTAACACTTGATGACTGAGAGCTGTCCTTCATGGCAACAGAACCCACAGCAACAATGACTTTTATCACCATCTTCATCTGGGCACTCGCTTTCTACATTCAGGGTGAGATTCACAAAAACAATATTTAAATAGAATTGATATTTTTAATTTTAATCAAAGGGAAGTATATGGCTGGAATTAACCATATGACACTCTGTGCATAACTGTCAGGGCAGAGGAGTGACATTCTAATGTGCCAATAGAACGTTTTAATATTTATTTTTTATTCTTCTTTTCAGAATCCACAGGACAGGTGACTGTGACTCAGACTCCTGCTGGTAAATCTGCTCTCACCGGAGACACTGTCACTCTGAGCTGTAGAACCAGCCCTGCTGTATATGTCTATAGTGGTAAGCACCTCCTGGCCTGGTACCAGCAGAAACCTGGAGAAGCTCCTAAACTCCTGATCAAGTATGCAAATCAGCGTATCTCAGGGATTCCTGATCGATTCAGTGGCAGTGGATCTGGGACTGACTTCACTCTGACCATCAGTGGAGTCCAGGCTGAAGATGCAGGAGATTACTACTGTCAGAGTGTACATGTGATCAGCAGTATCTGGGTGTGCACACAGTGATAGAGAGCCGTACAAAAACCTCCCTCAGTCAGACTGCACAGAGACTGTACTGCTGCAGCTGGGACCGACTGCAGGTGCTGAGGGGGGAGGCACTGACCCGGGACACTGAGGGGTTCTGCTCCAGCACACTGAGCTTCAGTGGTTCAGTTATAACTCTCTCACACTCTGTAATCTCATACAAATGTATGAGCTGCTTCAACACTGAGCTTCAGTAACTCAGGAATAACTCAGTCACACTCTGTATCTCACCCTGTTGTAGCAGGTTCTTAAACACTGAGCCTCAGGAGTTCACTCAACTCCAGAAGTAACTCCTGCTTCACTCCTATACTGACACTGATTAAAATGTTCAGGATATCTAAACCAATGAATGACAGAGTTAAAAACAATCTAAAAATTCAGAACTGCCCAGATGAATGAGCACTAGTTCATGAAATGTATTCTTGTTTTGACTGTAAAGCAGTTGTATGTAACTTCCCAAGAAATTGGAGCAGTGTTCATTAGTCAGGGCAGATCAGAGTGTTCTCCCCATCACACCTCACACAAGCTGCCATTTCACACTTTGACCATATGGGGGAGACAAAGCCCATCTGCTGCTCATGATAAAATTGCATTATAACAGGAGACCTGAAGCTGCAGAGACACGCTATCTGTAATATACTGTGATACTGCTTGATACATGTACTGTGTGATACATGTAAAAATGTTTAATGATATTTAATATTGTTCCATGGGTTTGTGGTAGCTGTAATGCCTGCTCTTTAATTCTTTTTGAAACTTGGTCCTCCAGGCTATGGTGAAATAATTGTGCCCTCAATTAAAAGAAGGGAGGTGCGGCATGGCAGAGACTCAGAGGAATATTGGTACAAAGAGGAACTTACCAAACACATCACAGCAAATTGGGAAAATGATGTATACCTGTGTGCAGTTTACTCTGCCCCACACAAGTCTCCTTATTATAATGAAGAATCTTTAATACCCTGCACACACAGACCTGCCATTTCCAGGCCCACAGTAATGTGCTGCTGTATGGAGACTTCAGTGCAAGAATTGGGACAGAACCTGATTTTACTGACCCACAGGGAAACAGCCATGTGTTTGGGAATGCCCCTCTGTACCAACCAACAAACAGCAAAAGAAAGAACATCGACAGCACAGTGAATAAGAACGGTAAGGAGTTAGTGCATCCCTGTCAAGCCTTAAGCGTGTATATCATTAATGGCAGGATCAGAGGGGACTCTTTAGGTCGGCTCACATATTGCTCGGCTCTCGGGGCTTGTGTTGTGGAATATGCTGCATCTGACATGGACCCCTCCTCCATCAATGCATTCACTGACAGTGTCAAACTCCCCTATCAGACCGTAACCAAATCAGTGTGTTTCTGGAAAGATCTTAATCAAGGTATTTTAATCAAGGAACACCTGCAACTTGAAAGAGGAAAAGTGATTGAAAAGTTGGATCTCATCCATGGAGACAGACAGTTGCTTAACAGGATTCTGATGAAAAGTCAACAATGAGCCCCAAAAATGAGCTCAGAAGTGAATCTGCACCTCACTTATACAGCCAGTGCAGATGCAGTCATAGTGCTCTCCCTTTTAAGCAGCAGGGTCTTCTAAACCACCCTGCAATGTCATGATTTTAATTTCTGTAGATGTTAATGTGTGAAGTGAACTGTGACTCTATGTCAAACCAGAGCGACTGACACCTCTGCTGCTGTCCTGGTGCTGCTGTTGAACTCTCTCTCTGTCACAGCCCACAGTCTCCAGTCCACAGCACTGCTGGGCTACAAGTGTCTGCTGTACCCAGGAAGACCATTTGCATAGAGAAGACACTTTGCATTGGCAGCACATGCTTCAGTGCTCTGGGAGTGTTTATAGTCCTGTGAGTTTAACACTTGATGACTGAGAGCTGTCCTTCATGGCAACAGAACCCACAGCAACAATGACTTTTATCACCATCTTCATCTGGGCACTTGCTTTCTGCATTCAGGGTGAGAGAAATACTTTCTAAAATTCTGATGACGTCATGAAACATCAATCATGAATTCGGTAATGTATAGAGATTCATATCTGTAAGTATACATTGTGTTTTGTAATGCTATTTACACAGTGGATCTCTCTTTCTTTCTCTGCAGAGTCTTGGGGGCAGGTGGTTCTGACTCAGTCTCCAGCCCAGTCAGTCCAGACGGGTCAGTCAGTCTCTATTGACTGTAAGTCCAGTGCTGCAGTTCACTATAGCAGTTATTACTCAAACTACCTTCTCTCCTGGTACCAGCAGAAACCTGGAGAAGCTCCTAAACTCCTGATCTACTATGCAACATCACGTAACTCAGGGATTCCTGATCGATTCAGTGGCAGTGGATCTGGGACTGACTTCACTCTGACCATCAGTGGAGTCCAGGCTGAAGATGCAGGAGATTACTACTGTCAGAGTGTATATGTGATCAGCAGTATCTGGGTGTGCACACAGTGATAGAGAGCCGTACAAAAACCTCCCTCAGTCAGACTGCACAGAGACTGCACTGCTGCAGCTGGGACCTACTGCAGGTGCTGAGGGGGGAGGCACTGACCCGGGACACTGAGGGGTTCTGCTCCAGCACACTGAGCTTCTGAGGTTCAATAAACTCTCATACATCTAATTCACATGTAAAATACAAATACACTGAGACTGAATTTTAGTCAGGATATCCGAGCCTTGAGAGGGAATGATAGTTATTTCAAATTCAACACAGGGGGCAATTTGCACTCTCTGGTGCCCTTTTACTTAAAAATGCCACAGGAGTGCCCTCTGGGTGCCCCTATGCATGAGAAAATATGATAAAATGTCCTCTGAAGTGCCCTTTCAGTGGAGAAAAGGTGATAAAGTGCCCTCTTGAGTTGCCCTATGCATGAGAAAATGTGATAAAATATACCTTTATCATTAGTGTGTTAACCTTATAATCCTCTGATCACTTAGGCAGTGTGCAATTACTGTGCTAGCTTTATAATCCTCTTATCACTTCTGCCTTGTGTCATGGGAATTGTGTCTTCCCTGGTTATATAGCAGAGTTTATTTTATATTAGACTCAAGCTTTGCTTATTGATATAATACCTTACTCACTGGGCAATATCGGGTTCGTTTGTATGTATGTTTCTTTTTTCAATATCAGTGTCACAAATCAGGCAAGGACTCAAGTGCAGATGAAACCAGGACAGGTTCAAAAAGGGTGATTACTTCTTAAGTACAAATCAAAACACCAGAATCATAGTAGGGGAGCAGGCAGGGACAAAGCCAGAAGCCAGAGGTCAGAGCCAAACAATCCAAAAAAAAACAGGCAACAAGGTAAAGTCAACCAACAGGCAGAGAATTAAAAATAGGCAGGAACAAGACAGGGAAAGCACTGGCACAAACTGGCAAAGAACACATGAAGAGGCAGGGTGTAAGTAGGCAGAATAATGAGGAGAAATGGGGCACAGGTGAGCAGGCAGGCAGGTGAATCTTGTCAGGTGATGAGAGCAGGGGGAGCAGGGGGCGGGGCTGACACACAGGGAAACTGAAAACGAAAGCATGTGGCAGACACGGACAGGGAAAAACAAACACAAACCTCGGCTAAGAGACCGGCGTACTGACAATCAAGCCCTAAGAAAATACAGAAACATATTTTAATTCTCACTGGAACATTTATGGGAGCATCAATCGGGGGATTAGCTCAAATGGTAGAGCGCTCGCTTAGCATGCGAGAGGTAGCGGGATCGATGCCTGCATCCTCCAAGCATCAGCTTACAGGGGTAGCCTGTAGCATAGTGGCTAAGATAAATGATCAAGACCCCTGAGGTCCAGCACTTTAACCACCATCACTGTCAGGCCCCTAACCCCACATTGCTCCCAGGGGGGACTGGCCCCTGGTCATCCTATTCAACTGCAAGTTGCTTTGGATAAAAGCATCAGCTAAATGACTATAATGTAATATCAAGGATAGATAAGCAAAATCTATTATATTTACAAATGTAATACACTCCAGAATAATCTGTTCCTCAGAGAGCTGATGTCTTTTTGGCCCTGCTGTTTTGGGACCAGAGCAGAAGTGCTGACATTTGAAAATAAACAGTGGAGAGTGCACAGACCATGTGTGTTATAAAGTGCAGCCATCTCACATCACAACCTGTCAGACCAGAGTCAGTTTGAATATCATATCAAAAACTAACTGAACAGAACTGAACCACAAAAATAATGGATCATAAAATAGAAAAACAAAATGATTTTGTAGTAACTAAATCACAATAGAAATTGGTCAACACATATATTTCATAAAAAGTCAACTCTAATTGTCAGTACATTCAAGTGTAAAATGCAGTGCTATATGAAAACTTCAATATGTTTATAAAAGCAACATGTGACATCAAGCACATTTTGAAAGAGGTCAGATACTCGGTGACAAGTTTGCAGGTGCTTTAATCACTAAAATGACAAGCACACAAAATGAGTGAATGTGTCAAAACAGTGCCAGAATCAGGACAGTGTATTCTAATCAAGGACAACTGTATCCTGAAAGAGGAACAGTGATTCACAAGTTGGATCTCATCCAAGGAGACAGACAGATGTTTAACAGGAATCTTCTGTAAGATTCTGGTCCAAATCCCTAAAACCAGCCCACCCAGTGCAGCATAAGAGAGCACAGATCACCCCACCAAAGGTATGCAAATACCTGTATTCATTTGTCTAGATGGCCTTATTGTAGCCACAGTTCTGCTCACACACGCCAATTGGCACTTTGGCTGCAGCTAGCAGTTGATACTTCTAAAGAAACCAGTGATGGGTGATTGAGAGCTGTTCTGGCTAGGGGAGATTATCCAATTATCACAGCTACTGTATTCAACCACATGAACTACCCTCACTAGACCAGTGATGGTAGGATTGATGCTTATTTAATTATCGTCTAATCCTGATCAAAGCCATGTATCTGTATAAAGAAGGCTTCACTGAGGGTTTAGGGTTCATTTGGACTCTGCTGAACCCAGAGTGCGTTTCACGTATTTCTGACAACTGCCGTTCCTGTAAATAAAGAAGTCTTTTCCAAGAAGATCGGAATTGCACCTTTTTTTCCTTAAGCCAACAATGAGCCTCAAAAATGAGCTCAGAAGTGAATCTGCACCTCACTTATACAGCCAGTGCAGATGCAGTCATAGTGCTCTCCCTTTTAAGCATTAGGGTCTTCTAAACCACCCTGCAATGTCATGATTGTAATTTCTGTAAATGTTAATGTGTGGAGTGAACTGTGACTCTATGTCAAACCAGAGCGACTGACACCTCTGCTGCTGTCCTGGTGCTGCTGTTGAACTCTCTCTCTGTCACAGCCCACAGTCTCCAGTCCACAGCACTGCTGGGCTACAAGTGCCTGCTGTACCCAGGAAGACCATTTGCATAGAGAAGACACTTTGCATTGGCAGCACATGCTTCAGTGTTCTGGGAGTGTTTATAGTCCTGTGAGTTTAACACTTGATGACTGAGAGCTGTCCTTCATGGCAACAGAACCCACAGCAACAATGACTTTTATCACCATTTTCTTCTGGACACTCGCTTTCTGCATTCAGGGTGAGATTTTGAAATTACTGAAGTATATTCTGTATTTAATTGCTTGTTTTAATTTAAATGTAATACATATTTGAAATAACTAAATGTATCACCCTATATTATAATATTTCCCATGTATAGATAATACAGTTATATGTTGTTTATTATTTCCTTCAGAATGCACAGGACAGGTGACTGTGACTCAGACTCCTGCTGGTAAATCTGCTCTCATAGGAGACACTGTCACCCTGAGCTGTAAACCAGCCCTGCTGTGTATAAAGACAGTAATGGTGAAAGAATGGCCTGGTATAACCAGAAACCTGGAGAAGCTCTAAACTCCTGATCTACAGGGCAACATCACATAGCTCAGGGATTCCTGATCGATTCAGTGGCAGTGGATCTGGGACTGACTTCACTCTGACCATCAGTGGAGTCCAGGCTGAAGATGCAGGAGATTACTACTGTCAGAGTTACCACTACATCAGCAGTAGTGCTGTGTTCACACAGTGATAGAGAGCCATACAAAAACCTCCCTCAGTCAGACTGCACAGAGACTGCACTGCTGCAGCTGGGACCTACTGCAGGTGCTGAGGGGGGAGGCACTGATCCGGGACACTGAGGGGTTCTGCTCCAGCACACTGAGCTTCAGTGGTTCAGTTATAATTAGAAATGCTCTCACAAGTAATACAATATTTGAGCATTTTCATGTCTGTACATTCAACAGTATCAAAGCCCAGTGGATGAGTAATTATGGTCTTATGAAACACCTTTTTTAAAATATAAGTGAATTTATCCAAGTCAAACACAGCACAGAAAACTAGCAACTGGATTACATGCATGAAGCAGTATTCTTTATTCACTCTCAATAAAAGCTTAAACATGAACTTTACACAATTACTCCCAATCACAATTAATACCATCATATCAAATGTTATTTTTTGGGTAGGTTTCCAAAAGAGTAAACTTCTTTTACATTTTCAATGACAGAAAGTATGGACATGAAATAATTAATAATTTAGAAGCATAGCTTAAATCTATCGGAGAGACTGAAATAGTTAGGATCTGTCGTGATGAACTGGATTGGACAGCGGTGCTGTTTCCATCAACAGCTTCACACCTGAGCTGACTCTTCCTCACCCTTACAGCTGTTACTGTATTATCCTCAACAATACTACGGTCACTTGGGTGCCACCTCAGTCCCTTGTGTTGAATACAGTGTGAAAGTGAGGCACTATCGGCCTCTCCATTGGACTGATGTGTGTTCTACAGAGGTGTTT
Source organism: Albula goreensis (assembly GCA_022829145.1). NCBI lineage: Eukaryota > Metazoa > Chordata > Actinopteri > Albuliformes > Albulidae > Albula > Albula goreensis. Next base: position 40,367,883 of record CM040747.1, on the reverse strand, counting down.
CATAATCATTATTATGGTGTCTCTGTGCTTCTTCTCAAATAGAGACCATATAACCCCTCTTATATCACAGTAGGATGGCTCCCCCTTGTGGTGTGGAAAATCATCAAGTCTAAGTACAGTACAAAATCGTTGCTGTCCTGACTAGTTATTTATCAGTATGTTTCCCAGACTGATATTTTTAAATACATATTGGTTTGTCTGAATCATACAACAGAATGTTGTAATCTTAGCATCAAATGGCCCTCATTTGATGAGGTCAAACAAACAGTCTTTAAACAGATAACCATATGGAATAACACATACCCTTTGCTCATGGTAATCTGCAACTATTCACATCATATGCATGATTTCATAGTGAGCGCTGTAGCGTGGGCGCTCTCTTACTGCGTAACCAAATGCATTTATTTGGAGCTGGTGCTGATCAGGACATCCTAAGACAGAGGAGAGAGACTCATGTGTGCTGGCAGGTAGAGGCATCCTTGATTCCATGGTGATGGCCAGGAGCCACGTGAGCACAGAGCCTTGGTAGACTCTCAGCCTCTGTCCCCATCATCTCCTCCAGCAGAGGCATAAGCAGAGGAACTGCTGTGTGGAGAGACAATTCAACAGACTCAGCAAGAGCCTGAGAACGAGGTGAACAGTCAGAGGCTGGCTGCTCATTAAGTGGAGCCAAGCAGACTGGGTGAACTAGAGCTCTAACTCAGAGCTAGACCTACATAAATCAGACTCAAGGTAAATGTTAGCAGTGTAAGGTGAGAAGTGTCTGAGAGTCTTTCTACTCTGACTCTAAAACTCTTGGAGAAATTCATAGTTTGTCAATCTAACATGGTCTACTCATTTGAGCAGCATGTCCATATATTTAAAGTTAAATGTACATAAAAGCAGTACATTATAATTTTCATTCATAACATCTTGATCTGCTCTGATCTATGTGCATAATCACTGGGTATGAAATACAGACACTGATATAACTCCCTTCTTAGCTCTGTCATGGATAGTAGTTAGAACAGTGTGCTTCAATAAATCTGAGAATATTATTTTCAGACAGAAAAGCTGTACCCAGGAAGACCATTTGCATAGAGAAGACACTTTGCATTGGCAGCACATGCTTCAGTGCTCTGGGAGTGTTTATAGTGCTGTGAGTTTAACACTTGATGACTGAGAGCTGTCCTTCATGGAAACAAGAACCCAAGGCAACAATGACTTTTATCACCATCTTCATCTAGGCACTCGCTCCTCTGCATTCAGGGGAGATTTTGAAACAATCAAATCTCTATGATGAGAGTATACCATATATTTGTTCAAAAATGATTATTTTACTGTTTTTATTACATGTATAAAAATATGATTATTCAAGCATGGTTATGAATGTGTCCTGTTTTTTTCTGTTCAGAATCCACAGGTCAGGTGACTGTGACTCAGACTCCTGTTGGTAAATCTGCTCTCACAGGAGACACTGTCACCCTGAGCTGTAAAACCAGCCCTGCTGTGATTAAATATGATGATGGGGATCATTACATGTTCTGGTATCAGCAGAAATCTGGAGAAGCCCCTAAACTCCTGATAAAGTATGTAAATCAGCGTATCTCAGGGATTCCTGATCGATTCAGTGGCAGTGGATCTGGGACTGACTTCACTCTGACCATCAGTGGAGTCCAGGCTGAAGATGCAGGATTACTACTGTCAGAGTTACCACTGGATCAGCAGCACAAATATATATCACACAGTGATAGAGAGCCGTACAAAAACCTCCCTCAGTCAGACTGCACAGAGACTGCACTGCTGCAGCTGGGACCTACTGCAGGTGCTGAGGGGGGAGGCACTGACCCGGGACACTGAGGGGTTCTGCTCCAGCACACTGCCCTTCTGTTGTTCAATAATAGCTTTCTCACACTCAGCAATCTAATAGAATGAAGGCCAATAATAATGTCTACATGCTGTCTCATTAAATACAATGTCACAGCCTTTTAATGCCTGTACAACCTGTAAAACCAAATTTCAAGAAATATTTTTTTTCAGTTTCAATACCTGCAGGATGAAGTAGTTTATGTGTATGAGGTGTTAATGTTTTCCAGTCATAAAAAGTATACAAACATAAGTTCATTCACATTTCATCAGTCTGTCTGTGGAGTCACTCAGTCTGGAGAACTCTCATTTAACTCGCTTCACAGTAGCTGACATTACACACAGTGACCACAGGAGAGATGTAGAGCACAATCTCTCACCTGGTGTAATAACACTGCAATAACAGAGAGGAAGCGACAGTTTGGTATCAAATTCTGATCTGAGCTGTTCTAACCAGTGCTGTTTAACTCATATGTGATGGCCCTATAAATATGATTGAGTGTTGAAAATGGGGACAAATAAACAATTAAATTAAAAATAGTGAAAAGGAAATGTCAAACACAAACTCAGAGCTGCTCTTGATTTAATCTGTCAGTAATATGAGAGGTGAAACATCCCAGTGATCCCATTGCCAACAGAAGGCTCTTCACTGTGCTCATATCATAACTACAGTGTGAAATGCTGAGAAAGGAACTGATCACTGTGATACAGGGAAACACTGACAGTGATACAGTCTTTCACTTTTATTTCACATGGAGATTCTGAGTCTGAATCACTCCCTGTGTCTGACTGTGAGACACACAGACCCATCTCTGAAAATATATTGGTCCATTCAATATGTTACAGGATGACAATCAGAAACAGGTGGCAACAAAAGAAATAAACAACTATTTACAACGGGTAGGGGGGGACACAGACATGTCTCTCCTTTTACAGGCTACCACAGCAATTCTCTGCTTAGCCTACACCAAATGAGAGCAGCTCAGGCTCTTAAATAGCGTTAGCCTTGTCCTAAGCTAAATTAATTAATTAATTAATAATGACAATAATCCATACATTCAGGCAGTTTGCATTCCCATCCACTAGTTACATATTTTAAAACAAACCCAAATGATTTATTTCATCAATAATCACAGTTCCAGGATAAAACATCTTATTGCAATTATAACCCCCACCCCCTTCATCCACCGCTGGAAACTACACTTCCCATAAGCTCTATATAAAGGCTTGAAGGTGAAAATGTGCTGTTACAAGTCCCAGGGTCACTGGGCGTGAAGGCAGATGATATGATTTCTGATAAAAGAGTGAATAACAACACAGTGTTAGGATGGTAGCGCTCCTGTCAGTTGCTCTCGATCAAATGTAACAAACTCCCAATTGACAGTCCTCACGCTACAGTGTTCAACCACCCACTACACGCTTTAGAATGTTTACAATGTTTTAAACAGAGGACCAAAATAACAAAACAAAAATGTGACCGCAGTAGCGCAAGCAAGAACAAACAAACAAACATTGCAATGTCACTTATTTTTACACAGTTTCTTTTGTTTACAGAAATAGAATAGCATTTATTAAACTGTCACGAAAACGGAAAATGTCTTTCCCCAGAGCTCCCTGATTCCTCACAGCAAGGCAGACGTTTGTTTGTGCGGAGGGTCCGTGCTGTCACACAATGGTTTTAATCAATATTTTCTTCTAAACTGGTACTCTTGTAATGTGCTAATTATGGTCTGTTGCACCTGTGTGGTATACCCAATGTTTGAGCAGCGCTGGATTCTTTATACTCAGGCCTAAATGTTCTTACATTCTTACCATCATCAGCTGATAATTGAACTTAAACATTTGTAATAAAATTCCAGAAAATAATAGTTTAGGCTGATACCCCCTGTGACAGGGTGGACCGAGGGCAGAGGACCCAAAGGATGAGGATTGCAGGGATAGGTGCAGATGGTAACATTTATTTACAGGTAAACGGTGACAACAGTGACGGTGCAGGAATATATATATTTTTACAGCAAGAAAAAAGCAAAAACTATACAAAAACTGAAAACCAAAAACTGAGGGGGAAAAAGGTAACAGCCAGTGCACGTGGCTAAACCCACAATGAGGCCCAGGGCACATCGCCACTCCCGTTCCACCTCTCAAACTCACACACAAGAACCCCGAGGCACTCTAGACACCCTGTTTTAAGGGTGTAGCCCCTCCCACCAGGCACCTTCCATTAACAAAAAACAATCTACTAGATATAACAGAAAATGATGAACCCAAACACACAAAACATGGCCATGGTAAATTCCAATAACATTAAAATGCAAAACAACAACAAAGGAGGTCCTAACCGAAAAATAAACCAACAATAGAAGCATAATTTATTTTCCCCCCTTTGACAAGGATACCGGTGGACACTTCCGCTGCGCCCCCCTACAGAAATACTACCTGGTGCGCCCCACTTCCTGTTTGGCAGTGGCTAGACGGGATGCACCAAGTAACTATGTTTGTTTTTTTCACCTCAATTTTTAAGTTAAACCTTATATGCTTTTACATAAATACAATTCAATAAATGCATTTAACCAGCCGCTGGAAAGACAGGCCGCCGCACAGACAGGCCAGGTTTGTGTTGTGTGTCTGTTGCAATGTGAGTCTCGTCCGTGACACCCCCTTCCCCCCCATTTTTGCACCTTTTATTGACAACCCTAGCGTAAATTTGCCTTTTGACCATTCTCTTCATTGTTTTTTGGCTGACAGTAGCCTGGGTTGATACACCTTCACAATTTGTGAAAATTTGTAAAAAAATAGAAAGGGCATCTCCTGAATGAATTAATTCATATTATCATTGTTTCTGTAAGTGGTTTAAAGTAATACAATCAGAGAGGGAATGCCTAACTATTTAACCATTTATTACACACACACACACACACACACACACAATGCTAATGCCCTCATTATGGTCAATGGAGACTCCCCTCTGAGAGCTTGCCTTCCCCACATCTGTTTTTGAACCAGGTCTTGATTTTCTCCAGATTAGAGAATGAGCTGTACATTGAGGATCTTAGTTTTTTCTTAAGATGGTGAAGGTGGTAGTAAATCAAAGCAGAATTCTTCTTCTGGCCATGTGTTTGTGAATGTGAATGACTTCTTCATGGTCAATGGGGACGTCCCTCTCAATGGACAGCAGCAGCAGATCTGAGAGCCTGCCTTCCCCACATCTGTTTCTGAGCTGGGTCTCCATTATTTTCACTTTAGAGAATGAGCACTCTACTGTAGCACTTTTCACCGGTAACGTGCCGTATGTTTTGAGGAGCTTCGTCAGGGCAGGGAAAACTGTGTCCACTTCAACGTCTTTAAGGCACCTCAGTGTGCTGGTTGGGAGAGCATAGGATGAGTGGAACATTTTCTTCCTCCATGTCATAAAACTTGCACACATCTGTAATAGATTGAGCAGCTCTGTCATTTGGCATGTCGTCCCAATGGCTTGAGATGGTAAGACAGTGAAGACCTGATAGGATCGACCCTGTTGGAGTGTCATCTTCTGTCTAGTTCCTGAGAGAGAGAGTCTAGAAAGGTAAGAACACCTTTCCCTGGTGGTGCTCCTCCAGGTTCTGGGCTTGGTGGTTCTCTGTAGCAAACTGGGAGCTGAACTTGAATCTTTGGGGTACCTTTCTGCATCTTACTTATCCAGGTATTTCATCATGGACCTCAATGCCAGCTGCTTCTGCTTGCTCTGTGGCTTTTGGAAAGTGGACCTTGAATTCTTCATCTTTCCTCAGTGCTGTCAGCCTTTCCATCACCCCTTCCACGGTGTATGACACTGACAAACCGAGATCCTTTCGCTGGAGTGTGGCAGAAGCAATAGCAGTCTCAGTGAAGACAGGTGTGGCGATCTCCATGCAAAGTATAAATTCAACATCTATGCTACGCAAGAGCATCTGGCCTTCACCTGCTGCAGAGTCTGGTGGATCACTCTCAGTGGATCACCCTCAGTAGATCACTCTCTGGTGAGTCACTGTCAGTGGATCACACTCTGGTGGCTCACTCTCTGGTGAGTCACTGTCAGTGGATCACACTCTGGTGGCTCACTCTCAGCCATTAACTGAAATAGTTGCACCAGGGCAGAGAGGACCTTCTTCAGCGTTCTCAGGCCATCTTCTCTGCAAGACCACTGCATGTCGGACAGCCTCTTCAGCACATGGACCCTCTGGTCAGGGTTACATGGTCTGGTGCATTTCCACAAATACTGCATGAATCTTTGTACATGAAGCTATGAAAGTATATAGCCTCTCAACAAAACTGAGAAACCGAAAAAAATGTGGACTCGATTTGGCGCTCTCCACCAAAACTAAATTCAGACGATGAGCATGGTAATGCACTTATAAAGCTTTCTCATAGTTTCTCTGAATTTGAGACGAAAGACTCTGGTAGCTTCCACTCATATCTGCAGCTCAATCGTAGCCTTGGCCCCTGATGTTTTCTTTTTTCAATCCATTTTCCTAAAGGAACTGCCATTGCAACAGACTCTAACTCTTTACCAGTAGTTCCTTTCACATCACAGACGTGTAAGAATCGCTCCTTAATTTCCATGTTATGGATGAAACGAACAACAAAGGCGACTTGTTCAACATGAGAAACATCCTCAGTCTCATCAAAGAGCATGGAGAATATTTTGGACTCATCCCTTTCTTCACGAATGACTCTCCTGACGTAAGTGGCAAGGCCCTTGATTACGTCACTCTGATTTATTGGATAACAGAGACATCTATGTGTTTTTTCCGTTGGGATCAGATTTGATTGATTTTATCAAGGTGCATTTTTATGGTACAGTCATATTTAGCTCGGAGCTCAGCAAGTTCAAGGAAGTTTTATTTCTGTAATGAGGAGTTTCTCTCATCATGACCCCTGAATAAACTATCAGCTCATCTAGTCATTAGTTCTCTGGTTTTCTGTTGTTGTCCTTTTTTGGCTTTGCTTTTCATTTCTGCCCTCTCGAAAGCTTAGTCCACTGGTCTCTGTCTGAAATTGCTCCATCTCACCATGCCTATCATGTGTGCTTCTGTTTCTTTATGTTCCTTGATTTTCTCTAAGGCCTTTTTCCCATTATTAACTCAAACTGTTTGCCAGACTGTCTTACTTTGATACTTTTCCTCCTTCAAAAAGAGTGTGCAACTAAAACAAGACCTGGACTCATTTTCCACTGAATACTCTAGCCAGGGGTGTCCTTTGTACCACTCCTGTGGAAAGAGCGACCCTCTGTCTTGGAACACCTCATAACTGGTTGACACATTGTAGTCGAATGTCAAAGCTGTAGCTCAGCTTGTGCTAAACTGAGTGACACCAGTACATTTTAAAGAGGGCGTGGCCAAGGAAACGAGCTAGAGAAGAACCACAAAGCCATTACTGACTGAATGAATGAACGTATGAATGAGTGAATGAATGATTTTATTTGTGGGATATTTCACTTTAGTTGGTAGTTTATTGAAAGGGCATATTAAAAGCACACGTGCACACACACACACACACACACACATACACACACACACACAACCATGTAATGTGTTGTCCTTTTAGACAGATTAAGACTGCTATTGTACAGTCTTATAGCATCCTGAAGTGCACTCAACTGCTACCATATGGTCAACCTAGAGGACACATATTTCTACCTTTGGGGAACCTGGAAGGCTTTCACTCATGTTTTCCTGCCATAGATGACCTCTCGAGGGCATTTACAGTATCACATCTTACTGCAAGTAAGGGTTCCGAGAGGGCACATAACTAGGTGTTGTCCACTGGAGGTTCACCCAGGAGGGCACTTTTTTACATTTGCTCATACAAAGGGCAATTGTAGAGGGTCCTTCATCATGTTTTTTTCATGCATAGGGAAACCAGGAGAACACTTATGTGGTGTTTTTTTTAATCAAACGGGCACCGGGGGGGCCATTGCCCCCCTGAGCATTCCAGTGATCCTGCTGTCCAGACACAGTTACACCAGTGTTAAACTGCTCTGTCTGTGTCACAGCCCATAAGCCCTAGTCTGCCTCCACAGCACTGCTGGGCTACAAGTGCCTGCTGTACCCAGGAAGACCATTTGCATAGAGAAGACACTTTGCATTGGCAGCACATGCTTCAGTGCTCTGGGAGTGTTTATAGTCCTGTGAGTTTAACACTTGATGACTGAGAGCTGTCCTTCATGGCAACAGAACCCACAGCAACAATGACTTTTATCACCATCTTCATCTGGGTACTCGCTTTCTGCATTCAGGGTGAGATTTATAAAACAATCAAATACATGTGTGAATATGCGGTATATTTATTCAGAAATGTGTATTTTTATATATATTTTTCATGAGCTTCATAAAAATATATTTATTCATGTATTGTTTGTAATGTGTGTTGTTTTCTTTTTCTTCTCTTCAGAGACTACAGGACAGGTTACTGTGACTCAGTCTCCTGCTGGTAAATCTGCTCTCACAGGAGACACTGTCTTCCTGAGTTGTAGAACGAGCCCTGCAGCTAATTTCTATGATGGTAATCACCTCCTAGCCTGGTATCAGCAGAAAGCTGGAGAAGCTCCTAAACTCCTGATCTACTATGCAACATACCGTAACTCAGGGATTCCTGATCGATTCAGTGGCAGTGGATCTGGGACTGACTTCACTCTGACCATCAGTGGAGTCCAGGCTGAAGATGCAGGAGATTACTACTGTCAGAGTGAACATTGGATTAGCAGTAGTGTTGTGTTCACACAGTGATAGAGAGCCATACAAAAACCTCCCTCAGTCAGACTGCACAGAGACTGCACTGCTGCAGCTGGGACCTACTGCAGGTGCTGAGGGGGGAGGCACTGACCCGGGACACTGAGGGGTTCTGCTCCAGCAGTTCAGTTATAACTCTCTCACACTCTGTATACTGATACAGTGTAGCTGCAACTTAAACACAGCTCCATTGGTTCACTGAACTCCAAAAATAACACTCATATACTGACATTGAATTCAATTGCCAGAATATCCAAGCCAATTAATGACAAATAGGGGAAATTCAAGCGGCAGTGTTAAAAACATTGAAAAAATTCAAAACTGCCCATATGAATAAGTGCCAGTTAATGAAAACTATTTTTATGATAAATGTTTTGACTATAAAGCAGTTGTATTTCACATGTCCTAATAATAGTTGCAGTGTTCACCAGGCAGGGCAGTCCAAAGCGCTCTCCACCATCACTCCAGACACAAGCTGCCATTACATACACGGACCACAGGAGGGAGACAGAGCCCATCTGTTGTTTATGATTCACGTACATTATAATAGATTAGACCAGAAGCTGAAGAGACACGCTGTGTGAAATATACTGTGATACTGTGTGATACATGTACTGTGTGATACATGTAAAAATGTTTAATGATATTTAATATTGTTCCATGTTCATATTGAAGCAGTAATTCCTGCTTTACCTCTCTGTAAATTGGCTGAATTTGACTGAAAAACTACCAGGTGTTTTGTGTATATTGATTTATTTATTTTATTTTTAGTTTTCACTAAAATTGTGAAATCTTACTGAAAATACATATTTTGGGATGTAAGTGGAAGATGACACCATTGTGTTGTGGCACATGAAATGTTCAACCCAATATGGTGTAAATAACAGGACCCATAGAACTAAAGAATCACACCTTTCATCTGGCCCTTCACCTTAACACATGTATAACAGTAGAACAGAAGCAGTAGTGTTAGCAGGGAGAACAGCCGAGCTATCACTGAGCTAAGAGAGGAGGCTGCCACTCTGAGGCAGGACAACCAGGCCCTGAGAGCCCAGCTGGCTGCTGTAAAAGAGCACATGCAACACAGGGAGAGATCTTTCATCAAGGAGATACAGCACCTATGAGAGCAGCTTCAGGAGCTCATATGTACTTCATGTACCACTGGAAACACACACACTGACACACAAACCATTCCCCTCAAAACAGCATACCTTCCAATGACACAAACTACACTCTGTGCACAGCACCCTGCCAAACTACTGGCCCAGAGAGACACAACCACTCCTCCTGACACAACGCAATCAACAGAGTCCAACAGCCCCCCAGCACACAGGCCGACACCCCCTCCCTCCCAGACTCACACCCTTCCCCAAACACACACCCCTCTCTGCATTACAACCCCCAACAGAAAACAAAAAACACCACCAGAAGCTGAAGAGGTCCTTCTCATGGACTCAATGGGAAGTTTTTTGAATCCAAAAAACCGAGAGAGCCTCCCAGAAGTCTCCTGATAGCCAGGTGATCATCTCCACCCTGCTGCCCCGCACCGACGTCTCCCCCCATGTGATCAGAGACATCAATGTGGAGATGGCCAGAGGACGTGCTGCACCTGGCTCACCATCCCACCATCAGCCCATGGCACCTCTACGATGGGCAGCATTTACACCATGAGGGTGTGAAGCTCTTTGCCAAAGGTCTGAAAGACGTAGCATTGGGCTGTAACCCACTCAGCCCCCCCGCACCATCAATCGAGCCCGAGTCAGGGTGCAGCCCCCCTGTGCCACGGGTCACCGTCCTTAAAGTCCACACCAGCCTCACAGCGCTGCCCAGCCCCCCCAGGGCCCCTCCAGCACCCATCCACCTGCAGAGCTCCAGCCCTGTACCTCCCAGAGCACACCCCCAGCAGAATAAACCCAGCTACACTGCAGTCATACTGCATGATCATTAAACAGCCTTACAGCCCTAAACAGAGTGTGGACTTATTTTTGCCATGAGATGTCTTAAGACTCTTCACTTATTCCACACTCAGGTAATGGTGCCTCTCACTCACTGCTAATGGTTTATATCAGTGCAGCTTAACTCAGCTCATCAAGACTTTCCCCTGATCCAGTCCTTTTACTCAGGACACAGAGCTGCTCTGCTCCCATCCCTTTCAAAGCTACTGTGTCAGTAATAAAACCAGGTGCTTCTGATAATCTTTGGTGAGCACTGGGTTCTGTATGTCCATCTTCATCACAGTTCACATGTTGCTGGTTAAATGTTTTCATGTGGAGTGCAGTGACCTGTGTTTCTCACAAAGAGGAGAGTTAATCAAATATCAAACTGATACGAGCTGATGTAAGCCAGAGGGTTTTAGGTAACGTGATAAAAAGCGAAGATAGAAAAAGAGAGTGAAAGTATGAAGAAGAAGATTCTAAAGATTGAGACACATATGCTTAAAATGTCCCCTATTGGATGTTGTTCTGCTGTCTTTATGATTAATATTCAGAATTGGCATATGCAAATTATCATAGAACATAATTGCATAAGTTAAGGGCAATTTTTATGTGCAATGTATACCCTGGACATGACAGTGAAATCCCAAAAATCTTTTCCTTGCTGTCCTGGTGCTGCAGTTGAACTCGCTCTCTGTCACAGCCCACAGTCTCCAGTCCACAGCACTGCTGGGCTACAAGTGCCTGCTGTACCCAGGAAGACCATTTGCATAGAGAAGACACTTTCCATTGGCGGAGCATGCTTCAGTGCTCTGGGAGTGTTTATAGTCCTGTGAGTTAACACTTGATGACTGAGAGCTGTCCTTCATGGCAACAGAACCCACAGCAACAATGACTTTTATCACCATCTTCATCTGGGCACTCGCTTTCTGCATTCAGGGTGAGATTCATAGAACATATTGAAATAGATATGATATCTTCAGTTTTAATTAAAATTAAGATGACTTTATGAAATAATTGCATACAATAACTGACATTCTAATGTGCCTATGGATTATGGAAACATGTATTTTTTATTCTTCTCTTCAGAATGCACAGGACAGGTGACTGTGACTCAGACTCCTGCTGGTAAATCTGCTCTCACAGGAGACACTGTCACCCTGAGCTGTAGAACCAGCCCTGCTGTGTATGGCAACAACAGGTTACACTGGTACCAGCAGAAACCTGGAGAAGCTCCTAAACTCCTGATAAAGTTTGTAAATCAGCGTATCTCAGGGATTCCTGATCGATTCAGTGGCAGTGGATCTGGGACTGACTTCACTCTGACCATCAGTGGAGTCCAGGCTGAAGATGCAGGAGATTACTACTGTCAGAGTTTACATGAGATCAGCAGTAGCTATGTGTTCACACAGTGATAGAGAGCCGTACAAAAACCTCCCTCAGTCAGACTGCACAGAGACTGCACTGCTGCAGCTGGGACCTACTGCAGGTGCTGAGGGGGGAGGCACTGACCCGGGACACTGAGGGGTTCTGCTCCAGCACACTGAGCCTCACTGTTTCAACAAACTCTCATACATCTAATACAAAAATATACTGAGACTGAATTTAAGGTCAGGATATCCAAGCCTTGACAGAGAATGGCAGTGATTT
>CM040747.1:40282839-40355208 GCA_022829145.1 Albula goreensis | reverse complement strand
TCAGTTTTTGCACGGTCACACAGCCTCTTCCATTCCCTATGAATGGCGGGATGTAGACCATTCATTATGTAAACTTTTTACGGTCTTCTTTAGTGAGTCCTTCAACGTTCTGGCATTATCCAACACAGTCTTTGCCTCTGTTACAGTAATCACCAACAACGGGTGGGGTGGTGAATTTTCATCCCTTGGGTTCCCAAGCCTCAAAACACCAGGGCACTAAATCTCTAATATGGCTTCAACATCAGCTGCATCCTCTTCCCAACATTTCTCTCCTTTTTTACTCTGCCACTTCCATAAATATAAGGTTTTTCTCTCTCTGACTTTTTTTTCCAGATTTTCACGTGCACGTTGCTGTTGGGCTACGGCTGTCTTCACCTTGCTATACTGCTCATAACAGTCACCATTTGGGGTCTTATGCTCTTACTTACTGCACTTGCTTCAGAAAGTTTTTGCTTGAAGACTTCATTCTGAGCTTTGAGATCTTGGACTTCCTTGCCAAGAATATCTTGTCTTGAATTAAGCTCTTGTATCTCCAGTTATTCTGGCCTTTGGAAGAAAAACAGCCCCACAACATCACAGATTCACCACCATACTTCACCATGGGAATGAGATACTTTTCTGCATGTCTATTTTTCTGTCTACTCCAAACCCACCTCTGGTCTTTGTTGCCAAAATTCCCTTTTTGGTGTCATCTGACCATAGAACATGGTCCCACTGAAAGTTCCAGTGATGTTCTGTAGGTTCTTGAGTTTGTTGGTTGATGACAGCAGAGGCTTTTCTCTGGCAACCCTCCCAAACAACCTCTGCTTATGTAAGTGGAGTCTGATTGTAGTTTGGGAGACTTTCTGACCCCAAGACCTAACTAATGTCTGTAATTCCCCAACTGAGATCCTTGGAGATTCTTTCACCATCCAAATCATCCTCTTCACTGTATGTGGGGTCAATATAGACATATGTCCTCTTCCAGGCCGATTCTCAACATGCCCAGTTACTTTAAATGTCTTAATTATTGCCCTGATAGTGGAAATTGGAATTGTGACGGCGTGCACAAAGGGCGTAGGACTCAAAGGACGAGGATTGCCAGGATGGGGTACAGATGGGGAAATGTGTTTACAGGTGTTCAGTGAAAAAACAGTGGCAGTGCAGAAATATAGATTTTCAATGTGTGACACTGAATGAGACGTGTCAGCAAGGTGGGGCGGCACAATAAGGTAACAGGCACCAGAGCGTAGGGTTTACCAGGCGTGAAGCCCGCTTTAATAATCCCCAAACTTAAAGTTACAGCTGGCGAGCACAACACTGCTCGCAATAACACAAACTCAGATGGCATAGATGAGAACAAAACAGTTTAGCTTGTGTCTGGAGTGGCAAGTCGGGCGGCAGGAAGGATCCTCTGTTCAGTATGTCCTCGCCTCCTTAACTGGAGTCTGAGAAAGCAATAACACAGACCGTAAGTCAGCCCCGAGAGCAGAGAAAGTGAATCTCCCCGAGCGCTCTGTGGCAGCTTTTGAAGGTCTTTAATCAACCCGGAGTAGCGGCAGGTGGGCTGATTGGTGATGTTACTCCGATGTGTCTTGTTGAGGGATTTGCATAGCCCAGTGCCGCTCTCCAGGGTCCTGATGCTCTGACTGCATGCCCGGTGCTGTCCTGCGTGCTGATCATGCTCCTTCAGTGGCAGTTTGGGACAGTTGTTCCGGGTGGAGCAGCGCTGTGCGGGGGCAACTCCTCTTGCCCCGCCACAAATGAATAAAAAAGAACAAAACACTATACAAAAACAGGAAACAAAAACTAAGTTGCAGTGTTTGTGTTGTGCGTCTGTAGTGATGCGAGTTTCGTCGCAGCGCTAGTCTGTGACAGGCATTTTCAACTGTTTAACTATTTTCTCATAGCCAATTCCTGATCTGTGCAGCTCAACAACTTTGTGTTGCACATCATTGCTCTATTCTCTGGTCTGCCTCATATTTATGGATGACTAGGCTGCGTTCCAATACTTTTTTTTCTCGTCTCCTCCTTTCCTCCCCTCCTTTCCTACCCTGGAAATATGCTGGAAGTATGTGGAGGAAAGGAGGGGAGGAAACGAGTGGAGGAAAGGAGGAAAGGAGGAGATGAATCCAAAATTGGAACAGCTAATCCGATTTGCCCGTCATCAAATGTCGGCTATTGATGAAGTAATAATTTCGACTGACTCTGAAGATACCAAAGCCAATCAAAATATTCTGTGGGATGGTCTTCTATCCTGACTGGTCGTGAGCACAATGATGTCACCCAGAAATGTGAAAAGACTTCCGCGGTAGGATACATCGATGCATCCTCCGTTTGGAGGAAACGAGAAAGGAGGAAAGGAGGAGGCGAGATTGCGCTTTGGAACAGTGGAGGAAAGGAGGACACATAATCAGCTTCCGGGGCACGGAGGAAGGAGGGGAGGAAAGGAGGAGACGAATTTGAGTGTTGGGCTGCGTTCCAATACTCAAATTCGTCTCCTCCTTTCCTCCCCTCCTTCCTCCGTGCCCCGGAAGCTGATTATGTGTCCTCCTTTCCTCCACTGTTCCAAAGCGCAATTCCATCGAAAAGTTCTAAAACATGACAAGGGATTGACCAACACCTGAATATTAGTACCAGAACAGTAAACAGTAATCGGGCAATTTACCTTAAAGAGAAAACTTTTGTGATTTCGAACATAACCACTTTGATGCGATATATTCATGTTTTTCAGATACAAATGGTCATTTTACCGATGTAAAATTGAGCGTGTTCATGTTGCGGTAAATTTATTTATTCCTTGTAGAAATGCTTATGTTACATCATGAGCAGAATGCGAGAAACTGACATTCATATTTTAATGCAGGAACAGGGCTGGTGGTGTTAGAAAAGCGTGATTGGCTTTGGTATCCTCGGAGTCGTTCGAAATTATTTCTTCATCAATAGCCGACGTCGACTTTGATGATGGGCGAATCGGATTAGCTGTTCTAACTTTCGATTCATCTCCTCCTTTCCTCCTCTCCTCCACTCGTTTCCTCCCCTCCTTTCCTCCACATATTTCCGGCATACTTCCGGGGTAGGAAAGGAGGGGAAGAAAAGAGGAGACGAGAAAAAAAGTATTGGAACGCAGCCTTGGAATGCAGCCTAGGGGAATTTGGCCTGTGTGTCACCTCATATTTATACTCCAGTGAAACAGCAAGTCATGGCTGACCATTTAAGTGTTTCTAATCCCTCAAGTGAACTTTAAAACATAAAATATGAATTTGAATGTACTTTAGTTAACATTTTACTCAAAATTATTTTTTTGGGTGCCAATAATTGTGGCACACATATTTTAGAGAAACATATTTATATCATTGTAAGATTTAGTTTTTCCTTTCAGTCATTTCACTTTTTTTGTGAATATTAGAATAGATTTTTGTGAATATTATTAATTTATAATAAAAAGATATAACAGAGTAGAAAGTTAGGTAGAACAACCATGATGTATGTGTGTAAGTATGTGTACACCTATACTGCTATCCTGCCAGTCACTACTGTTGCCATCAACATGTTTAATCATGTCTCATTCTATGACCACACTGAACGAAGTTGAGTAATTGCAAATGCATATATCAATACTAGACACCTTAAAGATGATGTGTACCAAAAATCTTTATGTTAACATACTTTACGAACCTTTTGTTTGGGAGTTTTGATTCTGCCATCCTCTTGTCATGGTGCAACCAAGAAGTAAACAGCTCTGGTCATGTGACAACTTACACTGAACATGTGACACTGCACATATTTCATTGGCACCCTTCGTTATTTCAATATTTGTTGGAAATACATTGAAACATCATTCTGTAACATTTTTAGCGCCTTATCACTGAAAACATTTTTTTTACATTCACTTTTGTGGCTGGTTGGATAAAATGGGCTAACTAACCTGTAGTCAAGGAACTGTTTATGTGTTGCTTGACAAAGTGTAAATTTACAGTTCTACAGGAACTATTTTCATTGGCGGAGCTGAATAAACAACAAAAAACATAATTTGTTATTTCAGATTATTGTTACTTGATAAACAGACTTGTCTGTAGAACTGCTGAAAGCATTCAGTACTACAAAATGCACAGACAACGATAGAGCATTAAATGAGTTTATTGATAAGGAATATTGTAGAGAATTTACTTGAGCTTGGAGTCTAAGGGGGAGGAGTAGTTTTGTCCTCGAGGTGAGGGAACCCCCACACCCCCTCCCCACCACAAACACACACACACTTTTTTTTTTTGGCTGAAAGAAATTGGGAGAACAGTTAGGATTAGGTACCAATAGTGATGAAAGAAGGAGAAGATGAGGTGGAGATGAGGGAGGAGGAGGTCTTGCTGTTATAATATCACATTCAAGGTCTTGCTGTTACACTGAATATCAGCATGGCTGTGATTATCTTTTGCACTCGGGCTGCGGCCTTGTACCTACGGTGTGATATTACTTAATTATTCTTGTAAATTTAGAACATAGAATTGGCCAGAATTCACATCAATTCTGTTTCCCAGCAACAGAAGTATGTTCCAGTTGTTTAGAATTTTCAGTCCTTCAGCCTCTATGATGTCACAATATGAATGTCCTTAAAATGCATACAACTATCAATTAATATGTAATTTGGACTTGTCATCGATTGCAACTCAGCCAGCCAGGTATGTAACTTAAGTAAGGGTGTCATATCGTATATTAGAATGGCCAGTGCTGGTCCAAACTTGTTTTGCCATAAGGTGCCAGTATTTCCGCTCCAAATTACTTGCAGTTCACAAATAATTGTGAACTGGTCTTAATTCTTATAATTTTGCTCCCCGTGGTGGTGCAGTTGAAGCTGCTCTTGTGTTGTTAGTGTAGGAGCCTAAATTAAGTTAAATGGAATCTGGCATATATATGTATATATATTGTTGTTTTGTCTTGAACAAGAGGTTGTTACCAATGTCTTCTTTAGTTAATTCTTTAGAACTCTTACTGCATAGAGAACTTTTAATTTGAAAATTAGACTCTTATTGTGTATTTAAGTAAAGTGGCTTCTCAGTTCAGTTGGACAATGGAGTTGAACGTGGAAGGCACTGACAGCCTAAAATTCTTTACCGTCGTCGCATTTGATTTAAAGTTTGGAATTTAAGAAAGAAACTGGAGATATTTTTACTTTATTATTTTCATTATTTTCACATAATCAGCAAACACCCTTTTGGATGATTATGTTGCTTGCCTGCTACCTTGTTTGCCCACTTGCTACCCTGCCCGCCTGCATGTCCTGTCCTGCCGATTACCAGCAATGTCTACCCGCCTTGCCCGTCCACACCTGCCCGGATCACAAGGTACCGCAACAACCCCTGAATGACCACGCGTAAAGAACCTGACAGTGCCTATGAAATAGAAGTTGAAATTTGGAATGAACGCCACTACAGTTGGAATTAACCTTTCAATCTATTCTCCATTTTAGAGAATGATTTCGGTTTAGCCACTCGGTATATTGTTCGTTCACCTTTCTAACGGCTAGGTCTTGAAAATATACGCCTGTAAGTCACAAAATGTTTTCTAATTTGTGTTACAGCTGTCAGGCAGTACAGCTACTTCAAAATATTGTTGTAATTACGCCAATTAGAGTTTTTGTGTAATTATTAGCAAGTTAGCATACGCGCTAACCGAGATAGCATTTATTTCAGTATTTTACTTTGTATTTCGCTAGCATTTTGCTATGCTGTGTTTTGTTCTTACCTAGCCACGTAGCTAATCATTCATTCGAGAATATTGTAAAGTTAATGAGTTTATGCGAAGCTTAATTCATAAAATGTCCTTATAAACATTCTATATTAGGTGGTACATCTGTTTAATGTTAGTTCAGCTGTTGTGCTTACGAAGTGTGTTAACTTAGTTTTCTCCATGTAGCTCGCTACAATATTTTGAGTGGAAATCCATGTTAGCTACTCTGTTTTGTTAAGCCTGGGTGTTGATGTCATGAAAAAATATGCAGACAGTAAATGTAATTGAATGTCTTTTATTTTGTCATTTCAGTTTTACAAAATAAAAATACAAGGAAGGAAAGAAAGAAAAAGGAATTGGCAGTAAAGCGCTTAAGTTACCTCAAGGCTTAATTGGATCATTTACAGTGGGTACGGAAAGTATTCAGACCCCTTTAAATTTTTTCAATCTTTGTTTCATTGCAGCCATTTGATACAATCGAAAAAGTTCATTTTTTTTCTCATTAATGTACACTCAGCAAACCATCTTGACAGAAAAAACCAGAAATGTAGAAATTTTTGCAAATGTATTAAAAAAGAAAAACTGAAATATCACATGGTCATAAGTATTCAGACCCTTTGCTGTGACACTCATATTTAACTTGCATGTCCATTTCTTCTGATCCTCCTTGAGATGGTTCTACTCCTTCATTGGTGTCCAGCTGTGTTTAATTAAACTGATTGGACTTGATTAGGAAAGGCACACACCTATCTATACAAGACCTTACAGCTCACAGTGCATGTCAGAGCAAATGAGAATCATGAGATCGAAGGAACTGCCCAAGGAGCTCAGAGACAGAATTGTGGCAAGGCACAGATCTGGCCAAGGTTACAAAAGAATTTCTGCAGCACTCAAGGTTGCTAAGAGCACAGTGGCCACCATAATCCTTAAATGGAAGAAGTTTGGGATGACCAGAACTCTTCCTAGACCTGGCTGTCCAGCCAAACTGAGCAATCGTGGGAGAAGAGCCTTGGTGAAAGAGGTAAAGAAGAACCTAAAGATCACTGTGGCTGAGCTCCAGAGATGCAGTGGGGAGATGGGAGAAAGCTCCACAAAGTCAACTATCACTGCAGCCCTCCACCAGTCAGGGTGGCAGAGTGGCCTGACGGAAGCCTCTCCTCAGTGCAAGACATATGGAAGCCCACATAGAGTTTGCCAAAAAACGCATGAAGGACTCCCAGACTATGAGAAATAAGATTATCTGGTCTGATGAGACCAAGATTGAACTTTTTGGCGTTAATTCTAAGTGGTATGTGTGGAGAAAACCAGGCACTGCTCATCACCTAGCCAAAAACAATCCCAACAGTAAAACATGCTGGTGGCAGCATCATGCTATTGGGGTGTTTTTCAGCTGTAGGTACAGGACGACTGGTTGCAATTGAAGGACAGATGAATGTGGCTAAGTACAGAGATATCCTGGAAGAAAACCTCTTCCAGAGTGCTCAGGACCTCAGACTGGGCCGAAGGTTCACCTTCCAACAAGACAATGACCCTAAGCACACAGCTAAAATAACAAAAGAGTGGCTTCAGAACAACTCTGTGACCATTCTTGACTGGCCCAGCAAGAGCCCTGACCTAAACCCAATTGAGCATCTCTGGAGAGACCTGAAAATGGCTGTCCACCAATGTTCACCATCCAACCTGACAGAACTGGAGAGGATCTGCAAGGAAGAATGGCAGAGGATCCCCAAATCCAGGTGTGAAAAACTTGTTGCATCATTCCCAAGAAGACTCATGGCTGTACGAGCTCAAAAGGGTGCTTCTACTCAATACTGAGCAAAGGGTCTGAATACTTATGACCATGTCATATTTCAGTTTTTCTTTTTTAATAATTTCTCTTTTTTTCTGTCAAGATGGGGTGCTGAGTGTACATTAATGAGAAATAAAATGAACTTTTTTGATTTTAACAAATGGCTGCAATGAAACAAAGAGTGAAAAATGTAAAGGGGTCTGAATACTTTCCGTACCCACTGTATGTTAGCTATCTGTGTAGCTTTGCACAGAAACGTTAAGTGAGGACAGAATAATCATTATGAAGCAAAATTAAAACATAATGGTATTGTGAAAATTAATATGGACAGTACAGTCGTTTGAGATGGGCCCAGGTGAATTTGTGCTTTCTCCTGTCTTGAAGCAAACTTAAATCAAGCAAACTTAAAATTACAAGTTGTGGCTGGTTGTGAAAGGTGCTCTCACAAGATGCCTGTCTCTGCAGAATGTCCCTCATTCCCAGCAGAATGGCCATGGAGCTTTGGATTCTGGTGTTCTCTGTAACTGTCTCCCTCATCTGCCTGACCATCCGCCTCTTCCTGGGGAGGACCTACTTTTGTGAGGTGCTGACGAGGTGGAGGACCATAATCAGATTACTAAAAAAATGGAAAAAGAAGAAGGTCAGTAAGAAGAGGTGTGTACCCAGAGCAGTGTACTGTATGTGTAATTTATGTAATCTTTTGCCTGTTTGTGTTTGAGCCTTTTTTCTCTGGTATCACACGGTGTCACAGTATATTTCAGATAGTGTGTCTCAGCAGCTTCGGGTCTCCTCTGTTATGATGTACTTGTATCATGAGCAACAGATGGGCTCTGTCTCCCTCCTGTGGTCAGTATGTGTAATTGCAGCTTGTGTGACGTGATGGGGAGAGGACATTTACATTTATTCCAAAAAAAAAAATATATATATATATATATATATACACACACACACACACACACACACATACATACACATGTAGTCATTTGGCAGATGCTTTTATTCCAAAGCAACGTACAAGGATTGGATGCAGTAATAAAAAAAATTGAAAAGTGCATCTATGAATAATGCTGCAGCAAATATGTTAATTAAATCTGTCATAATAGCATAGCCAGGACGAATGGTACATAGCCAAGTAAAATATATACAATTACAAACTTATTATTATTCAAGGAATAAAGTAATAAACATAATACATGAATATACATTTTAACACGAATACATTTACATTATAATGATGTATATTCGTTATTAATACATAATAGAAACACAAAATTATATATATTACAAAATAGGTGTACAAAAAGTTCTGAATGAGGGTAGGATGTTTAGGCCAGATATTGTCTGAAGAGGTGGGTTTTCAGACCATGTCGGAAGAAGTATAATGATTCAGTAACAGATTCAGTAACACAAATATACAGGGAGTTTGTTTCGCCTTTGGGAAGTTAACGTGGAGAACAGGTAGACAGGTAGAGTACTCTGGACTATCCTGCCTGGTAAACACTGCTCCTATATCCTGGAACATGTTACATACAACTGCTTTAAAGTCAAAGCATTTATCATAAAAAATGAGACACAAATATATACTGAGCTGTACCATTTGCAGGCAGCATGGTGGCTCAGTGGTTATCACTGTGGCCTCACAGTTTCAGTGGGCAGGCACAATGGGCAGCAGTCCCTGTGTTGAGCTTGCATGTGTTTGCCTGGGTTTTGGAAGTGCTCTTCTGTCCTGGGTGTCTCCCTGCCTCTTGCTCATTTCATGCTGGGATAAGCTCCATCACCAACAAAATTGCAGATTGAAGAACAAATGCCTTTAATTTGTAAGTTTTCCAGTACTGTTCAGGTGGACATTGATTTGACAGTGGTGGTAAAAAAGGGTCTGTGGTCTGTCAGTGAATGCACTAATGTCAGAGGGGTCCATATCGGTGATGGCATAGTCGACTACACTCACCCTGAGATCCTGCCATTAACCATGTACAGGCCTAAGGCTCCACAGAGACGCACTAACTCCCTGCTGTTTTAGTTCACAGCACAGTCAGGGCTGTTTCTCTGTGGTACAGTTGATGTTAGGTTCAGGGGGTTGTGTATGATATTCATGTTGTACATCAAAAAAATTACATACACATATAATTTTATTGTCATGAAATAAAACATGATTACACAATAGTTCTTCAAGTGAACCTGCTAAAAAGCCATATTGTTATATACAGGATTGAACTTGTACTGAGGTAAGCTGGAGACATCTGAAACTGTCTCTCTCTCTACCTCTACTCCTACCTAGTGTATCTATGTACAAATGTGTTTTTGTTTCTACAGGCATATGTTTAAAAAAATATAAAATACTGTTTGTGTGTGAGCTATGAAACAGAATTTGGTTGAGTGTATATTTATGTCAGTGTGTGTTCATGTTCTGTGGGCATGTGTACGTTTGTGTTTGTGAGTGAACATGCATTTTTGGTGTGTGTGTATGTATGTATAGGTGAGTGTGTGTAAGAGAGTGTATGTTTGTGTGTTTATGTGCAGGTGGAAGTGTCAACAGCAAACAGTCTTTGTTTTTCACTGTGTTTGCAGTTGTATCAGTGTGTTTGCGTGTAGCAGTTCCGGTGTGAGTGTGTTGATACATCTGAGACGATGAGTGAGAGAGAGAGAGTGTGTATGCATGTTTTTTTACTGTGTGTGTGTGTGTGAGACTCTACTCCAGCTAACACATGGACACTGAGGTGTTATACCAACACACTGTAAACCCAGCACAGAGGGGTGTGTGTGTCAAAGTGTATTGAGTGTAGTGTGTGACTCTATTCCAGTTGGCACAGGGACACTGAGGTGTTACATACATACACTCCAAACCCAGCACAGAGGGGTGTGTGTTCAGTGAATTTGGTGTGGAATCTGTGCAGGAGAGTCAGTGTGTCAGAGTCAGAGACGCTGTAGAAGGACAGAGTGCCGGCAGGACAGTCCACACACACTCCTACTCTGTACACACACAATCCTTTGCCGTTATCATCATCACACACTCCAACTCTGCGGAAGGGGGAGGGGGGGGCAGGTATGTATGTTTGATTCTTATTGTGCCAGACAGAGTATCTGTGTTTAGAGCAGTCCAGCCTCCAGGAGTTTTTATTCACTCCAAACCCACAGTCATCACCCCATTCTTTCCTGCTGATTTCTTTATATGTCACTGCTATATAAACCCCTTCCCACTCAGGCTCACTCCACTCAGCCTCCCAGTGACAGCGTCCAGACAGACTCTGTCTGCACAAAACCTGGCGCCTCCACTGAAATCTCTCTGGATGATCAGGATATGGCAGCTCTCTCTCTGTTTTTGTCACCTTCCTGTTCCCCTCAGACAGAGACAGCTCTCTGTGTGCTGTGTTTGGATCCAGTGTGAGCTGACAGCCATCTGCAAACCAGAGACATAAATGAGATGAATTATCGTTATTAATATACATCTCATTATGTGTGACTGAGTGTGTGTGAGAGAGAGAAACAGGGTTGTGTTTATATGTGTGTACGCACCTCTGTGTGAGTGTGTTCATGTGTGTGTTTGGAGTATGTGGGGCTGTTTGTGTGTGTTCATGTGTAGGTGCCTAAATATGGGTAAATGTTTGTAAACACCGTCTGCAAACAAACACAAACTGAACTCAATGACCATGAGAAACACACACACACACACACACACACACACAATGCTGTATGTATGGACAGACTTCTGAGTGTGAAAGACAGAATTGTGAAGAGAGGGACTGGAAAAAAAGAGTTGAAAATAGATGTGAAAGAGAGAGGGAGGGGAGAAAATGGAGGGAGTGAATGTTCAGTGCTGACAGACTCACATTTCCTGGGTCCTGGTTTGTTCCTGCTCTCTCCTCCATGGTCCACACTGTAGGAACAGCAGAACAGACAGTGACTGAGTGACACACAGTGTGGAAACTCTATTTACAGCAGTGTGTCTATGAGGTGCAGTGTGGAAACTCTCTGTACTTACAGCAGTGTAAGCGTGTCCAGTTTAGCAGCAGAGAGCGCTCTCACTCCTGAGTCTCCTGGGTGATTGTAGCTCAGATCCAGCTCTCTCAGGTGTGACGGGTTTGAGTGCAGAGCTGAAGCCAGAGAATCACAACCTCTGTCTGTGACTCGACAGCCTGACAGCCTGCAGAGAGAAGGAGACCAGCTCTGGACAAACACCTTACAGAATCTGAATGTAAAATGACATTTTAACATCACAGATTGACTGTGCAAAGTGAACAGAAAGCTTTAGGCTGAGTCATTATTCATATTAGTGGGATATTTGGTCATGTTTGATCCCTTCATGAAAGAGGGGGTTTGTGTTTGTTTCTCACCCCAGTCTCTGCAGGTTACAGAGTGGGTCCTCCAGTCCAGCGGAGAGCGCTCTCACTCCTGAATCCTGCAGCTCGTTGTCTCTGAGCTCCAGATCTCTCAGCTCTGAGTGGGGAGAACGCAGGACTGAGGCCAGATCATCACAGCAGCCCTCTGTGAGATTACAGCAACCCAGCCTGTGGCGAGAACACACACACACACACTATAAATATACACCAACCCAGCCTGTAGAGAGAACACACACACTATAAATGTACACCAACCCAGCCTGTGGAG
The DNA here is from genome assembly GCA_022829145.1 of Albula goreensis. Lineage (NCBI taxonomy): Eukaryota > Metazoa > Chordata > Actinopteri > Albuliformes > Albulidae > Albula > Albula goreensis. Next base: position 40,343,111 of record CM040747.1, on the reverse strand, counting down.
AGAACACACACATACACGCACTATAAATATAAACTAACCCAGCCTGTAGAGAGAACACACACACACACACTATAAATATACACCAAACCAGCCTGTGGAGAGAACACACACACACACTATAAATATAAACCAACCCAGCCTGTAGAGAGAACACACACACTATAAATATACACCAACCCAGCCTGTGGAGAAAACACACACACTATAAATATTCACCAACCCAGTCTGTGGAGAAAACACACACACACACACACACACACACTATAAATATACACCAACCCAGTCTGTGGAGAAAACGCACACAAACACTATAAATATACACCAACCCAGTCTGTGGAGAAAACACACACACTATAAATATTCACCAACCCAGTCTGTGGAGAAAACACACACACTATAAATATTCACCAACCCAGTCTGTGGAGAAAACACACGCGCGCACACACACTCTATGTGTGTCCTGACTGAGTCATCATCACACACTCAGATTTGCTTTCATACACATATATTTATCATTGTGAATAATGAAGCCTTTGTATTTATAACTGGTTGTCTGTGTTGTTATCACTTAAACATTGACTGTACCCACTCTTTTCATAGAACTGGTTAGATCCCCAATACTAATTATCAATAATTGCATTGTTGAAAGGGTATGGTAATTCCTATTTGCTGTTATTATTGTGATGTTAATATGTTTTAGAAATTAAAGGTTATGGCTTAACTCATTTTATGAGATTGATTACTTTTAATTGCTGCCTTGTGCTGGGACTGTTAAGATGAACATATTGTGTTATCTCTTTGTTCCTGCACTGCATACACTTCACCTGCATTTAACTGGAGCCTTTGTGAGGAACAGCATTATCCTCATATTTTCTGCTTCCCATGTGCTGAAAAGCTCATTTACTCTACATTTTGTGGTGCCCTCATGTGTGAGGATAGATTTTTGCATATTCAGTGTTTTGTGATAAAATCATTTGGCTGTATTTAATGTTTTATTTAGAAAGAAAAATACTATTCAATTTTGGAAAACAGGCAGAGAGTGGGGCCCCTGGAGAAGAAGGAGGGAGTGAGGCTCCTGACAAAACAGATAATGGGGCCCCTATCCAAGCAGCTTCAAACTTAAATCATTGCACTTCCCATATTGACCAGTAGATGTGTACATGTTCTCAAACGCCACTGTCGACTGCAGTTGAATCCAGTAACAGCAAGCAAAGCTCGCACTGTGGTTGTGAATTCCCTTTGTTTACACATTGACAATTCCATACAAACTTGAAGAAAAGCATTGGTATTCATTCATACTGGTATTATTAATCACCCTTAATCATTCAAATCACTACAAGAGACAGCTTTAATTGATTGTGAACAATCATTATCTCTGAATCATGAAAATAATCGTCCATTTGGTCATTTTACTGGCATACCAACATCTTCAGTACCTCTGAAATTCAATGGCATTATTAAATTGCCCTTAACCTAATTTGAACTGAATAATACATAGTCATGCTCTGTCTTGGCTCTCTCAAGGCAAGCCAGCCTTGCCCTCCTTTGCAAATGAGTAACTAGGGAGTGAGATTGTAAACCTGAAAGCTCAAAACAAACATCCTCCAAGATCTACAAACCTTTAGCAAAAAAGCTCTGCAGTACCTGGATGATTTGCATCTCCACTCACCTCAAATCTGCAAGGAGCAGAACATATAACCAGGTGCACAGAAACACTTTGCATTCTGATCTGGGTCCAGTATCCGGTCTAGCCGACCTCAGGTCCCACTCAAATTCACTAAGCAGTGTTTCAGTGGAAACCACATCAGACGATGTGCTGATATCTCACTCTTCACATAGTGAAAAGGGGAAAGGGGGGTCTACTTGTGACTCAGGCTGCTCTGAGCATCATTCTTCTACTTCCTCTAACCAAAACTTTTCAGTCTATTCAGGTCTTTAATCCTCTGGCCGTGCTGATGTAACTTTATGGACCTTATCTCACCTGCACCAGGAAGAGGTCGGCTCTCTGAGAAACTCTGGCCTTAAGTCATGTCAATGATCTTGAAAGGATCTGCAAAGAGGAATGGTCCAAAATCCATCCAATTTGTGCCTTAACCTTGTCCAACAGAATAAGATCCAATAATTATGGATCCTTCTTTTTGATGAATTTGTTTATTTATTAAGTAAATGTATGATCTTGGAACGTTAATGAACTGCAATGTTTTTCACATCTATGCATTTTGAGTTTATCTCAATAATGTTATTATTTATTTTTTTATTGTATTTTTACTGCAGTTCCAGTCAGGGGTGCCAATAATTCTGGAGTTGACCGTAAAACACAGAGAATATGATAACATATAGAGATGGCTCAGGGTCAGGGCAAGAGGTCATTAGAGAGGGCAGGTAGGGGAACACTGTCCCTAAATAGGACACCATCAAACTGTCCTATCATCATATGGGGGTACAGTGTAATTTTTGTAAAAATTTAAGCTGAGTCATGGACAGAGCCTGGCCACTTGGATTCAGCATTTGTAATGATGTGGTTTGCATCAAATATTATCTTAACAGTGCAGAAGAGTAACAGTAAGAGTAACAGTTGCCTTGCTAATGTGTTCAGCCTCTCTGATGTGACAAAGAAAACTTCCATTGATATAAAACTCAAAGGCAAAGAATAACATTTGTTCTGAATAGAGGGTGAATCACAAAAAGATGAGCTCCAGATAAAAAAAAAAACATCTTTAGAATGGATTAAATGAAATAAACTACAAATTAAACACAATTACAAAACTAATACTACTTACGAATTGACAATCCATAAGTTCAGTTATTTTTATTTTTAGGTCATTTTAATTCTTTTTTTTCATGTAAATAAGTAAATGGAAATTCTTTGGAAATGCTGAGCTAAATCAACAACAGTAAAGGGACAGGGGATAGGGGAAAAATGAGGATTACAACAAAAAAAAATGGACAAGAAGGACAGAAAGGATTGAAAATAAGAGGACAAATTCACAACAAGAAAAAGGAAGTTGGTCATTTATTAAAAAAGGGAACACAAAAAGAAAACAGAAGGAAGGTACGCCTTTACAAATTTAAAGGCATAAAATCAGAAAGGCTAACCACGATTATCAAATAGGACAAAAGATAGAGGACAAAATAAAACTGAAGGGGGAAAACGACATTGCATGACTGAATTCAAGTGTGTAGCATGACCATTAGCCACCAAGCTGTGTGTCCCAACTGTAAAAAGTGACACTTAAAATTAATAGTTGGAAAGCAGCTTGACCGACAGGCCAGCTCAGCAAAGGGTCATAAAAAAATGGCTACAAGTAACAATTTAGGCCAGGCCGAACAGAGAGTGCTGCAGCAGGCAGGGCAGAACTTCTTCAAGATTATCTACCCAGAGAGTACCAGGAGCGCTAAAGCCAGGAAATGATTCAAAAACAAAATCATAGAAAACCATCCAGAGACATGAATTCTTGACTATGCAACAACAGGAGGCAAACAAATAATTCCATATTTAATTTTCTACACTACAAAGACAGAAACCTGGCAGACCACAATATGTGAGGAATTCAAAAACATGAAACAGAATGGGATTTTAAAAGGCCGACAGCTGAATATAGGTGAAGAGGAGACTGTTATCTGCTTACCATTAACATTTATCACAATAGTACTGTCCTCAGAGAAGGGAATGAAGAAATTCTTTTTGATTTGGAAAAAAGATTCCCCAAATAAAAAGAAAAGGTTAGAATCACAGATCTTCCAGATAAAACAATAACATATGATCTTCCAAGCCTGTTGGTCCCCAGCACCCCAGACACAGGTCCAGCCAGCAGAGTACTGACTCCCCCCAGCCCTCCTGCTCCCCCAGACCCACACACGGCCTGCTGCAGCTGAGAGAGAGCCTGTCCCTGATGGAGCAGGAGTTTACGCAATTCAAGTAGAGCAGCAGGACCAGCGCTACAGAGCAAGGCCAGACAGAGCAGCTGAAAGAGGAGCTCCACCAGCTCAGACAGGAGCACACGGCTGCACTGAGACAGCTGACTCTGACACAATAACAAAACTCTCATAGACTTTGAAAAATCAATTGATCGAAGTAGCAGACTTCATCTCATCCTACGCCTCCCTGCACTTCCTCACCCTAACCGAGACCTGGATCACACCAGACAACACCACAACTCCTGCAGCCCTCTCTTCCTGCTTCTTCTCTCACACTCCCGGCCGTCTGGCCGCGGTGGTGGTACCAGTTTGCTCGTCACACACTCCTGGAAATTCTCTGTTCTTCCTCTCTCTCACCTTTCCATCTCTACTTTCGAATATCACTCTGTCTTAATCCACTATCCCATTAAGCTCTATATTGCTGTTCTCTACCGTCCTCCAGGGCCCCTTGGCTGCTTTCTCGATGAGCTTGACACGCTGCTCAGCTCCTTCCCTGAAGATGGCTCCCCACTGATCATTTTGGGAGACTTCAACATCCACCTGGAAGCCTCCCAGTCTGCCGCCTTCCTTCAGTTACTCCACTCCTTTGATCTCTCCCTGCTGCACTCCCCTCCGACCCACAAGTGCGGCAATGTTCTTGACCTCATCATCCTGAGGAACTGTTCATCCTCGGACCTCACAGTGACCCCTCTACATCAGTCAGACCACCATTTCATTTCCTTCTCCCTTCCTCTTACTCCTCATCCTGCATCCCCTCCACCCTCCCCCTGTGTTACGGTCCACCGTAACATTCGCTCTGTTTCACCCTCTTCTCTTGCCTCCAAAGTCACTGCTTCCCTTCAACCCCTTGACTCCTTCTCCAATCTTTCCACTGACTCAACTTCTACTCTGCTTTCCTCTCTCTCTTCAGCACTTGACACTCTATGTCCTTCTGTTTCCAAAGCAGCACGCACATCTCCTCCAAGTCCGTGGATGTCTGAGGTCCTCTGTGCCAACAGGGCCAGACTATGGGCAGTGGAGAGGAAGTGGAAGAAATCCAGGGCCCCATCTGACCTGTCTACCTGTCTCTCCTAGCAGCTTTTTTCTCTTCGGTTACCTCTGCCAAAGCCAGTTACTACCAAGCCAGAATCCAGAATTCTACTTCTAACCCCCGTCAACTGTTCTCTATTTTCTCTTCTCTCCTCCGCACCCCTCCTCCCCCACCACAGTCCTCCTTCTCTGTGGACGACTTCACAGTTTTCTTTGATGAGAAGATCGCTGACATCCGCAGATCCTTCAACACCACCTCCACCCATCCTCGCTCCCTTCTCCCCTCACCCTCTCCTTGTTTCTCTACTTTCTCTCCCCTCTCTGTGGCTGATGTCTCTCAGCTCCTGCTCTCCCACCATCCTACTACCTGTGCTCTTGACCCAATTCCCTCTTCTCTCCTCTAGGCCATCACACCAGACATCCTTCCATTTGTCACTTCTCTTGTGAACTCTTGTGCCCATGTCTCCCCGCTGCTTAAGAAGCCCACTCTGGACCCATCCATCATCCACAACTACCGTCCTGTCTCTCTTCTCCCTTTTCTTTCTAAATCCCTTGAACGAGCTGCCTCCAAACAACTGTCTTCTTTTCACAGAACAATCTGCTGGACCCCCATCAGTCCGGCTTCAGACCTGGCCACTCGACAAGAGACCGCATTGCTCTCTGGCAGTGAGTCTCTTCATGCTGCGCGGGCAGCCTCTCTCTCTTCCATCCTGATTCTCCTTGACCTTTCTGCTGCCTTCAACACGGTTGACCATCCCATCCTCCTGTCCTCCCTGGCGGCATTGGGGATCTGCGGCACAGCCCTCGACTGGATTGAGTCCTACCTCTCCGGTCGCTCCTTCCAGGTTGCCTGGGCCGGTGTGGTATCCGCACCTCGCCCACTTGTCAAGGGTGTTCCTCAAGGCTCCGTCCTCGGTCCCCTCCTCTTCTCGCTCTATACTCGTTCTCTTGGCTCTGTAATCTCTGCTCATGGTCTATCTTACCACTGCTTTGCTGACAATACTCAACTTTACCTCTCCTTCTGAACTGGATGGATAAACACCATCTTAAGCTCAACCCAGGCAAGACCGAGCTGCTCTTCTTTCCTGCTCCTTCCTCTCCCATCTTGGACTTCTCCATCTTGCTTGGGGACGCCCTGGTTTTGTCCTCGTCCTGAACGAAGAACCTCGGTGATCGACAACAGGCTGTCACACTCCGAGAACATTGCGGCAGTGAGTCGGGCATGCAGGTTCTTCCTGTACAACATCCGAAGAATCCACCCCTTCCTCACCGGCTACTCTACTCAGCTTCTGGTCCAAGCAATGGTTCGGTCCTGCTTGGATGACTGCAACTCCCTTCTTGCAGGTCTTCCAGCGTCCGCCATCAGACCCCTGCAGCTCATCCAGAATTCTGCAGCCCATCTGACCTACAACCTCCCTAGAGACACTCATGTGACCCCCTTGCTGACTGCCCTCCACTGGCTGCCTGTTATCGCTCGCATCAAATTTAAAACTTTGGTGCTAACATACCAGGCTGTTAAGGGGACAGCTCCAGCTTACCTACAGAAGATCGTCAGACCCTACACCCCTGCGAGACCCCTCCGTTCTGCCACCTCTGGTCGCCTGAGGCAGCCCCCTCTCCGCTCCTGCACTTCCAGGTCACATCTACTGTCTGTCATGGTGGAATGATCTTCCCGTGGAGGTCAGAACACCAGAGACATTGGCCACCTTCAAGCGCAGACTGAAGACTCACCTCTTCAGGCTGCACCTCTCCCCTCCACTCCCTTGCTCTTTGTAATGTGCATATTCCTATTTGCTCTTAATCTGTGATTGTTTTTTAAACTATGCTATTTGCTCTTAATTTGTGATTGTTTTTTTTTTTTTTTTTTTTTAAACTAGGCTGTTTAGTAAGTCTGTAGTCTGTAGGGGAGTCTTGATCACCTTGGCACTTGGGACTTTACCCCTCTCTAGGTCTATCTTCACACTTTTTGTACTGTTCTTATGCACTTTGCCTTGTAAGTCGCTCTGGATAAGAGCATCTAACAAATGCCTGTAATGTAATGTAATGTAAAACTTATTCTGGGAAATATGGAATAATTTCAAGTTCAACACAAAAACCTGCATTAACTTAAAAAAAATGGCTCAGTTTGGTGACAATATTTTGAAAACTTGGATATGGACATTGCACAAAACAAATTAACAAAAAAACAAATTGAAAAAAAAAGAAGAACTCGCATTACTTCAACAATGGATCAAAGACGACCAAAACCCAACTGACACACCAATCACAATGCAGGAATAACTGGGCCTCTTAGTACACTGAAACCAAGAAAGTCTTGTGGTTTTGACAACATAAATAATGAGATGCTGAAATACAGTAACCAGTTAATACAAGAAGCCCGACTGAAATTATTCAGTCTATCACTAAGTACTGGCTGGTTCCCTGACACCTGGAACCAAGGGCTTATATCCCCAATTTATAAGAGTGGAGATAAATTAGACCCCAATAATTACCAAGGCATCTGTGAAAGCAGTAATCTGGGGAAGTTATTTTGTAGTATCCTTAATTCAAGAATTATAAACTTCCTTCCCAAGCACAGTGTCTTGAGTAAGAGTCAAATTGGTTCCTTCCAAAACATCGCACAACAGATCATATTTACACCCTATACACCCTCATAGATAAACATGTTCACCAAATTAACAGAGGAAAAATCTTTGCATGCTTTATTGACTTTAAAAAAGCATTTGATTCTATTTGGCACCAGGGATTAAATTATAGAATACTTCAAAGCAGTATTGGGGGTAAATTATATGACATCATTTAGTAAATGTATTTAGAAAACAAGTGTGCAGTGAAAATTGACAATCAAAGAAACAGAATTCTTCACTCAGGGTCGTGGGGTGAGACAGGGTTGCAGCTTGAGTCCAACGTTATTTAAAATTTACATTCATGAATTGGCCACAAAGTTGGAACATTCTGCAGCTCCTGGACTTACTCTACATGAGACAGAAATTACATTTTTATGATATGCAGATGACCTGGTTCTGCTGTCACCCACAGAACAAGGGCTACAGCAGAACCTGGCCATCTTAGAAAAATTCTGCCAGTCCTGGGACCTGGCAGTAAACTTAAAAAAGACCAAAATAATGAAATTCTAGAAAAAGGCCAGGTCTCAGAAAAGCAGATACAGTTTCACCTTCTGCAACACAGTATTGGAACATGCCACAAATTACACATACCTTGGTCTGAAAATCAATGCATCGGGGAGCTTTAACTTAGCAGTGAATGCACAAAAAGACAAAGCCAAAACAGCATTCTATGGCATAAAAAGAAAGTTTTACATTGTTAAATTACCTTTAAAAAACTGGTTAAAAATAATTGACACTATCTTACAGCCAATTGTGCTGTATTGTGCTACGAGGTATGGGGTCCACTTAGCCATCCAGACTACTCACAATGGGACAAAAACCCAGTGGAAATCCTGCATGCTGAATTTTACAAAAATATACTCCAGGTCCACTGAAACACACCAAACAATGCATGCAGGGCAGAATTAAACCATTACCCTTTGACTATTAACATTCAGAAAACAGCATTAAAATTCTGGATTCATCTAAAAACAAGCAAACCAAATTCCTCCAATATAAGGTCTTCCTATCCCAAGAGCTAAGCCCCAATTGAAGTCCTCTCAGTCAGCTGGCCATGAAACTGACAAACCAAATAACAACTATGAATCCTAACTATGACATATTCCAGACCAGCACTGCTTCAATTAAAATCAGCAAATTAATAAATCAAATAAAAGGTTCTTATTTGGAATATTGGAAGAAAATAACAAAACCACAAAGCAAATTAAATTGCTACACTATGTTAAGCAGAAATGACAAACTGGCAGAATATCTCTCCACTTTCAGAGATATGAAGCAGAGACAGATCCAAACCAAATACAGACTAAGTGATCACAGCCTGGCCATTGAAACAGGCAGACACAAGCAAACCTGGCGCCCCAAAGAGGAGAGGATATGTGATCACTGTGAGACAGGTGAGGCTGAGACAGAGCTACACTTCCTTCTATACTGCACAAATTATGCAAAAATTCACAAAGACTTCTTTGAAAAGTTTAAAAAAATATATACAAATTTTGAAACACTCCCTGTGGAGAGACAGTTACCAATCTTACTGGGTGAAGGACACACAGCCTCCCTGGCTGCTCTATATGTAGCAACCTGTCACCAGTGCAGGAATATAATAAATGTGTAAATGTTAGTTAATAGTCATCCATTGTATGCATTCATGTTTGTTCCTTTTTTTCCCGTTATTAATTGTGTTAATTGTATTGTTATTGTGTTAACTGTACCATTTGCTTTGGCAACACAGCCCATGTCATGCCAATAAAGCACCTTGAAATGATGTGCTGCCTAATGTTTGAAATATGAGCCTGGAGAATGTTGTTCAAATTAATTATTGATTGCTCAGAAAATGGGAAAATTCACAAAGACACTCATCAGGGAATGATAGAATAGCTATCTAATCAGGGTCTAATCTCCCTCTCCCCATGTAAAGCTCTGCAAATTATTAGAGCTTCAGTGCTGATGCGATCACCAAGAAAAGGGCACGCCACATCCGACAAACTATCTCCTACCTACATGCTGCAGGCTCTGCAGGTGTTCTAATAAGTAACTCCAGGATAGTTTAAGTAAACCTGTTCCCACGCACGCATGCACACACACACACACACACACACACACACACACACACACACACACACACACACACACACACACACACACACACACACACACACACACAGACGTGCTCCAGAAGGGGAAGGAGCCAGAGGGAGAGAGACAGGTGATAGCCCCCTGTGGTTGGGCATGTTTAACAAAGGATTCTACATTTGGGGGCATCTTAGGGCTTACCAACAACAAACTGGTACCCACTTTGGGGTTACCACTTTTAACTGGTAACCCCAAATGTACATCCATTTTGACTGTCATAAGTGTTTCGTTTTAGTTTCTGAGCAAAGCTCTGCTCCTTGCCATGCTTGAAAAGCCTGTTGCCTCTTTGGTCACTGATTTGGGGGTATTTACAAGGGGGTGGAGTCCATTTGTCCCTCTCAGGCCGTGTCTGGGTGCATGGCTAGGGACCATAAAAGAAGGGAGCAGGGTAAATAACCACAAAATGCATGTTGCTGTCTCAACACTAGTCTATGGAAAGGACACACACATAATCCCACTTTCACACTGAACTTCAACATAAGATAATTCTGGCCAGGAACCACACAGCTGGCAACCCTAAGACTCATGGGGTTTTATCCTGCTTTCTTTGCTGTGAAAGAGGAGTAATAAGAGAGGGATGGGACCAATGTGGACAAAGGAAGGAAGGCTGGAGAGAGGAGAAGTTTGATTGAGAGAAGGAGCGGTTTAAGGTTTCTTTGTATGGAGCCATAATCGCTAACTCTATTTACTAAAGGTCACAAAATACACAACACTACTCACCCCAGTGTCTGTAGTTTACAGTTTGGACTCGTCAGTTCAGCACAGAGCAGCTTCACTCCTGAATCTCCCAGGTTATTGTAGCTGAGGTCCAGCTCTCTCAGGGTTGAGTTTGATGACTGGAGAGCTGAGGCCACAATTTCACAGGACTCCTCTGTAAGACCACAGCTGCCGAGTCTGAAAGATAGTGCTCACAGATAAAGACTGATAATGAGGATTGTGAGATCTACAATGCTCTGAGTAAGATGTCTGTGCTACACTCTCCAAATTCAGCACTTTACACCTGAGAATAAGATGTCCTGCTCAAGTCTGACAGTTCTACAACTGTGGTTCTGACCCAAATAGCCCCTTTTCCTCTGTTCAGTTCTGTCAGAATTTGGGGCTAATGGCCCAGCTACCTTTTCCACAGTCTTTTTCAGGCTAACTCTGGGCTTTAAGCCTCACTCATGGCCCTACTCATGCCCCTGAGCCAAGTGTGGACAGCAGGGCTAAGGATGGAGTTATCAGATCCTTTTATACTGTATTTCATTATTAAAGCAAATTCCAGCCTTTAGAGCGAATCGTGAGTTAGATTGACAAGTTGTGAGAAGTTTGTATTTCCTTCTCATGAGAGTAAAAAAACAAACATTATCACACAGCTAAAGGTTCACAGGTGTAGTCACAGGAAGACAAGGGGGTTTTTAGTTCACATCTGATCAGCAGTGCAGTGTGTCTGTTCTGATGGTGATCATTTCTCAATGAACTGTGACCAAACTTTTTGATAGTTATTGGTTTTATGAATTTTACTAAAAAAACCCAACATAGGAACACCAATGCCAAAACAGTGCACATCACTGAGCCATCAGCAGGAAATTAAAATCATTTTTTGATGTTTAACTATAAACAATTAAGATAAGAAACTAAAATATTTACTCACTGATACTTAACTGCCATTCTCTGAAAAAATTAAAGACAAAATAAAAAGGCTGTCAATATTCTAGGCTACTACAGTCTGCTTTCCCTGTTTTCAGGCATCAGTCAGTTTCAGAGCTTGTTTATAATCAGGTCTGCATTTCAGAACATTCACAGTTGCTTCTGTTCAACTTACTGGCCTGAAATTCAGAACTGAATGATTATGGTTAAATTATAATCCCAATCATTTTGTTAAATATTATGATTGCAGTTTTTCATCACAATTGTCAATCCGATTCAGAAAACAAAATTATTTTATTGCACTTTATGCATCTTATAACATGTTCATATTTTTTCTTCTGTTCTTGTAAATCAGTGCATGATTCATTTCTCAAAGTTGCAACAGCTAGAAAAGCTCACTTTACATTTTACTGTGGTCCTTATTTTTAGTATTCTGCTGTACAAACAATAATGATAAACTGGTGTGAAACCGAAGTATTTCCAAATTCTGTGTTCACGTTGCTGCCTTCAACGGACCCTGGCATCTCCTGCTCCTGTACTGGCATCACAGTCCAGCATTTACCAGGTTCTGGGTCAATGTGCTCACCATCCAAAGGTATCACAGTCTCCTTATCCTCAAACTCTCATAATATTCTGGATGGAAAGTGCTCAGTAATTCTTTGGAATTGAGTGATTTTTCCCAGTACCTGGAAAGCCTTTGATACTTCAGTATAGTCTATATAAATACCCACATTTTGAAGAATGATTAAACTCTCACTATCAATGTCATATATCTAGCATAAATTCATTCTGTGACACTGTACCACTGAATTACCCGATTTTGCCTTACTTTGCTGTGATAGAGTGGTAAGAAGAGAGGGATGGGACCAATGTGGACAAAGGAAGGAAGGCTGGAGAGAGAAGAAGTTTGATTGAGAGAAGGAGCTGTTGAACGTTTCTCTGTATGGAGCTATAATCACTAACTATTAACTAAAAGTCACAAAGTACACAGCACAACTCACCCCAGTGTCTGTAGTTTACAGTTTGGACTCTTCAGTCCAGCACAGAGCAGCTTCACTCCTGAATCTCCCAGGTTATTGTAGCTGAGGTCCAGCTCTCTCATGGGTGAGTTTGATGACTGGAGAGCTGAGGCCACAATTTCACAGGACTCCTCTGTAAGACCACAGCTGCTGAGTCTGAAAGAAAGAGGTGATGTGTTAATATTTAACACTTCATATTTTAAATGTAGTATTGATCATGCTCACTGAAAAAGAGTGATATTGAGGATTATAAGATCGAAAATGCTCTGAGTAAGATGTCTGTGCTACACTCTCCAACTGCAGCACTTTACACCTGAGAATAAGATGTCCTGCTCAAGTCTGACAGTTCTACAGCTGTGGTTCTGACCCAAATAGCCCCTTTTCATCTATTCAGTTCTGTCAGAATTTGGGGTTAATGGCCCAGCTACCTTTTCCACAGTCTTTTTCAGGCTAACTCTGGGCTTTAAGCCTCATTCATGGCCCTACTCATGCCCCTGAGCCAAGTGTGGACAGCAAGGCTAAGGATGGAGTTATCAGGGCTGCGTTCCAATCTGAACAAATGCTTGCTTCTTCGTGCTCACTTCCCTTCAATCAAGGGGGGAATCCCCAAAAAGTCCCGTATGTAAGATGGCTGCCACCGTGAGGGAGATTCCAATACAGATTTGTTCAGGGAAGGGCGAATTTTCATTTGCCCAAGCCCTTGGTTTCACTCCCTCCAACGGAGCCAACAAAAATCATCCCTCCAAGCGTTGATATTGCCCAGAATGCACGGCGATGCTTGCTCACTTGCCCACGTGTTAAAATTTATTTGAATATTATGCTCTTGCTACCAAAGAACAAGCAATTTTAAAAAGTTTTCCAAGTTCAAAGACCTCTGTTGCCGATTGATTATACAATCCATTCGCTAAAATGCTATGTTGTTGGTGGTGGTCGTTATTTAATTCTTACAGATTCAAAGGAAATGCCCAACACTCAATAGCCGCTTATCAAGTTAATTGGTAGTCCAAAAAAAATATACGTTTTGGCCATGAAGTTTTAATCATGAGCTCTAATAAGCTGGTGGAGGCATTGCTGCTGTAGCCATTAAGAATAACCTACATTTTCTGAATCTTTAAATGTAACAGTCATGCTACCTTTAGCTTCAATCATCCACACAGCATGAAATAGAATCTTCTGTTGAGCACAAATTGTTTTTAAATCACCATTTAAACATACCGGTATAATTGCCTATATATGTCGCAGCATTATTTCAGGTTAATTCTTCTGATACTGACATTGATTTTTATTTTTTGTTCATCATTTTTCATTTTACTCGCTTTATAATCCTGTCCTCGCCATAATGTAGCCTACTGACACATAGCCCACGGTGACCTCAGTTTGACTTGATTGTCTCTTCCCTAGTTGTGTTATGTCAAGTTCCATAACATGAATTTATGTAACTAGGATAAATGTAACTGAGTAAAATATGTTGGTGTGTCCCACATGGAGTGATGAGGGGTTACCACAGAGCTAGAATTGTGAATCTAATGGGACTCAAAATGGTGCCGTCATGTCTGACTCAGGTACCTTTACAAAGTAAACTCAATCATAGACGGTCATATGAGACAGCAGTAAAGTAGGTTTAATAATCATATTTGAATTCTGCATATAGTCAGATCAATGTTTCATACTGTAGCCAAGTCTTTTGCTTACCAGTAGTGTTCTAAAACATCCATTTGACGAGAGACTTCCACCAAGTAATCAAGTTCGCGCCCTCCACTATTACTGGAGTGATCGCCTACAATGTCCAAGTGGAGCCTGCTGGACTGAGAGCTCCAACAAACTTTTGCACGTCAAAAGAGAGAAGCCCGGCATTCCAATCGGAAATGATGATGAAAAAGTAGCTTACAACTGATGTGGATTCCAAAATATTTGTGGTAAAACAGGATACATATTCCTTGCCTGATAGTGTCATGGCCTCCCTGGGCTGATACTGCATGCCTGACCTCACTCTGGTTGTCTTTAAACTCGTCAATGCTAGCTATAAGGTTGCTGAGTTTAGTGGCATGCGGCTGATATACTCCGCCTGTTTAAATACAATAAGAAAGAAAAGAGGACTGACGGCTTGTACCCAACGCCGGAGCTTCTCATTCCGCGGCCAGCTCGTTCTTGTCGCTGGGGACGGACAGTCCAGTCTTGGAATTGCAAAGGCAACAGTTCGCTGCCCCCAGCCATCGGTTTGTTCAGCGGTTTCTAAAAGATCCAGACAGCCTGGGCTGAGCGTCACGTTGTCGCACAATTTAGTTGGTTAAGGATGAACAAGGAAAAGACAACCGAGGGGGAAAATGCAATATTTGAGTGGAGTGGACAAGTTTTTTTCATTCTTTCTTTCTCTTTCTCTTTGTTTCCACAGTCTCTCCATCTCTTTCCCTAGTATTTCCCTAACTGTGTATGTGGGGGGCAGGATGGGAGGGGCCTTCTAGGGTTGGGGTGAGTTGGATTGGGTTGGACAGACTCAGGTGGGGGTATGGGAGGGACAGGCAGGTGGGGTGTTGGTCGTGGGTGGATGACATGATCCTCCTGACAGGGGCAGCATCTAAGTAAAATTTTGTCTGAGTATTTGAAACATACAGATTTGAACACTATTCACTAATTCACAAGCTATAAAAAAAACAATTTTTGAAACAATTTTGTAAAATGTGTAATTCCATAACTGTGGGATTTTTAGTTTCCCAGAGTGATCAATTCTGAAACTCCAAAGAATCAATATGCTTTTGAGAGAGTGAGCAGCACCCTGGTGGTGAGTGTCTAAACACAGGTCAAATACATGAGCATGTCATCAGCTAACACGACTGTTAGGAAAGTGGTGAGTGAGTTCCTAGCTCAATCAAATGACTGGGCATCAGATACATTCTGTGTGTAGAGAACAGCTTCACACAATGTGATCATATTTAAAGACAGGACTGCATAACAGAATATACCGTCATTGTCTCTACTGTGAGTCACAGTTTTAGATTAAGTGTCCTTTTAGCCAGAATAGCAACGACCCTTTGCTTTCTCCGAGTGGTGAAAGCTGTAATAATCTTGTAATGTTGGTTTTGCAAGCTGTGTTTGGATTATACTTGAGTCTCCTGCAGATATCAATACTGTGCATCTCATGAGGACCTGGGGAGGAAGATGGCATCGCCGCAAAGTCCAACTCCACAACCATCGCCGAAAGAGCTGCAAGGAGCACCGGACATCCAGCGGACAACAGACGAGCTGTCATGCGAAATTTGATCGATCCAGGAAATTTGATCCAGCCCGACGCAACAATGGGTTCTGAACAGCGGACATCGTGTCCATTGCTGTAACAACGCAGGGACGTATTAAAGAGGATGGTAACTACACTGAAGCTGATGTCTCAAACTTAATAATTATTGCTAGGTAGTTTAAGTTTTTCAAAGATCAAACCTATGGCACATACAGATACCTTGAATACACATGTGAAGATAACCAGTAGCTGATAACAACTAAAAATGGTATCCATCTTTCAATGTCAAGATAAAGACATTAAAAAACCTCAATGCAAACAGAAATAACATTAAAATGCTAGCTAGCGAGCACCACTGGATCACAATGTTTTTTCAATGGACAGAATGATTCTTTTCACTGTAATACTGGACTATTTAGCTTTCATCATAAAGATGACCACAGCAAAAGCTGCATTTACTGTTTATGTTTGTGTAAGTAAATATGCACCCTGGCCAGCATTCCAAAGTGACCAGTCATTTTACTCATGAATTTGTACGTCCACCAGGTTGAATCTTTAGGTTCACCACCATCGTTTGCTTGTCCCTATAATTTCACCAATGACTTTAATCACTGACACGTACAAAGCATGCTCCTTTGTAAAATATGTTCTTGCCTTTGACTTTTTTATTTTTCAATATCAGCTGTTCAGAACCCATTGTTGTGTGAGGCCGGATCAAATGTCCCAGTCTGATCAAATTTGGCATGACAGAGCCAGTGGACAGAACAATAAGGATGGCACAACACCCCACCCATCCTCCACAGACAGAGACCAAAATGCCCAGCATGACCTGTTTGGAGGTGAAGGTTCCAGGCCCCACTGACATCTTTGAGGTTAGCTTTAAAATGCTAATGCCCTGGAGAGGTTCTGGAACCTCTATAGAGAGGGGAAGGATAAGAGTCCCTCAGTAATTTCACCACTGAGCCCCTGTCTGAGATGGAGAACAAACTGGTCACTGTGCAGCACGATAAGGAAGCCGTATAGGACTTCAGTGCTGTAACATGGTTTGTTTAGTTCAAATCTGACACCAGGAGGGTCCTAGAAATGGCAGAGTTTGTACAGGGGCCAGGAAAAACCCCACCCCTCTGCAGTAGGCAGAGTGAGCCACATCCCCAGCACCAGCACACTGGGGAACAACAGGGATGGGGTGTGCTATCACTGCATGCCAACTGCGAACATGGGATCCGTCTCTTCACAACATGGTTGTTGTACTCATTTCAAAAATGTTCCTATTTACTAACAATTTGGCGCTGCGAGCTGGGTAGAGTTTGTCTCATGTTTCCTTCTGGTCTCCCGTCTTGTGAAGTGAGGTGAGTATGTTGATGTTACCATTGCATAGTTAGCATAATCACAGAAGATAGACCTGTGGGAGCTTGAGCACTCTACTTAGTGGTACGAATCCGGTTAAATATGTTGAGGGGAGTACCGTGATCGTAGTTAAAGACTGTGTTTCTTGTTGAATGTGTATCTTGTGATAGATGTCATCATATTCTTTAAGTTTAAGTCAGAGTTTAATGTTTGTATGAAGTTCGTCGCTAGTCTGAAGTATTGTTTGTCTTGTTTAATCTGTCCGTTCGAATAGTCTGGTCAGTTTAAAATGTTCGTCGGTATGATTTGTGTTGTTTAAATGTTTTGTTCTACGAGTCTAGTTACAAGTTGTCTATCGTTTCGACCCCATCGGAGGCCCAGGGGATCTGGGCAGGACACCTTGTGGATGTTCGGGAGGACTCCAAGGTTGTGTTGTATGACGTCTTGGGGCAGTTCGGGAGGACGCCAAGATTGTTTTATGATTTAATACCCAGGGGATCTGGGGTGGTTACCTTGCGGATGTTCATGAAAACTCCAAAGTTTTGTGTTTTAATACCTAGGGGATCTGGGTTGGACATCTTGGGGCAGTTCAGGAGGACGGCGAGGTGTTTTGCTTAATGTTTTGTGTTTCATGTTTGGTCCGATTGGGGTAAACCCGGGTGGGACTGGGCAAGCTACAGTGTGTAGGTCCCCGGGAAAGCGCCCTTTGTGTCCAGCATAGATTCAGGTTGACCCACCGGGAGGGACCCAGGGGATCTGGGTAAAATATGTTGTGGAGGTTGGGGAGAACTCCACGGTTCTGTACTTGCCGTTGAGAGGCAAGGGTTTTGTTTTTGCCCAGGAAGGAGGTGAAATGGTGAGTTAGTGGGACTGTAGCCATAACTGCCAGGAATCACGCCACTGTCTTTTTGTTGTCTTGTATGTTGTTTCATGTGTAATGTGTTGGTCAATAAAGGGTACCCATAGTCATAACTTAATAACTATATCTATATGTATAATTATATCGGTATAATTATATGGCTAATAGTACTCTTCTATTTAAAATCCGCGGAAATATAATAATATAAACAGATAATAGCCAGATAATAATAATAGTTAATAGATAAACGTTTTGGCAGGTCAAATTGTCTTCATGGATTAATTGTTGTCTGTTGGTGTTTTTGGTTCCATTGGAGACCCAGGTCGGAGGTTATTGTCTACCTGGGTTGTTTACCTTATGAAATTCCTTTGAGGATTTACATGGTTTTGTGTTTGGCCGATGGGAGGCCCAGGTGAGACCTCTGGTTCCTGGGAAGCTGGGTGAGTAAATGTACAACCTAGGAAAGTGACTGACGCCAGTCTTTCAGATTGTTTTGACGGCATCGGTACCTCAGGTGACAGGCTGTAGCCTTCCTGGGAAGCTTGTGTATAATTCTGAAAAGGATTGTCGTGAGGTCTGTGTTCATTTGTCTTTTTAGTGTTTGGACTGGTGGCTGCCTCAGTAATCTAGTTTTCGCAGTTATTACTGTGCTTACGGGTTTCTGGGAAGCTAGGTGGCAAGTGTCACCTCGATAGTAGATGGCGTCATTGGCATTTATGTTGTCTTCTTAATTCAATGTTTTGTACTGACCAAACATGAATTTATCATCATATTTAATTAGACGACAACATTATTCAATATAATAGTCCTATAATAATAGCTACGGCAGCTTAAAATATATAAATATAAACCCAGGGCAGTCCTGTATGATTTAGTAGTGCGCTAAATTGATAGCCTATCTGTCCTATAATAATATTATAAATGAAATAATATTATAAAGCCCCCGATAAAAAGTATCGTGCTTGCGAAGATCATAGGAAATTCGTAAAGCTTATAATAGAAAGTTGGGAAGATTCCCTATTCGAAACCATTTGTCATACAAATGGGGTTTATTTGAATTTACATGCTGTGGCTATAGATTAGTACACATACAGAATTGTGGTAAGGTATACTGGCAGTAACTTTAAAGTTGCAGATGCTTTGAGTTACAGTTGTCATTATGCATCAACTCGCAAATGGTTTTGGCCTGTCTGTATTCGCGTCACAATAAGTAGCAATCGCGGGTGGTGTGGAAACGAGAGTGTTACAGGGTGATGCGAATGTAACAGGTACTTCTCTCCCCTGGAGGCAGCAAGAGCTGTTCCCGCTAATTGTGATACTTCTTTGGCGGCGACTAGTAGGCCTAGCTGGTTGCAAAAGATTACGCACATCTTCGTACAGACCCATCAACACGATAACCAAGTAGTTTTGCTTAATTTTTGTAGTTGTGGCGTCTTGCTATTTTCATCATGTTTGGCTAGCCAATAGTTCCTCATGGAATGGATTTGTGCTACCAATCATTAGGTTAACTGGTTGTTTTGCTGGCCATCCACAATTCCTTAAATAACATTATTTAGCAATAGTGTCTTCACACGCCCTTTAATTTGGGATTGCACTTTGTGTTTGATCTGTGCTGCAGTGTTTTGGTTTTGTGCTGGTGCTTCTATTTCGGGTTTTGAATTAAGTAGAATGGGAATTCTTGGTTTATATCTCGTCGTGTTTCTGGCATCTCGAGTCAAGCATGGCTGAGGTCTGGCTGTGTTGATTCATTAACCTGAGTTAGGAGGGGGCTGGCATAACTATAGAAATACTTGAACTTCTAATAAATATATAGTATAGATAATTTAGCCACAATATTTCTTAATTTTTAGTTTTCTCTGGGTTCCTGAAAGGGGGTATAAAAATAAGTTTTTAAACCGATAATATAAAAATCCAACAAATGATTATAATATTAAAATCCAACAAATGATTAAAATAATTACTTTTAATATAAAGGCCTAACATTTGCAAGTACAACAAGCTCTAGCTAGGCAATCAATCAATTGCCTTTACAGCAGCTGAATCCTTTTTATTTTTTATTTTTGCAACAACTTGAATGTCGGGCCTGACTGAATTGGCATTTTCTAAATTACAAATGACTGTTTTGACTATGGTCACTCAAATCAGACAGTTAACTGGTCTGATGTGTGAACAACAGGAGGGTGACAAGCACTCACACCTACAGTGCCATCAATCTTGCAACAAAGCCTCGGATGAAGACTTCAGCAAGGACACCCTTTGAAGTGGAGCCACAGCCAGGGGGGAAGTATGGACGACTTCCCTCTTTTCATGGAGGCATAGGGAACTCTGAAATGAAGTCGGGGCTACATGGGTGATGTGCTAGCAACCTCTCCCCATTTTAGACAATCTGAGGACCCAAGGAACAGGAAGTACCCTGAGCTAAGGCTGGGGTAATGTGGGTGATGTGCTGTGAACCTCTCACCATCAGTACATTCTGGACATTTTTCCACACACAAGGATTCTCCAACAAGGATTTTGGACCCATTGTTATAAACATCTTGGAGGATGCACACCACATTGTTCATCCTTCATTGCAAATGTCATTTTCATTGCTCATGTGTGCATGTGGATGTGTGCGTGTATGGGCCATTTATGTGTTTATTGTCTTTTCATTTTGTTTCTTTTATGTAACAATGTAAGTGAAGGTGCCTGTACTCAGCATTAGGCTGTGTATATGATGAATATAATCATACTTAACATACTGTCAACACTATAGGTTTCAATAGAATCTCTACATATGCACAGTCGGTCACAGCTCTCTCATCCTCAGTTTAAACATATCATTAGATTATCATATTATACTTGTGTCTATACTTCTCATAGTGTGCCCAGTACCAGCCAGAAGCAGATGGGCTTCCCCTCTGAGCCAGGTTCTGCTCAAGGTTTCTTCCTGCTAATGCGGAAGTTTTTCTTGCCACTTAATTAACACAGGCATAATATGGGTGAGCTATGTTCATGCACTTTATTCTCACACAATTATAAACTGTTAAACTGTTTATGCAAATATCAGTGTCAATCATCTGCATTATGAATGATGTAACAGTACTCACTTGGCCTTCCTGCAGTTCCTCACTACTGGTACCAGTCTCTGATAACCTGCTGCTGATGTGTTGTACATCTTCAAGTCAAACTCATCCAGGACCTCCTCTGACATCAGTAACACAAAGGCCAGAGCTGAGCATTGGTGTGGTTCCAGCTCTTTATCAGAAAGTTTTCCTGATCTCAGGGAAGTCTGGATTTCCCCCACAAGAGAGTTGTCATTCAGTTCATTCAGACAGTGGAACAGATTGATGGTCCTCTCTGCTGAAGACTCTTCACTGATCTTCTGCTTAATGTACTGGACTGTTTCTTCAATGCTCTCTGATCTGCTTCCTCTCTGCTTCAGAACGTCTCCTAAGAGAGTCTGAGTGGAGTCCAGTGAGAGGCCCAGAAGGAATCGGAGGAAAAGGTCCAGGTGTCCATTCTTACTCTGTAAGGCCTGATCCACTGCACTCCTGTGTAACTTAAACAGCTCATCATCTTCATAGTCAGACATATAATCCTCTGGTTCATATTCTTCTGATGTCTCAAACAGCTGCATTCTGTCACCCTCAGGTTTTGACTCTTCTGCTCTGAGTGCATTTCCGTTCTCATTTACACATGAATGAAACACAAACAAGGCAGCCAGATACTCCTGAATGCTCAGATGCACAAAGCAGTAGACCTTCTCCTGATGCAACCCAGACTCCTCTTTAAAGATTTCTGTGCACACCCCAGAGTACTCTGAAGCTTCACTGACATCAATGCCACTCTCTCTCAGGTCCTCTTCATAGAATATCAGATTGCCCTTTTGCAGCTGTACAAAAGCCAGCTTCCCCAGTTTCAGGATCATTTCTGCATCTGATGCTGAGATCTTCTTTGGGTTTGTCTCATTGGTGCCATGATACTTCTGATTCTTCACATTGGTCTGAATGAGCAGGAAGTGTGTGTACATTTCAGTCAGAGTTCTGGGCAGTTCTCCACTGTCTGCTTTACCCAACAATGTCTCCAGAACTGTAGCAGAAATCCAGCAGAAGACTGGAATGTGACACATGATGTAGAGACTCCTGGATGACTTTATGTGTGAGATAATTCTGCTGGCCACGTTCTGATCTCTGATTCTCTTCCTGAGGTACTCCTCCTTCTGTGGGTCATTGAACCCTCGTATCTCTGTCACCTGGTGGACACACTCAGGAGGAATCTGATTGGCTGCTGCTGGTCGGGAGGTGATCCAGAGGAGAGCAGAGGGAAGCAGATTCCCCTTAATGAGGTTGGTCAGCAGCACGTCCACTGATGCTGACTCTGTTACATCACAGCAGATCTCATTGTTCTGCAAATCTAGAGGAAGTCGACACTCATCCAGACCATCAAAGATGAACACAACTTTGACTTCATCATGTTCAACACTTTCGATCTCTTTCAGCTGTGGAAAGTAGTGCTGGAGGAGTTGCATCAGACTGAATTCTCTCTCCTTCTTTAAGTTCAGGTCTCGGAAAGGAAGAGTGAAGATTAAATTAATGTCCTGATTGGCTTTTCCTTCTGCCCAGTCCAGAATGAACTTCTGCACAGAGACAGTTTTCCCAATGCCAGCGATGCCCTTTGTAAGCACAGTTCTGATGTGTTTCTCTTGTCCAGGTAAAGGTTTAAAGATGTCATTGCAGAGGATTGCAGTCTCCTGTGTGGTTTGTCTCTTGGATGCTGCCTCAATCTGTCTGACCTCATGTTCATTACTGACCCCCACCTCCCCCCTCTGTGATGTAGAGCTCTGTGTAGATCTCATTGAGGAGGGTTGGGTGGCCCTGCTGTACCAAACCTTCAAATATGCGTTCAAACTTCTCCTTCAGATCAGATTTTAGTGTCTCTTGGGCTCTTGTGAGTTTTCCTGAGAAGAGGAAAAATGACAGATAATTTACTTATATTTTTTAAATTTTTAGAAATTATCAGTTGAAAAAACTGTTTCCCCTTGAGACAATATTTTACACAAGTTTGTCACACAGTGTGTTACGCATCACTCCAACAATCTGCACAACTGGTGAACAGAAATAGATTTTGCCTTGTTCATGAAGACACACCAGAGTAGGGGAACTTTAGAGTGTAAGGTCTTACCAATGTGAAATGAGATGAAGACATTCAGTGAATCTATGTGATTAAGTGAACATGTACAGCCAGCTAATACTAGATCTATACATATATATATATATATATATATATATATAATGGAGGGCAGGGTGCCAACTGCACGATGTGCCTACTCCTTTGGATCCCTAAGGTGTGGTTAGCTGTGTGTGATCGCCACAGGGGTGTCGGCAAGAACACGGAGACAGGTTTCCATGAACTGGAGCTTTATTGAGAGGGGGTACACACAGTTGTGGGGAACTTGGAGTGGGTCATTCAGGGTAAGGGAGTGTGTGTATGAGTGTGTGTGTGTGTGGTTTTGGGCAAGCACGCACACTAAATACAGCCGTCTCCAACAGAGAGATGCTGCATCCTCTCACTCTGGAAGTCAGTGTCTGTCTGGGGAGGAGTTGAGAGGGACCAAAACAAAGTGTGCATGCTGCCCTGTGCCTATTGGTGGAGAGTGCTGGGGTCAATCGCAGGGCAAAGAGTCCCCACAAATAAGGTCCCTCCTGCACCTGAGGGGTTGGCTCCAGGGTGTCCTCCAGTGTAACCTGACACCGGGGGAGAAGGGGGCTCCTCGAAACAGTCAGGCCAGTTCCAGGTGGCCGCAAAGAAACAATGGGTCCCCCTCCCCCAGTTTACTGGCCTTTTGTACAGCCGCCCCCAAATTTGCAGCGCCATCCCTCGTGTCGTCATCTGGCATGGTGGGCAGCTCAACCAGCCTGGCGATGGGCCTGGTATAAGTGCGGTCCTTGACCTTCACCTTCGCTGACCCGTCCGTCTGGCCAAAGGGCTCTGGGCAGCTGAGGGTCCACGATCATCACCACGGAGTCCACCTTCAGGTCCTCCTTATCAGTTTTCCACTTCTGACGGGCCTGAAAACTGGGCAGGTAGTTCCTGATGAAGCGGGTCCAGAAGTGGTCTGCAAGGACCTGGCTGCGTCACCACCGTCGACGACTCAGAAGCTCCGACTCGGGGTAGACAACCTGTGGGAGGGAGGAGTCCGGCCCCCCCATCAGGAGGGAATTCGGGGTAGTGGGGTCCACATCAGCCAGGTCTGATGAGACATACCCCAGAGGCTTGGAGTTGAGGATCCCCTCCACTTCTATGAGGACGGTTCGTAGGACTTCCTCAGTGACTGTCTGCGCTCCCAGTGTAACTCTGAGGGCACTCTTTATGGAGCGGATCTCTTGCTCCCAGGCTCCTCCGAAATGAGGTGCATTTGGGGGGTTAAAACGGAAGTGGATCCGTTACTGGGCCAGATCCTGCTGCAACGCTGGGCTTAAAGCGGCAAAGATTTCCCTCAGTTCCTTCTGGCCCCCTTGGAAATTAGTTCCATGGTCAGAGATCAACTCGCAGGGTGTCCCTCTGCGCGCAATGAATCTCCGAAGGGCCATGAGGAACGAGTCTGTGTCCATGCCGCTGAGGAGGTCAAGATGGACGCACCGAGTGGTAAGGCACTTGAAGATAATACCCCACCTTTTCTCTGTGCGCCTGCCCAGCTTTACAAGGAAAGGCCCAAAGCAGTCCATTCCTGTGGAGTGGAAGGCTGGCTTCATCAGTCGGAGGCGTGAGGGAGGTAAGTCCGCCATCCTTGGCACATCTGGTTGCACTCGCCATCTCCGTCAATCCAGACACCGTCGGATGGCTTCCCGTCCTCGCAAGATCCAGAATTTCCGTCGGATCTTGGCGAAGACACGCTCCGATCCAGGATGGTGCAGGCGGTCATCATAATCCTGGATGACTAATTGAGTGACTGGGTGGCTTGGGTCCAGGACAATGGGATGGACGACCTCAAGATCCAGTCCTTCAGCCTCGTTGTAGTCTGCCACTGTGGTGGCGCTCTGGTTGGCCGCCCCATGTAGAGACTGGCAAGTAGCCTTCACCAGCTCTTTGAAGATTCCAAACTGACTGAGATCAGGGAGACTGGGTTTGGTGGTCAGCGTGAGACCACAAAGACCTGACTTCTTGATCTCGGGTACGTCCTCCACAGCTTCTGTCTGTGGTGGCTGGGGCCAAGAATCAGGAGGTTGCTGTAGGAAAGGTGGTCCCTGACTCCACCGGTTCTGAGCTGCCAGCTCCTGGAGGGTCTTGCCTCGTGTCAGGTCGTCTGCTGGGTTGCTCCTGGAGTCCACATAGCACCAGGCATGCCGGTCTGTTTGCTCCTGGATTTCAGCAACGCAGGTGCCAACAAAGATCGGCATGATTCAGACTGGAGGCAGGTAAGGACTGTTGTGGAGTCAGTCCACAAGGTCATCTGCCGGATGCCTAGAGTAAGCTCCCTCTCCAGGAGCTTCGCCAGCTGTGCTCCTGTCAGGGCAGCACTCAGCACTGCTGGTGCTTGGGGGCTACCCTGGACCGAGCCATCAGGAACGATACCTGGACACGCTGCTGGGCATCTTCTGTGCAGAGATATGCTACAGAGCCATAAGCACGCTCTGAAGCATCACAGAAGATGTGGATGTCCCTGGTTACAAAGGGCTGGTCCATGTCTGATCGCACATAGCACCGGGGCAGAACAATCTGAGGTAGGTCCTGCAGCTCACCTTCCCACCTGTGCTAAGCCTCAAGGGGGTCCTCAGGAAGCATGGGGTCATCCCAGTCCCTCTTCTTGTCCTATAACTGCTGGACTAGTACCCGAGTTGTGTAAGGTAGGATGTAGCCCAGTGGGTCATATTGGCTGGCTAGAACCCGGTAAATGTTCCGCATAGTGGGGACGGTGTAGCCAATCGACCAGTGCTTGTACTTTAGCACGTCCGATTGACAGTGCCAGCACAGCCCCAGAGTCAGCGCCTGTGGGTCTATGCGGTCTTGGGAGAGCCACAACTCACTGCTCTCTGACCTGGCTTCTTTTGGCAGGTCGCTGATGGTTTCTGGCACATTGCTGGCCCGCTGGCGGATTTCAAAGCCTCCTGAGGCTAGGAGGGTCCTCAACTTCGTGACCAGATGCCTTGCTTCTTCCGTTGATGGTAGACTCAGGCAGTTGTCGACGTAGAAGCACCTCTCGACTGAGACCTGTACATCCTCATCTGTTTCGCTGTGGTCGAGGACATTTTTCTAAAGGGCGAAGGTAGCGCAACAAGGGCTACAGGTGGTACCGAATGGGAGGACCTGCCATTCGTACACACCTGGGGGTTCACCTCTCATGTCCCGCCACAGGAAACGAAGGAGGGGCTTGTCTTTGGGAAGCAGCCGTACCTGGTGGAACATACCTTTGATGTCTCCAGTAATGGCGACAGTGTGCTCCCGGAAGCGGAGCAGCACCCCAAGAAGAGAAGGGCCTAAGGTGGGTCCAGGGAGAAGGAGCTCGTTCAAATTCCTCCCCTGGTACTGGAAGGAGCAGTTGTAAACAACCCGCTTCTTGCCATTGTGCTCCACTATGTGGTGAGGAATGAACCATGACTCCTCTGTGCTGTCCACCGTTTCTGGGTCTATCTTGACCACATACCCTGCTTCCTCCAACTTCCTGATCTCCACCCCATAGGCTACTGCTGGACTAGTACCCGAGTTGTGTAAGGTAGGATGTAGCCCAGTGGGTCATATTGGCTGGCTAGAACCCGGTAAATGTTCCGCATAGTGGGGACGGTGTAGCCAATCGACCAGTGCTTGTACTTTAGCACGTCCGATTGACAGTGCCAGCACAGCCCCAGAGTCAGCGCCTGTGGGTCTATGCGGTCTTGGGAGAGCCACAACTCACTGCTCTCTGACCTGGCTTCTTTTGGCAGGTCGCTGATGGTTTCTGGCACATTGCTGGCCCGCTGGCGGATTTCAAAGCCTCCTGAGGCTAGGAGGGTCCTCAACTTCGTGACCAGATGCCTTGCTTCTTACGTTGATGGTAGACTCAGGCAGTTGTCGACGTAGAAGCACCTCTCGACTGAGACCTGTACATCCTCATCTGTTTCGCTGTGGTCGAGGACATTTTTCTAAACGGCGAAGGTAGCGCAACAAGGGCTACAGGTGGTACCGAATGGGAGGACCTGCCATTCGTACACACCTGGGGGTTCACCTCTCATGTCCCGCCACAGGAAACGAAGGAGGGCTTGTCTTTGGGAAGCAGCCGTGCCTGGTGGAACATACCTTTGATGTCTCCAGTAATGGCGACAGTGTGCTCCCGGAAGCGGAGCAGCACCCCAAGAAGAGAAGGGCCTAAGGTGGGTCCAGGGAGAAGGAGCTCGTTCAAATTCCTCCCCTGGTACTGGAAGGAGCAGTTGTAAACAACCCGCTTCTTGCCATTGTGCTCCACTATGTGGTGAGGAATGAACCATGACTCCTCTGTGCTGTCCACCGTTTCTGGGTCTATCTTGACCACATACCCTGCTTCCTCCAACTTCCTGATCTCCACCCCATAGGCTACTGCTGGACTAGTACCCGAGTTGTGTAAGGTAGGATGTAGCCCAGTGGGTCATATTGGCTGGCTAGAACCCGGTAAATGTTCCGCATAGTGGGGACGGTGTAGCCAATCGACCAGTGCTTGTACTTTAGCACGTCCGATTGACAGTGCCAGCACAGCCCCAGAGTCAGCGCCTGTGGGTCTATGCGGTCTTGGGAGAGCCACAACTCACTGCTCTCTGACCTGGCTTCTTTTGGCAGGTCGCTGATGGTTTCTGGCACATTGCTGGCCCGCTGGCGGATTTCAAAGCCTCCTGAGGCTAGGAGGGTCCTCAACTTCGTGACCAGATGCCTTGCTTCTTACGTTGATGGTAGACTCAGGCAGTTGTCGACGTAGAAGCACCTCTCGACTGAGACCTGTACATCCTCATCTGTTTCGCTGTGGTCGAGGACATTTTTCTAAACGGCGAAGGTAGCGCAACAAGGGCTACAGGTGGTACCGAATGGGAGGACCTGCCATTCGTACACACCTGGGGGTTCACCTCTCATGTCCCGCCACAGGAAACGAAGGAGGGGCTTGTCTTTGGGAAGCAGCCGTACCTGGTGGAACATACCTTTGATGTCTCCAGTAATGGCGACAGTGTGCTCCCGGAAGCGGAGCAGCACCCCAAGAAGAGAAGGGCCTAAGGTGGGTCCAGGGAGAAGGAGCTCGTTCAAATTCCTCCCCTGGTACTGGAAGGAGCAGTTGTAAACAACCCGCTTCTTGCCATTGTGCTCCACTATGTGGTGAGGAATGAACCATGACTCCTCTGTGCTGTCCACCGTTTCTGGGTCTATCTTGACCACATACCCTGCTTCCTCCAACTTCCTGATCTCCACCCCATAGGCTACGGCTAGTTCTGGGTCCTTCAACAGGCGCCTCTCTGTACTTCAGAGGCTGGGCATGACCGCTTCCTTAGGGGCCCTCAAGCAGGGCATGTCCTTAATCCTAAGGAGAGGCGTGGCATAGCGTTCCACACCGTTCACTACTACTCATGTGGTCTCTGCCTCCAGTAGCTGGACTGCCTCTTGGTCCTGGCGTGACCGGGTGGCCAGCTTGTCACTCCGGTAAGGGAGGGTGTCCATCTTCCACAGCCTTTCCACACTCTGGAACAGATCCTCAGCAGAAGGATTGAAGGTCAGCAGACACTGGGTTGACCCTGCAATGTCCAGCCAAGTCTGGTCTTTATGGCAGTGGGACCCCCTGGTGGGCCCAGCCGCATGGGCTCAACTGGAGTGATCAGATGTGGGTAATCAGCCCCAATGAGCAGTAGTGGGCGTACCCTATTCATGGGCACGAGTGGCAGGCCTTGTAAGTGCTTGTACCTACTCTGGAGCATTTCCACCGGGTAGGTGTGTTCTGCCAGGCCTAGATGTCCTGCAGTGAAGGCTCCTCGTACTGTGAAGCTCTTCTTGGGCTGGCTAGCTGGGGTGATCTGGAAGGTTACGGACGCTCCATGCAGGTCCTGGCGTATGGTCCGTAGGGCCAGATCTTCAGCCGCCCCTTGAAGGCCTAGCTTCTGTGCTGCTGCCGCGAGGAGAATGGTAGCGTCCTGAGCCGGAAATTGGCTTTAGCCTCTGTGGGCAATTTGGTGAGCAGCCGGGCCACGTGTGATCCACACATCAGTTCTGCTTCACCATCTGGGCCCAGTGTCTGGAGCATCCCGACGAGAGCCTGGATCTGGAGCGCAAACCTTTCAAAGGCCCCAGTATCCCCTGGCCTCACACTCGGAGCCTCCATGACAGCAGCGATCCTCTTCAGGGCCAGCTGATGAGGGCGTCCAAACTTTTCTATCAGAGCTGCCATCGTGTCGGAGTATGGGTATGGTGAGTGCAGATAGGCATCTGCGATCCACCTGGCCTCCTCCAGCTTCAGGTGGTCCACAAGGATCTGATATTTAAACAACTCAGTGGCGTCTGCTGGAAGGAGATTCTCCAGGGCCA
Source organism: Albula goreensis (assembly GCA_022829145.1). NCBI lineage: Eukaryota > Metazoa > Chordata > Actinopteri > Albuliformes > Albulidae > Albula > Albula goreensis. The sequence goes on along the minus strand of CM040747.1, from coordinate 40,313,834 downwards.
TTTTGAGCCGTGCAAACTTACTAGGATCCTTGTGGATGAAGTCTGGGATGGTTGGTTTTGGCCCTCGATAAGACCGCTCTCTGGTCTGCATGGATGGCGCACTGTGAGTAAGGGGGTACCCAGCGGACCTAGCTGGTGACTGATGTGGCTGGCGGAAGCTACTCGGTAGCCTATGATGTGGCGTCGCTGCCTCTGTAGCCTGGGGTTGCCACTGCTGCTGGCGGTGGAACGCCTGAGTTGGTAGTCCAAGGGGCTCTGACCAGTGCTGTGCTGACCAGTCTGGAGCTGGGGGTGGCACTCGATAATGCAGCACTGAAGGAGGGTTCCTCTGCACCTGCTGCGGAAGGGGCTGCCTGGGAGAGTGAGCAAAGGATTGCCGAATCTGCATGTCCCGCAGGTAGTCCCTCACCTCTTCCACAGGGTCTGGCTGCGGAGTGTTCCTTTCTCTGTCCAGCGGTGGTCCAGGAAGGTCAGGCCAGTCCTGGTCAGCTGCCTCTTCAGGGTCCTGAGCAGGGCTGTATCTGAGTGTAGGATGAGGGGATTGGCTACCCACTGTAGGAGTGAGCTGCCGTGCAGGGACAGGTGAGGTCAGTCCCAATGGGTGGTGGCTAAATGGAAGGAATGCACCGGAACGCTGCTGTGGCTCCTCCCAGTGCGCTTCCTCTGATGCTCCTCCATATGCTCCCATTGGTTCTCTCCAGGTAGGGCGGTGAGGAGATGGGGGTCCATTCCTGGGTGAGGTCTCCATCAAGGCCTGCATCTCTCCACGAAGACCCCGAATGAGCCAGGACGCTGAGCTGTATAGCCTATGGGCATTTTGCAGCTCCTCCATGAATGTGTCCCAGTCCTCCATATCTGCCTCACTGCGAGGCCGGAGTGGAGGAGCCGGGGCCAACCGGTGTCGGGAATCGTCCTCCCACCTCGTCCTAGGTGGTGCCGTGTGGGGTGGAGTCTGTGGTGCCTGGTACAGGTGATGTCCCGGGAACTGCACCTCATAGTCTTCCAGGCGTAGTGGAGGGCGTGTCTGGCGTCTGGGCCTGATGATGTCCTCCCTTTGTTCCCCACCGACGTTCTCTCTGGACATCCTGTCACCGTGGTAACCACAGGAATCCGGCTCGAAGGACCACTTGTAATGGAGGGCAGGGTGCCTACTGCTCAATGTGCCTACTCCTTTGGATCTCTACGGTGTTGTTAGCTGTGTGTGATCGCCACGGGGGTGTCGACAAGAACACGGAGACAGGTTTCCATGAACTGGAGCTTTATTGAGAGGGGGTACACACAGTTGTGGGGAACTTGGAGTGGGTCATTCAGGGTAAGGGAGTGTGTGTGTGTGTGTGTGTGTGTGTGTGTGTGTGTGGTTTTGGGCAAGCACGCACACTAAATAGAGCCGTCTCCAACAGAGAGATGCTGCATCCTCTCACTCCGGAAGTCAGTGTCTGTCTGGGGAGGAGTTGAGAGGGACCAAAACAAAGTGTGCATGCTGCCCTGTGCCTATTGGTGGAGAATCAATCGCGGGGCAAAGAGTCCCCACCAATAAGGTCCCTCCTGCACCTGAGGGGTTGGCTCCAGGGTGTCCTCCAGTGTAACCTGAGACCTGGGGGAGAAGGGGGGCTCCTCGAAACAGTCAAGCCAGTTCCAGGTGGCCGCACAGAAACAATGGGTCCCCCCTCCCCCAGTTTACTGGCCTTTTGTACAATATATATATAATGAAGGTTCTGGAGTGGCCATCTCAGTCTCCTGACCTCAATATCATTGAACCACTCTGGGGAGATCTGAAGCGCGCAGTTCATGCAAGACAGCCCAGGAATTTACAGGAACTGGAGAATTTTTGCCAAGAAGAATGGGCAACTTTACCATCTGAGAAAATAAAGAGCCTCATCCACAACTACCACAAAAAACTTCAAGCTGTCATTGATGTTCGAGGGGGCAATACACGGTATTAAGAACTGGGGTATGTAAACTTTTGATCAGGGTCATTTGGATGTTTCTTGTTGTCATTATGATTTTTTTAATTTATTATTTTATTTAAAAATAGAAAACACAGTTGTTTATCAATAAATGGCTTCACCCAACCACTGACCATGAGTGGTAAAAAAAATTTTGTGTTATCATTCATATTCTCTGAAAAAAGGCCAAGAAAGCAAAAATTCAGAAGGGGTATGTAAAATTTTGAGCACAACTGTATATAAACTCATTATAACAGTATAAATAATCAGGTATATGTGCTCTAAACTGTATAGGCAGCTTCACAACCTGGTGCAGAGGGCCACTCAGTTTAGATGAAATTTCAGAACTTTTTCTATATATGTTTAGATCGCACAATTCTATTATCTTATTAACAGTCATAATATCATAAATTGGGTTTCATTTAGTGGCTGTTGGTGGAATGATGTATTATTCTTGTGATGCTGAAATGCTGAAAATGCTTTTCAGATGTTGGAACAGAACACTAAAATACGGTCTGTTTGGCACAGTCATATTTTTCTGTGTTATCTGGCATGTGCTCTCTTACTATTATTTTAACATATCCATTATTCTGGTGTTAAATGAGCACTACAGCCACTTTATGAAGAACTGCACCTGCGCGTGGTGGTCATTTTACACCACACTGAGGGAATAAGAGATACAGAAAAGTTGCATCTCTCAGTGCATTGTGGGCAATACTGACTCAGATGGCTGTGAAACTGTTTCAACTCCTCCTTCTTCAACTTCATCAGAGTGCGCTGGAGAGACAAATAAACATATGAAGAAGAGTGCTGTAACAGAGTCAGAGTGATTGAAATAAACATTGCGACATCTAGTGTTAAAACTGAGAACTGCAATGTCCATATCGTGCAATTTATTGTGAGAGAGTTCTAACGGGTCATATTCCATTTTATTTTCAATATTCACAGTTGACCACTTAAAAACGGGCAACGGACTGCAGTTGGACCAGAGCCATAGTCTGGCCATGCCTGGTCTAGGCCATTGCCAGTAACAGTGCTGCTGGGAGTTTGAGTCCCATAACAAACATGTGCCTTTACTGTAATCTGTATGAGATTGTGATTCATTAGAATTAGAGGTTTTTAGCAGAGCACTTCCTTTGAATGTGTGCAATTACACCACATCAGAGTGAGAGGTTCGTCATTCTAATAGTTATGAGCCTGAAAAGAGAGGTGAAATAAAGAGTATTCTCAAAACCAAACCCCATGATGATTAATATATAGATAATTTAAAGAGATATCACACCTTTTTTGTGGGGTTTACATCCATACACTGCTCTCTCCTCTCTGGACTCTTCTGTTCCAGACAGCTGGACTCTGCCGATTGCTGGACCCTGCAAAGAGGTTTGTGAGGAATCAAAAAATGAAATAAAAAAAGTTCATAAAATGTTTGAGATAAGCTTGACTATTTGACCTGTCTAGTAAAAACCTGACACACACATGGAGACACAGATTCAAATTGGATTAACCTGCAGGTTTATTATGAATTAACAGTTTGATGCATAAAGTAAAAACTTGGTTTCAAAATTGAACACCTTTCCTTTGCTTAAGTCAAATGCATGTACAACTTGTTTCAGATCAAACCATTTGTGGAAGAATGGTGCACATGATCAACAGTCTAACAAATTTTTCAATTTTTTTACAATGTGCACAATTTAGAACTGACACATTCAGTGAATGTTTGTCATGCAGTAAAACTAAGCTTTTTTAAGGTTTGAGCCTTGGACCCCCTGCCAGGCCCAGTGCAGCCTTCAACCCCTCCAGCTGTGCCCCTGCCCCACCTACACCAGACTGTGTCCAGTGAGAGTGAGGAACAATGAAACAGGAGTGTAAATAATATCCTGTTTACTGACCTTGGATCAGCAGTGCATTCCCCTCTGAACATGATAGGGCGATCCATTGACCCGTCACTCTTCATCGATATACAGCTGGGTACAGGTGATCCTGCTCTCTCCACCTGGACCCTGTGATCAAAACATGGAGAAAGAGCTTCCAGTTAACCTCATCCTCTTACTGCACCTCTAACTCACAGGACATGGAGACAGAGCTTCCAGTTAACCTCATCCTCTTACTGCAGCTCTAACTCACAGCACATGGAGACAGAGCTTCCAGTTAACCTCATCCTCTTACTGCAGCTCTAACTCACAGCACATGGAGACAGAGCTTCCCATTAACCTCATCCTCTTACTGCAGCTCTAACTCACAGCACATGGAGACAGCGCGTCCAGTTAACCTCATCCTCTCACTGCAGTTCTAACTCACAGCTCATGGAGAAAGAGCTTCCAGTTAACCTCATCCTCTTACTGCAGCTCTACCTCACAGCACATGGAGAAAGAGCTTCCAGTTAACCTCATCCTCTTACTGCAGCTCTAACTCACAGCACATGGAGACAGAGCTTCCAGTTAACCTCATCCTCTCACTGCAGCTCTAACTCACAGCACATGGAGACAGAGCTTCCAGTTAACCTCATCCTCTTACTGCAGCTCTAACTCACAGCACATGGAAACAGAGCTTCCAGTTAACCTCATTCTCTTCCTGCAGCTCTAACTCACAGCACATGGAGACAGAGCTTCCAGTTAACCTAATCCTCTTACTGCAGCTCTAACTCACAGCACATGGAGACAGAGCCTCCAGTTAACCTCATCCTCTTACTGCAGCTCTAACTCATTTGTAATGTGTTAATTAAAGTATAATCTGTTCCCGGAATTTATACCTCTTGCTTTTCGGGCTGGAGGTTCCAGCGCTGGTCTCTAGCTCCCCAGGGTGACTCATTTTAGAGACAGCACCCCCTGTCTCAGGAGACTGGAACATGCCTGACCATGAAACAGTTCTCACCCAGATTTAACAGACCTGTAAACACACAGGAATTGAAATTATAAACATTTGATCTTCATTATCCACGTTTCATTTTTGTTCTGGAGCCCTCTGACATTCAACAGATAGTCACTTAAAAATCGCCTCGTTGCCATGAGCCCAAATTGAAGGGAAATCAAAGGGCTGTACCCACATGTCAATATCACTTGGAAACAACTTTGTTCAACAAGCTGAGTGTTGTGGTTGAAAGGTTTTTGATATTTAAGATCAAAAATGGCATTTGTGTGTTTGTAGGTGTAATTTGGCGACAAAAACCAATCAAAATTCAATTTAATAAATTTGAAGGAAAAATAAAGCTTGTGTATTGGCACCAAGTAATAATTTAATTTGAAAAATTATCAAAAATCAATAAAGGGTTGTGCATGTATGTCCATATAACTTGGATTCTATAATGTTTGAACACCTCGAGTAACGTGGTTGGAAAGCTGTTGACATTTTAATCTGAGAGCCAAAAATGCACTAGACTGTTCCTAAATGTCCAAGATGAATATCAACACACTTTTCTGGCGGTAAATCCATGGTTTGCGTAGTCTGAGTCACAGGACGAAGAATTAATGTTGCCAACAAATAAATACATATTTTCACCCGCCTTCAGAGCAGCCTATATGCTCTGGAATGTGTAACAGCATTAATTGTACAGATATTGAATTTGCCATGATGGAATTTGCCATGATACTACTGATATATTGACAGCGATTATATTCGACAGCATAGGCTACATTATATCGCTTCACCACCACTTTCAACTCACGCGCAACATCACATATTGCAGCCTATTAGAGAACTGCCTCAATGCTGCACTAAAGTAAAAGGTTGAAGATAGGGACGTTCGGCTCCGAATCAAAAACCAAAGCGTCATGTTTAAATGACATGACGTGCACCCGTTAATGACCGCTTTTGCTAACATGCATCATTTTGAAATTTTTTAAATGAAAATATGATTATAAGGGGTAGAAGATTCTTTTGCGACATATAGCCTATGATATTTAACATTCGATTGTTATAATGGTTCAGTTTTCCCCTGAAAATTCACATAAATGAAGGAAATTGACTTCCATTAAGTGAGCATCGTTCATCATAAATAAGTATACTAACTGGATGCACAATTCAGTTCCGAGAAGCTAATTTCGCCTCGGACAATCTGATTTAAAATAGTTTTGCGATAGGCTGTCGGATATTGGTTGAGAAGATTGTCGATGAGAAGACTAGCTATCGGTACACAGTGATTCCGTTCAACGACTCTACAAGCTGAAGCGGACGCTCCACATTTTTTACATTTGCCTAAATGCACCCCCAGCGATTTTATCTCGGCACACCACCCCCAAGGCAGAATAACCACCTGTTTAAGATACTTACGGCGTGAAATGTATTCCTTCTCACTTCATTCTCATCTGTCCCCTTCTTTAAAATGGCGTTTCAGATTTTTAACTTTCACTTTTACCTTGACCGAATTGAGGAACTGTTTTTTACTTATTGGCCATTTTTTCATTATCTTGCACAGAAAACGTTGAGCAAACCTTGAGGAGTCCCAAGGTGTACATTCCTGACTGTAATCCCTATAGTATCAGAGCTTTTATTAAATAGCAACTACTGAATAAGTCTGCTTTGAAGAAGTGGATATAGGATATAACGATATACATCAGGATATAAAACAGTTCAAACATCTTGTGGTTGCATAGTCTCATCTGCGTATATTTTACGACCCTCTTAAAATGACACGTAGCCTCTTCTTTCACTTCACTATAGCTTCCTCCTGCAAGCTGCATACAGCATCATAACCAGAGCATTTCATATGAATGTGTGTGGCCTACTCTAAAATACCCTGTTACAAAGTCGTTGCTACTTAATAAAAGTTGTTTATTACAGTGACTTATGAGGAAGTATATTACGTTGGTTTATAACCAGACACTAATGCCCAGTTCTTCAGAGCAGACTTTTTGTTATTACATACATGTACTGTATGTCACCTGCAGATGTCCCCATCACAAGTGTTTTGAAACTGTTACTTGTTCCTAACAGTAAACTGCCAACGCGTTTGGAAACAGTGTTCATTGTTCCTAAGAGTCAGCTGTGTTCGTGTTTCGAAACAGTTTTAATTATTTCCAAGGGTCAGATGACTTTCAGTGTTTTGAAGCAGTCTTAATTGTTCTGGAGTACCAGCTGTGCCAACGTTTCGAAACAATGATCCGTTCCACCGCATTTCCCCCCGTGGCAAAATCAAGAGTCAAAGTATGGTTATCAATCTGGGCTTTTCGTTGGTGACTTTGAATTTCTGCTTTTCGAATCCGAACTACAAAGTTTTTCCAGCCTCATCAATAGAATGTAATCACTTTTATCAGCTGGAGAAATTCAACATTGGGATTTATGTAGTTAATTAGCTAAATGCATACCCTAATTCAATTGGTGTAACGTTACACACTTTACACTACGCTGCGTAAACTGCATGGAAATAAATAACCTATATTGCCGTGACATCGCATAGGCTAATACTTCGTCAGCGGGTATGTACGTTGTGAATGCGTTATATGCAGTAAATAAAGAAAAACAGGACCCGCGTTTCCTATTAGGGGCACAGCCTACAGCCTGGTTTTAAAGTGTCTGTTGAGTAAATAAGTTGTGTTGCCTTCATGAACGCATTCAAGGAGAATTCAATGTGTAATGAATAATGAAGTTAGAATGAGCAGGGTATATCGCTGATTTGTGTAGGCTACCAGTAGATGCCCTCATTATAAGTGCTTTGCAACAACATGGTTGTGTTATACGAATAGCTCAACAAGTAGAGCAGCAGTGGCGGTTCTAAGGGGGGAGGGGGCAGTGCCCCCGTGACAACAAGCCTGACCCCCCCGTGGCCCCCCTAAACTACTATTTAAAATGGGTAAGGTTTTACTGTAGAGCTGCACGCAGCGCATTGATTCGCTCAGCCCCTCCTTGCCCCGCTCTCGCTCTCTCACAAACACATTGATAACGGACCCCTTGCTCACCTATACCTATGACAGAGCGGTCTGTCACATGTGCTCCATTAAAGAATGCATCATCGGGGCGCGCTGCACGCCTCCATCCTTGTTAACTAACGTTGGCTCGCCAGTCCAGGCCAGCTAGACTGGACTATGGACTAATAGATCAGATAATTAGCTAGCTGGCTTTTGGAAAGCTGTACCTCTCGCAAACAGTATCAACTCTATTATGCATGTCCCAATTAACACGTATTAATTTTTATTAATTTTAGCCATAGCAACATGTTTTATATTATTATTTCAATGTTCTTTGACAAAAAGTGTTGGCAATGGAGCACGATATATTTTTCAGTCATTTGACAAGGTGTAGCAAGCACGCACTCATTGTATGAGTTTTTCAGTTATTTGACACAAGGTGAAGCAATTTATTGTACTTGGCAATTACAGTTGCCCATCCTGTCTACAACGTTTCTCCATGTTAGCTCCCCAATGGTGGAACGAACTCCCTGTCTTACTACGGACTGCTAAATCATTACAATCCTTCCGTCGTGGTCTGAAAACCCACCTCTTCAGACAACATCTGCCCTAAACATCCTACGCTCAGATCAGAACTTGTTGTACATTTATTTTGTGTTTTGTATAATTATGCGTTTGCATTATTTAACTATTATGCATCATTATAATGTAAATGTATTAGTATTTAGACAAGTTTAGTGTTGTGGTTGAAAGGTTTTTGATATTTAAGGTGGAAAATGGCCTTTGTGTGTTTGTAGGTGTATTATGGCCACAAAACCGATCAAAATTCAATCAACCAAATCTGAAGGGAAAATACAGCTTGTGTACTGGCACCATTGTCAATGAGGTATTTAAATAACAATTTAATCTAAAAATTGTTTGCGCATGTATGTCCATAAAACTTGGATTCTATAATGTTTTAACACCTCGACTAACGTGGTTGGAAAGTTGTTGACATTTTAATCTGAGAACAAAAAACGCACGAGACTGTTCCTAAATTTTCTGGATAAATATCAACACACTTTTCTGATGGTAAATCCACAACAAATAAATACATATTTTCACCCGCCTTCAGTGCAGCCTCACTGCTCTGGAATATGTAACCACATTAATTATACAGATATTGACGGAATTTGCCATGATATTACTGATAATATGACAGCGATTATATTCGATAGCACAAGCTACATTATATCGCTTCACCACCACTTTCAACTCGAGCGCAACATCACATATTGCAGCCTATTTGAGAACTGCCACTATGCTGCACTAAAGTAAAAGGTTGAAGATTGGGACGTTCGGCTCCGAATCAAAAGCCAAAGCGCCATGTTTAAATGACATGACGTGCACCCGTTAATGACCGCTTTTGCTAACATGCATCATGTTGCGATTTTTTAAAATGAAAATATGATTATAAGGGGTAGAATATTCTTTTGCGACGTATACATAATATCTAACATTCGATTATTTTTAGTTTTCAGTTTACCCCTGAAAATTCACATAAATGAAGGAAATTGACTTCCGTTAAGTGAGCATCGTTAATAAATAAGTACACTAACTGGATGCTCAATTCAGTTCCGAAAAGCTAATTTCTCCTCGGACAATTTGATTTAAAGTAGTTTTGCTATAGTCTGTCAGATATTAGTTGAGAAGATTATCAATGAGAAGATTAACTATCGTTACACAGTGATTCCGTTCAACGACTCGACAAGCTGAAGCGGACGCTCCACATTTTTTACATTTGCCTAAATGCACCTGTAGAGAAGATGACCGAGGGGAGCACAGGAGAGAGGGACTCAAAGCCAAAGTTGGTTTAGTAGCGTCCAGCGCAGCCTTCATTTTCCTTTTTTTTCAGTTTTTTTCTTTGCAAAACCAAATGGTGCTCATATATACAGTGTTGTCCCCGAGACCAAAAATAATAATAAAAAAACAAAAACTAATTCAATCAAAGAAAATTAAAGAGAAATCTCAATATCTACTCAAACAAAACAACAACAACAACAAAAAAACTATAAATGCAAAGAAAACACCCTTCATAAGGGCAAGGCTCCTTTTCAGGCCCCTTGGCATGCTACAGCCAGTTACCATTCCTTCTCTTTCTTTTCTCTCTCCTTTCCCCCTATGGCAGACTGCATGGCCTCTATATAGGCTACTGCCGTCCCCCTGGAGCAAACCAACACAATAAAATCAATTATCCCTCCCCAGTACATACAAAATTCCCAAAAACAACATACAAGAACATAATAATTTTACATGAAACACTAATACATTACAGACAATTGAAAACCATTCACAACAAAATAAATGACAAAACCAGACTACACCACAATACCTCCCCCCATTTACTACCTTAGGAGGGAACCTCCCCTCCCCTTAAAACGACACAGGTATTGCTGCCCTGGTTTGTTTGCATTAGAGTGCACTGAGATACGCGGTAAGATGCCAATGAATGAAAACATATTTACCGGAATTTTATGTGTAACTGTTTTAGAATACTTGGAAGTAGATTATTTTAACAGATGATTGAGATTGAATGTATCAGTTTAACCTGCAGAAAAATATTTGAAAACCATTAAACATTAAACACAAACACATATACGGACACTACCAAACAACACAAAGACGCGACACAGGAACACCCGCCATCAACCCGCAGCCAGGAATAACCACGAAATCTTTCACGTTTTTATGTTTGCCGGCATTTTAATATTTGCGCGTATTCTCCCTCCCGCAGAACATGACGGCACGGTAGTCCGTGACAGCATCCCTAGCGATTTTATCCTGGCACACCACCCCCAAGGCAGAATGATCACCTGTTAAAGATACTTACGGCGTGAAATGTATTCCTTCTCACTTCATTCTCATCTGTCCCCTTCTTTAAAATGGCGTTTCAGATTTTTAACTTTTACTTTTACTTAGACCGATTTGAGGAACTGTTTTTTTACTTACTGGCCATTTTTACATTATCTTGCACAGAAAACGTTGAGCAATCTTTTAGGACTCCATAGGTTTAGATTCCTGACTGTAATCCCTATAGTATCAGAGCTTTTATTAAATAGCAACTACTGAATAAGTCTGCTTTGAAGAATTGGATATAGGATATAACGATATACATCAGGATGTAAAACAGTTCAAAATATTGTGGTTGCATAGTGTCATCTACGTATATTTCATGACCCTCTTAAAATGACACATAGCCTCTTCTTTCACTTCACTAATATAGCCTCCTCCTGCAAGCTGCATGCAGCATAATAACCAGAGCATTTCATATGAATGTGTGAGGCCTACTCTAAAATACCCTGTTTCAAAGTCGTTGCTATTTAATAAAAGTTGTTTATTACAGTGACTTTTGTGGAAGTATATTACATTGGTTAATAATCAGACACGAATGTCGAATTCTTCAAATCAGACTTATTGCAGACTACTTGTATTACACACATGTATGTCACCAGCAGATGTCCCCATCACAAGTGTTTTAAAACAGTTACTTGTACCTAACAGTAAGCTGCCAACGCGTTTGCAAACAGTGTTCATTGTCCCTGTGTTCGTGTTTCGAAACAGTCTTAATTGTTTCCAAGGGTCAGATGACTTGCAGTGTTTTGAAGCAGTCTTAATTGTTCTGGAGTACCAGTTGTGCCAACGTTTCGAAACAATGATCCGTTCCAGTGCATTTCCCCCCGTGGCATAATCAAGAGTCAAAGTATGGTTATCAATATGGGCTTTCGTTTGTGACTTTGACCTTTGACTTTGAATCAGAGATGAGACAGAAAGAAACAGTGAATTATGAGAAAAAATGCATAAGAAGAGTGCATGAAAATGTTTCAGAGAAGCTCAATCATTAGACCTGTCTCCTAAAAACCTAATGCACACATGGAGACACAGATTCAAAGTGGATTCATTTGCAGGTTTATTATGAATTAACAATTTGACTGATGAAGTAAAAACCTGGCTTTTACTTTTTAAATTAAAAACCTTCAATACATCCTTTGCTTAAGTCTAATGTGTGGACAGCTGGTTTCAGATCAAACCATCTGTGGAAGAATGGTGCACGTGATCAACAGTTTAACAAAGTTTTCAATCTTTTAATATGTGCACAATTTAGAACTTGATGACACATTCAGTGGACCCTGTGATCAAAAAATGGAGACAGAGCTTCCAGTTAACCTCATCTTCTTACTGCAGCTCTAACTCACAGCACATGGAGACGGAGCATCCAGTTAACCTCATCCTCTCACTGCAGCTCTGACTAACAGCACATGGAAACAGAGCTTCCAGTTAACCTCATCCTCTTACTGCAGCATTAACTCACAGCACATGGAGATACAGATTCAAAATGGATTAATATACAGGTTTAATATAAATGTACTGTTTCATTGATATAATGGCCAAGTTCTTTTGTTACTCCTGCCTCAATATGGAAAGCAAGAACTTTCTATTATAACTTTACTGTTCCCTTTTGAAGCCACATTCTGTCTCAGCAACAATGTCCAGTATTTAACCCTGTCTGGATCATTTTTTTCCTTCCTCTTTTGAGCTTTGAAATTAATTTTTGTGTAAAGTAAAAAACTGATTTGTATGTCAACTGAAATTGGTTTCAGCCCAAAACAACTGTGGAAGAATGGTGCACATGATCAACAGTCTAACAAAGTTTTCAGTTTAATATGTGTAAAATGAGAACTTCACAACACATTCAGTGAATGTTTGTCATGCAGTAAAACTAAGCTTTTTTAAGGCTTGAGCCTTGGACCCCCTGCCAGGCCCAGTGCAGCCTTCAACCCCCCCAGCTGTGCCCCTGCCCCACCTACACCAGACTGTGTCCAGTGAGAGTGAGGAACAATGAAACAGTAGTGTAAATAATATCCTGTTTACTTACCTTGGATCAGCAGTGCATTCCCCACTGAAGTGGATAGGGTGACCCATTGACCCATCACTCTTCATCGATATACAGCTGGGTACAGGTGATCCTGCTCTCTCCACCTGGACCCTGTGAACAAAACATGGAGACAGAGCTTCCAGTTAACCTCATCCTCTTACTGCAGCTCTAACTCACAGCACATGGAGACAGAGCTTCCAGTTAACCTCATCCTCTTACTGCAGCTCTAACTCACAGCACATGGAGACAGAGCTTCCAGTTAATCTTATCCTCTTACTGCAGCTCTAACTCATTTGTAATGTATTAATTAAAGTAGAATCTGTTCCAGGTATTCATACCTCTTGCTTTTCGGGCCGGAGGTTCCAGCGCTGGTCTCTGGCTCCCCAGAGTGACTCATTTTTGAGACAGCGCCCCCTGTCTCAGGAGACTGGAACATGCCTGACCAGAACTGACGATGAAACAGTTCTGACTCAGGTCAAACAGACCTGTAAACACACAGGAATAGAAATTATGAACAATTGAGCTTCATTATCTACATTTAGTTTTTTTTCTAAAGCCCTCTAACATTTAACGGATCGTCACTTAAAAATCGCCTCGTTGCCATGAGCCCGAATTGAAAGGAAATCAAAGGGCTGTACCCCACATGTCAATATCACTTGGACACAACTTTGTTCAACACGTTTAGTGTTGTGGTTGAAAGGCTTTTGATATTTAAGGTGTGTGTTCGTAGGTGTATTATGGCCACAAAAACCTATCAATACTCAATCAACCAAATCTGAAAGTAAAACCTGTCAATGAGGTATTTAAATAGTAATTTAATCTAAAAAAAATTGTTTGTGCATGTATGTCCATATAACTTGGATTCTGTAATGTTTGAACACCTCGAGTAACGTGGTTGGAAAGTTGTTGACATTTTAATCTGAGAACCACAAACGCACGAGACTCTTCCTAAATGTTCATGGATAAATCCATGGTTTGCGTAGTCTGAGTCAAAGAACGAAGAATTAATGTTGCGAACAAATAAATACATATTTTCACCCGCCTTCAGTGCAGCCTCACTGCTCTGGAATATGTAACCACATTAACTGTACACATATTGACGGAATTTGCCATGATATTACTGATAGTACGATAGCGATTTTATTCGACAGCACAGGCTACATTATATCGCTTCACCACCACTTTCAACTCGAGCGCAACATCACATATTGCTGCCTATTTGAGAACTGCCACTATGCTGCACGAAAGTAAAAGGTTGAAGATTGGGACATGCGGCTCCGAATGTTTAAGCGCCATGTTTAAATGACATGACGTGCACCCGTTAATGACCGCTTTTGCTAACATGCATCATTTTGCGATTTTTTAAATGAAAATATGATTATAAGGGGTAGCAGATTCTTTTGCGACATATAACCTATCATATTTAATATTCGATTATTATAATTTTTCATTTTTCCCCTGAAAATTCACATAAATGAAGGAAATTGACTTCCGTTACGTGAGCATCGTTCATAAATAAGTACACTAACTGGATGCTCAATTCAGTTCCGAGAAGCTAATTTCACCTCGGACAATCTGATTTAAAATAGTTTTGCTATAGTCTGTCAGATATTAGTTGAGAAGATTGTCGATGAGAAGATTAGCTATCGGTACATAGTGATTCCGTTCAGCGACTCAACAAGCTGAAGCGGACGCTCCACATTTTTTACATTTGTCTGAATGAACCCCCAGCGATTTTATCCCGGCACACCACCCCCAAAGCAGAATAACCACCTGTTTAAGATACTTACGGCGTGAAATGTATTCCTTCTCACTTCATTATCCTCTGTCCCTTCTTTAAAATGGCGTTTCAGATTTTTAACTTTTACTTTTACTTAGACCGAGTTGAGTAACTGTTTCTTACTTACTGGCAATTTTTACATTATCTTGCACAGAAAACGCTGAGCAATCTTTTAGGAGTCCCTAGGTTTAGATTCCTGACTGTCATCCCGATAGTATCAGAGCTTTTATTAAATAGCAACTACTTAATAAGTCTGCTTTGAAGAATTGGATATAGGATATAACGATATACATCAGGATACAAAACAGTTCAAACATCTTGTGGTTGCATATTCTCATCTGCGTATATTTTATGACCCTATTAAAATGACACATAGCCTCTTCTTTCACTTCACTAATATAGCTTCCTCCTGCAAGCTACATGCAGCATAAAACCAGAGCATTTCATATGAATGTGCGTGGCCTCCTCTAAAATACCCTGTTTCAAAGTCGTTGCTATTTAATGAAAGTTGTTTATTTCAGTGACTTATTGCAGACTACTTGTTATTACACACATGTATGTCACCAGCAGATGTCCCCATCACAAGTGTTTTGAAACAGTTACTTGTTCCTAACACAGTGGTTCTTAACCTTGTTGGAGGTACTGAACCCCACCAGTTTCATATGCGCATTCACCGAACCCTTCTTAATCGGAAAAATAAAATATGATTTTTTCAGATTCAAAACACAGGTATATATTTTACTGGTGCACAAAATGAACCGTGCATCAACATCACTGTGTTCAAAGAACAAAACCATCAAAACATGATTTTCACACAAAAACAAAAACGGGGCGTGTCATCACAAATCATATGAGTCGGGTGTGTGTCTTGGCCTCCACCGAACCCCTGAGACTGACTCACCGAACCCCTGGGGTTCGATCGAACCCGGGTTAAGAGCCAGTGTCCTAACAGTAAACTGCCAACGCGTTTGGAAACAGTGTTCATTGTTCCTGAGAGTCAACTGTGTTCGCGTTTCGAAACAGTGTTAATTCGTTCCAAGGGTCAGATGACTTGCAGTGTTTTGAAGCGGTCTTAATTGTTCTGAAGGTTCCAGCTGTGCCAACGTTTCGAAACAATGATCCGTTCCAGTGCATTTCCCCCCGTGGCATAATCAACAGTCAAAGTATGGTTATCAACTGGGCTTTTCGTTGGTGACTTTGAATTTCTGCTTTTCGAATCCGACCTACAAAGTTTTTCCACTTTTATCAGCTGGAGAAAATTCAACATAGGGATTTATTTAGTTCATCAGCTAAATGCATACCCTAATCCAATTGGTGTAACGTTACACACTTTACACTGCGTTGCTTAAACTGCATGGAAATAAATAACCTATATTGCCTGGACATCGCATAGGCTAATACTTCGTAGGCGGGTATGTACGTTGTGAATGCGTTATATGCAGTAACCAAATAAAAACAGGACCCACATTTACGACTTGGGGCACAGCCTACAGCCTGATTTCAAAGTGTCTCTTGAGGAAATAAGTTGCGTTGCCTTCATAAACGCATTCAAAGAGAAATGAATGTCAAATCATTTAATGAAGTTAGAATGAGCAGGGTATATCGCTGATTTGTGTAGGCTACCAGTAGATGTCCTCATTATAAGTGCTTTGCAACAACATGGTTGTATTATACGAATAGCTCAACAAGTAGAGCATCAGTGGCGGTTCTAAGGGGGGGGGCAGTGCCCCCGTGACAACATGTCTGCCCCCCCCGTGGCCCCCCTAAAGCACTATTTAAAATGGGTAAAATTTTACTGTAGAGCTGCGCGCAGCGCATTGATTCGTTCAGCCCCTCCTTGCCCCGCTCTCGCTCTCTCACAAACACATTGATAACGGACCCCTTGCTCACCTGTACCTATGACAGAGCGGTCTGTCACATGTGCTCCATTACAGAATGCATCCTCGGAGCGCGCTGCACGCCTCCATCCTTGTTAACTAACGTTGGCTCGGCAGTCCAGGCCAGCTAGACTGGACTATGGACTAGGAGATCAGATAATTAGCTGGCTGGCTTTTGGAAAGCTGTACCTCCCGCAAACAGTATCAACTCTATTATGCATGTCCCAATTGACACGTATTAATTTTGATTAATTTTAGCTGTAGCAACATGTTTTGTATTATTATTTTAATGTTCTTTGACAAAAAGTGTTAGCAATGGAGCAGTGTACATTTTTCCAGTTATTTGACAAGGTGTAGTCATCGAGCGCTCACTGCATATGTTTTTCAGTTATTTGACACAAGGTGAAGAAATGTATTGTACTTGGCGAATAACAGTTGCCCATCCTGTCTACAGCGTTTCTCCATGTTAGCTCCCCAATGGTGGAACGAACTCCCTGTCTTTCTACGGACTGCTAAATCAATACAATCCTTCCGTCGTGGTCTGAAAACCCTCCTCTTCAGACAATATCTGCCCTAAACATCCCACGCTCAGATCAGAACTTGCTGTACATCTATTTTGTGTTTTGTATAATTATGCGTTTGCATTATTTAACTATTATGCATCATTATGATGTAAATGTATAAGTATTTACACAAGTTGAGTGTTGTGGTTGAAAGGTTTTTGATATTTACGATAGAAAATGGCCTTTGTGTGTTCGTAAGTGTATTATGGCCACAAAACCGATCAAAATTCAATCAACCGAATCTGAAGGGAAAATACACCCTGTGTACTGGCACCATTGTCAATGCGGTATTTAAATAACAATTTAATCTAAAAATTGTTTGTGCATATTTGTCCACATAACTTGGATTCTATAATGTTTTAACACCTCAAGTAACATGGTTGGAAAGTTGTTGACATTTTAATCTGAGAACCAAAAACGCACGAGACTGTTCCTAAATGTTCTGGATAAATATCAAGAAACTTTCCTGATGGAAAGTCCATGGTTTGGGTAGTCTGAGTCACAGAACGAAGAATTAATGTTGCGAACAATTAAATACATATTTTCACCCGCTTTCAGTGCAGCCTCACTGCTCTGGAATGTATAACCACATTAATTGTACACATATTGACGGAATTTGCCATGATATTACTGATAGTACGATAGCGATTATATTCGATAGCACAGGCTACATTATATTGCCTCATCACCACTTTCAACTCAAGCGCAACATCACATATTGCTGCATATTTGAGAACTGCCACTATGCTGCACTAAAGTAAAAGGTTGAAGATAGGGACGCTCGGCTCCGAATCGAAAGCCAAAGCGCCATGTTTAAATGACATGACGTGTACCCATTAATGACTGATTTTGCTAACATGCATCATTTTGCGATTTTTTAAAATGAAAATATGATTATAAGGGGTAGAAGATTCTTATGCGACACACACACACACACACACACACACACACACACACACACACACACACACACACGTATATATATATAACATTCTGTTATTTATATTTTTTCAGTTTTCCCCTGAAAATTCACATAAATGAAGGAAATTGACTTCCGTTACGTGAGCATCGTTCATCATAAATAAGTACACTAACTGGATGCTCAATTCAGTTCCGAGAAGCTAATTTCACCTCGGACAATCTGATTTAAAATAGTTTTGCTATAGTCTGTCAGATATTAGTTGAGAAGATTGTCGATGAGAAGATTAGCTATCGGTACATAGTGATTCCGTTCAGCGACTCAACAAGCTGAAGCGGACGCTCCACATTTTTTACATTTGTCTGAATGAACCCCCAGCGATTTTATCCCGGCACACCACCCCAAAGCAGAATAACCACCTGTTTAAGATACTTACGGCGTGAAATGTATTCCTTCTCACTTCATTATCCTCTGTCCCCTTCTTTAAAATGGCGTTTCAGATTTTTAACTTTCACTTTTACCTTGACCGAGTTGAGGAACTGTTTTTTACTTATTGGCCATTTTTACACTATCTTGCACAGAAAACGTTGAGCAAACCTTGAGGAGTCCCAAGGTTTAGATTCCTGGCTGTAATCCCTATAGTATTAGAGCTTTTATTAAATAGCAGCTACTGAATAAGTCTGCTTTGAAGAATTGGATATAGAATATAACGACATACATCAGGATATAAAACAGTTCAAACATCTTGTGGTTGCATAGTCTCATCTGTGTATGTTTTATGACCCTCTTAAAATGACACGTAGCCTCTTCTTTCACTTCACTAATATAGCTTCCTCCTGCAAGCTGCATGCAACATAATAACCAGAGCATTTCATATCATTTCATATCTAAAATACCCTGTTTAAAAGTCGTTGCTATTTAATAAAAGTTGTTTATTACAGTGACTTTTGAGGAAGTATATTACGTTGGTTTATAACCAGACACAAATGTACAATTCTTCAAAGCAGACTTATTGCAGACTACTTATTATTACACACATGTATATCACCTGCAGATCTCCCCATCACAAGTGTTTTAAAACAGTTACTTGTACCTAACAGTAAGCTGCCAACGCGTTTGGAAACAGTGTTCATTGTCCCTGTGTTCGTCTTTCGAAACAGTCTTAATTGTCTCCAAGGGTCAGATGACTTGCAGTTTTGAAGCAGTCTTAATTGTTCTGGAGTACCAGTTCTGCCAACATTTCGAAAACAATGATTCGTTCCAGTGCATTACCCCTGTGGCATAATCAACGGTCAAAGTATGGTTATCAATCTGGGCTTTTCGTTGGTGACTTTGAATTATTGCTTTTCGAATCCGAACTACAAAGTTTTTCCACTCTTATCAATAGAATGTAACATCACTTTCACCAGCTGGAGAAAATTCAACATAGGGATTATTTACTTAATAAGCTAAATGCATACTCTAATTCAATTGGTGTAATGTTTCACACTTTACACTGTGTTGCTTAAACTGCATGGAAATAAATGACCTATATTGCCTGGACATCGCATAGGCAAATACTTCGCGGGCGGATATGTACGTTGTGAATGCAGTAACTAAATAAAAACATGACCCACGTTTACTACTAGGGACACAGGCTACAGGCTGGTTATAAAGTGCCTCTTGAGGAAATAAGTTGCTTTGCCTTAATAATCGCATTCAAAGAGAATTAAATGTCTAATGATTTAATGAAGTTAGAGTGAGCAGGGTATGTCGCTGATTTGTGTAGGCTACCAGCAGATGTCCTCATTATAAGTGCTTTACAACAACATGGTTGTATTATACGAATAGCTCAACAAGTAGAGCAGCAGTGGCGGTTCTAAGGCGGGGCCAGTGGGGCCAGTGCCCCCGTGACAATAAGCCTTTTGATTAATTTAAGCTATAGCAACACGTATTTTATTATTATTTTCATGTTGTTTGACAAAAAGTGTTGGCAACGGAGCACTGTATATTTTTCAGTTATTTGACACAAATAACTGCCCCTCTGTACAGAGTCTGCCCTCTCTAACTGCCCCTCTGTACAGAGTCTGCCCTCTTTACCTGCCCCTCTGTACAGAGTCTGCCCTCTTTACCTGCCCCTCTGTACAGAGTCTGCCCTCTCTAACTGCTCCTCTGTACAGAGTCTGCCCTCTCTAACTGCCCCTCTATACAGAGTCTGCCTTCTCTAACTGCCCCTCTGTACAGAGTCTGCCCTCTCTAACTGCCCCTCTGTACAGAGTCTGCCCTCTCTAACTGCCCCTCTGTACAGAGTCTGCCCTCTCTATCTGCCCCTCTATACAGAGTCTGCCCTCTCTAACTGCCCCTCTATACAGAGTCTGCCTTCTCTAACTGCCCCTCTGTACAGAGTCTGACCTCTCTAACTGCCCCTCTGTACAGAGTCTGCCCTCTCTAACTGCTCCTCTGTACAGAGTCTGCCCTCTTTACCTGCCCCTCTGTACAGAGTCTGCCCTCTCTAACTGCCCCTCTATACAGAGTCTGCCTTCTCTAACTGCCCCTCTGTACAGAGTCTGCCCTCTCTAACTGCCCCTCTGTACAGAGTCTGCCTTCTCTAACTGCTCCTCTGTACAGAGTCTGCCCTCTTTAACCGCCCCTCTGTACAGAGTCTGCCCTCTTTACTTGCCCCTCTGTACAGAGTCTGCCCTCTCTAACTGCCCCTCTGTACAGAGTCTGCCCTCTTTAACTGCCCCTCTGTACAGAGTCTGCCCTCTTTACTTGCCCCTCTGTACAGAGTCTGCCCTCTCTAACTGCCCCTCTGTACAGAGTCTGCCCTCTTTAACCGCCCCTCTGTACAGAGTCTGCCCTCTTTAACTGCCCCTCTGTACAGAGTCTGCCCTCTTTACTTGCCCCTCTGCACAGAGTCTGCCCTCTTTACTTGCCCCTCTGTACAGAGTCTGCCCTCTCTTACTGCCCCATGCAGAATCTAAATGCTGGTAAGGTCAGATATCACATGTATTGGGTTGATGCAGATTTGGCAGCTTAATGTCCCCTCACAGGATTTACTCATAAGCCCGTCTTGTAAGCAGCTGAAACACAGGCCTTTATCTCTCAGAGAGTCCATCTGTCCTTTGTAAAGAGGCATGATGGGAGCGATGAGATGAGCGGTGAGTTTGTGGCACTGCTTACCGCCCATCACGCCCTATCACGCCCTATCACGCTTTATCTGAAGAACGATAGTGAAGCGGCCAATGGGTGCTGAATGGCAGCACCTCTGCAGTACATCATCCACAGTGTGGCCTCATTTCTGTGTTCCTCACTCCTTCTCTAATAAGCCATGGCAGTTTTGAGATTGTGAGTTTGTGGTGCTGTTCCTTGCCCTGAAGAATGAAAGTGTGTGGGCACTGAATGGTTGCTCCTATGTGGAGCATAACTCTCTGAAATGAATTGCATAAACGGTTCATATTTTCACATGATAAAGTAAATTGGGCCAGTCTGAGATTTGACTCAGGCCCCTCTCCACTTATATCAGTGAGAAGTGTCAATTTGCTGTGACCCTTCTCCTATACGATTTTGTGTGAAGTGTAAATAAGAATGCCTTTGTTCATATTGAATTTTCTTGTAACAGGAAGACTAATTTTTGTTTTGTGATATAAATTTCTTTCCTAAGGAATACAACTGTATTTTTAACAAATCTGTGATTTTCCATTTGTTGCTTTTATGATTGACTATCATAGTTAATCATTATTTTAAATAATCAATACTAGTATACTAATAATATAATACTACTAATCATCATCACCCATCATCGATCACTATCCACACATGACCAAAGCACGCCATATGAAGATATGTAAATGGTGGAGCTCCACATGTGAATTGAATAATGACAAAGGATACGCATGTTGAGATTAGAAACATGATGGTTACTTGGGTAACAGCAGCCTCGATAATGTAAGGGAATAAATGTTATGGAATCACATTCACAACTTGCTCATTACAGTTGTATCGCCTCACATTTTGGTTTTCCATTTGAAAATGGAAAAGGTTCAAAGTAGTCATACTAAAAATATGTTCTTACATTTTGATAGATTCCATTGTGTATCCACTGCATGTGCAAATACAAAATTAGTAAAGTTGAAATGAGCTTTCCCTGGCCATCTGTGACATCACAATAGCTAACAAGGGGTTGGGTGTGCATTTCGCTAAAGGGAGGAGCAGCCATTGTGACGCACTCCACAGTCTACATATTATGTGTAAAATTCCATTCCTCACGCATGTGCAGATTAGGTGCTGTTGGATCATTTTAGCACCACTAGTAGTGTCTGGCGCATAAACTATGATTTACCAGTTAAGTTTCTTCCTTCTCAGTTTCATGCTCTCCTGGTTTTGAGGTCAATTACGCTTGCTCATAGGGTGTATTTGTGCGTTGTTGTGTGTTGCTGTTTACTTCAATAATGAACGTGTTTGTTGATATATAAATATTAACACAGAAGATTAGTTATGTGCATTTTGTGTGTACAAACTTATATTTGAAATATGTAGTGTGTTAATGCAGCAATATTGATTTACTCACTTCTGCTATAATACTGCCTATGTGTAGGCTTTATATCATTTTTGTTGTAATAGTGTGAGAACTTGCAGCAGAAGTAACGTTTCTAGCATACTAATGTTAATTATCCATTTTAGATCTGTGGTTGTATGTTGGCATTTATATAGCACTCTATTGTTACTGGAGACAAGATTCATTGTATATATTTTCTGTTAGCAGAAACCACAGCAGCACCTAGTATATCTCAGAGCCAGCAATATACCTGTAGATTTCATTCAGCAGCTGCAATTCTTTCTGACTGAAGGATTAGGCCAGTTAGTGTACGATCAGCTCAGTGGCATTCAACAATATCTACGTATTAACTATGTACCATAAATACATATAACTACATAACAATTTAGATAAAACAATACAGTATTATAACAGTCAAACAGAAGTGCTCTGCTTTACTGTGAGAAAGTGGTTGGCCCTTTGTGATGCTAACAATTGGCTACATGTTCGTCACAGCAGTCAAACACGATTGTACACTGATACTAAAGTGCAACATTTGGACACTCAAGCATGTTTTGCTTGATCGTTTCTTTCCTGTGATGCTTTTACAGAATTTTCAGTTTCTTACCAATTTCAGTTGCACCAAGGCCACCAAATCAACACTTATGTACATCAGCTCTCGTTTTGTGACTTCCCTATTGTTACCCCATATCAGTTGACTGACACTTGCTCAAACCTTTCACCCACCAGCCCGCCTTAATAGTGATCTTTCATATTACAGCTTTTATCAACAGGGAGTTTTTGCTCATACCGTCAAGATATTTTCGCTCTGTATATTATGCCAGTCAAGCCAATACATGTACACACTAAATTGATTATTTGTGTCCTAAACAGCACCCCATAGATAAGGATCCCCTTGCCTGAGAGTGGAGTGGTCTGGATCCTGGCTGAACATCTCAGGCTGGGTCCTCATGGGCAGCGGCTGCAGGTACGTCCTCCTTCACTGGAGTCTGAAACAAAAAGATGGCTCGATGTAGGTGTATGGTCCAAATGTAGGTATATCAAGATGTAAGTATGTGATGTCTCTTATGTTTTCAATAGAATTAAAATCTGTCACAAAATACCAGCTGGCTTTTCAATCATTTGAGTTAGGATGACAGTTGGAACACCTGATGGAAGGAGGTAAATGTTTGCAGGTGGGGCTAGCTGCAGGTGAGAGATGGGGTTGTGGTTTGTGGGTGTGGTCAGTGCCTGGAAAGAATGGAGAATACCTTCCCAGGTAGGTTTAATAGGGGAAGCTATGTGGACTAGTGGGAGGGGTTAGCAGGAAAAGGGGGAGTGGTTTGGGTAGAGTGCCTCCATTGTGACTGATTTCTCCACCATGTAACTGATTCCTCTGTTGTTACAAAGTGTCATCTCTGTTGCAGTGGTGAATGTTACTTTAAATGTTGTTTTAAAGACAGACTGATGCCTCCACTTCCTGAATGCTGACTGGGAGAAAATACTCCCATGCTACTGTAGGAAGGATGGACTGTCAATGTGACTGAACTGAGCCTGTAATCCTACCTTTGTTCTTCTTTTTCATAGACTTAGTCGTTCCAGGTGCACTCTTCACTGGCGCAAGTCCAGGACTCCTTTCAGTGTCAGGCTGAGATTCATCGGCTACCACAGAAAAAAGACTGAAAGACTGAAAAAAGACTCAAAGACTAACAGGTTACAGAAAAGATTACATAAATTACACATAAAGTACACATTACATAAATTACCAGCATGTGGTTTAGCCATAGGGACACACCAAATTGTTACCTCATTGATTACTATCTATGTTAGTTATTGTTATTTACATGCAGTATGACTTCAGTTCACTCTATCCCACAATGCTTCAGTTCTGCCTAAATCCATATTCTGTCCTTAACCTGTCTCATGCAGGGACCCTTCAGCTGAGTGCTGCTTGCTCTTTAGCTTCTGAGCAAGTGTGTAAGACACAGAACTGTCACTGGCTAACATGGCATTCTAGCTAGAGGTTACATAATGTATCCCATTTATTTAACAGTTTAAATCAATCTGTGCTTTTTTCATGGAAATTTTGTCAAGATATAGCATCTGTTACAGTGATATTAAATATTACAATTTATGCGACACTGAATATCGTGTTTTTACTACTTAAATGGACGCACCTGTTTCGTTCTTCTTCCTGTCTGACCCTGTGCTCTGCCTCCTGGGATCTGCAGGGAGGGGGCGGGGGCCACCCATAACTGTTCTGTAACAGTTATGGGTGGCTCATCCCTTTCATTGGCTGGTCTGGGTACACCCCCCCTCTTATTCGTCTTCTTCTTCTTCCGTTTCTTTAGTCAGCTGATTATGATCCTCCTCCTCGTCAGCACCTCATTAAAAAGAAGGTCCTCCTCAGGAAGAGGTGGATTGTCAAGCAGATGAAGGTGACAATTACAGCGAACGCCAGGATCCAAAGCTCCGTGGCTATTTGAGGGACATTCTGTGGAGACAGGCATCTTGTGAGAGCACTGTTCACAGCCAGCAAAAAGAACTTGTGCATTCACGTTTGCTAAGAATGCTCATTTATTGAAAGAGAATAAATTCTTGTTACAGACAGATACATTTGATTTGCATGTATCCTGAATTCAGGATTTCTGAACTTTAAACTCGAAGATTGATTGATTGATTGATTTACTACATTCTGTCCCACAGTCCCTCAAAGTTAAATGAATGTTCAGTGTTGGTTCACAAATTTAGGGAAAAAAACAGTCTCAGCAGCTAGAAAGTATGTGGTCATTCATAATAATTTATGTCTGTCCTTTATGTTCAATTCTGCATCAGTTGTCAGTGTTCTTCATTTGAACTTCCATTGTAACATCATAGTTATGGAATGCCATTTTATTCATAGTTAAATAACCAAAAACTTTTATGAAATACATAATAAAATGGATAATAAATTAGTTGATAAATTGTGAAATAATTAAATAAATAATACTCAACCCATTCTGACAAAATATTATTTCAGCACACTAATTTTCACATTACCACTATCATGTTAAAATTTTACATCATAATGATGTAGTGATTAATTATTTGATTCTTTATTTCATAGCTCGATATAGGGTTCCAGAAAAAAAAAAAAAAAAAAAAAACGTTTGCATGCCAAAGACTTTAAGAGTATGTTTAAAACTGCAGGCTACCGACTAAAGGTTAATAATAAGACGACTATAAGACAATTTAACATATATTACAAAAAGACTACTTCTTATTATGAGTACATCGAAACTTCTAGGAGGTACAGTAAGCACTGAAGTAGTAGCAGCAGGAATAGCAGAAGCAGTAAAAGAACAACAGAACTTTCTGCTCAAAACATTAATTATTCATTTAAGATCATTATACCTGAACAGCATTGCAGTGTTATTATATCTGCTAGGCTACTGTATCATACTTGTGCACAATACATTATAATATCTGTAGGCTACAAGGCAGTATTATTATAAACAGCAGTGTTTATTATTACACTTGTGCAGTCAGTACTACAGGTATGCATTAGTTGTTTTCTAGCAAAAAGGCAAAGCAGCTAGCTAGCTAACCTGAATTCTAACAATAACATTAGCTAGCTAACTAAACACTTAATAGACAATGATGCAGTCGTACCGCACATATATTACACACAACGCACTTTATACAACAGTTAGTTCCGACCGCGCATTGTGATTGTCCGAGACAAATTCCATTAGTGCAGTATAACATCATAGGGAGAGATAACGTTATCCCAGTATCTTTGTGTCAAAAGGATATTTATTTCAAAATGTCAAGTCAGGTAAGGTAGCAAGCATGCTGTATTCTTTGGATAATGTTATTTTGTCAACTACCTTAAAATTATCAGAAAGTAGGTAGTACTTACGACTGTTAGTGGTGAAGTGGTATGAGTTAAATTAAAAGTAACGTTACATGTCATCACTGTCGCTTCGTGTGACTGACGTTAGCTTGTTAGCATGCTCGGTATTACACAAATATTAAGTCAACGGACACCGTTTTTTAAAGCTTTATAGTTTAAAACAAGTATAAATCTTATAGTTTAGATAAGTACAAGCAACGTAGCCAGTATTATTCAAGTTAACAAATTTGGTATGTTTAAAAAGTAGATAATATTTAGGACTGCAAATCCTTACCGCTGAAGTTGTTCATACAATTCAGATACTGACACATTAAATCCGTTTGTGAGCCGAGCAGCGACCGTTACAATTGTTGCTTAGTAACGTTAGCCACATTAGCATGCTCAACATTCCACCAATGTTAAGTCAATGGAGGCCGTTTTTTAAAGCTTAATACTTTAAAAAGTATGAATCGTATAGCTTAGAAAAATACAAGCAACCTGACCAGAGTATCCACGCCTGTGGTGGCCAAGTTTGGTATGTCTATCTTAAAAACTGTATGAGGAGATACGTCCGGAAGAATCAGGAGTAATAATAATAAGAAGTAAAGATTCTATAGAAGAACAGCAGTTTGCGCCTTCGGCAAGCAAACTAATGACATATGAATTTATAGCTGTTTGTATTTTAAGAACATTCCTATTGTGACATCATAGAGGCTGAAACACTGAAAATTCTAAACCACTTGAACTTACTGCTGTTGCTGGGAGACAGAATGATGTGAATTCTCTCCAGTTCTATATTCTAAATTAAAAAGAATAAAAACAGTACGAGTTTACAGTGCTGAACAAGCAAGAGATTTATAAGTGCACCAACAACAGTCTAACTTACTCTATGATGTTTAAGCACATTCCAGCACAGTGGTCTTTACGATGGTACAGTATTTGTATATGAATTAATTTCTTGGCCAAATGAGGCAAATTAAAAAATATAATAATAATAATAATAATAATAATAATAATAATAATAATAATAATAATAATAATAATAATAATAATAAAATTGGATGTGTTATTTATGCTGTTTTAAAATAAAAGTTCATATGGGCTATTTAGAAAATACATGAATAAAAATGTAAAAGTCTGTTGGTAGTTAATGGAATTTCTTAAAACAAAAGCTTGGGTGAAGTATTTTCAGACAACCACTCATTCAAATGCCTCTGTTCGTCCAATCCGGTTTTCTCCGCAGGTATTAAATTGCCACGTACCTCTCGACCATCACGCTCTCTCCTTCCTGCATCCCTCCCTCCCTCCACCTTCATATCTACTTCCTTTCTTCTGTGTTTCTCTTTCTCTTCTAGTGGTCCAGTGGTGGGGGGGGGCACCTCACCCAAAATTGTGAGGTATCATGCTGCCCCCTTGGACACCAATCCCAAGATCAAATGTCTGTACCGTTACACAATTTGCCACATCACAATAAAATCCTTCTAAGTGCATTCAGTTTTGTCTGAAAATTAATTCTACTGAAATATAGAAGGGAGTAACATAATGTTAAACATTTATTTTCATTTACTTATTTGCATACATTATATCATTTTATAATTAAATATTAACTCATATCTTATAATTTGAACTTTTACAAAACTGACAAAAGTTGATAACTGACATCACATTTTATGGGACTATTAATTTCTCTGTAGTTCTCATAGATGATAATGATATACATTTGAAACTGTAATACTGATGCAAAAATGCATGAATGACCCTATTCTTGAATCAAACTTACAGGCTAATAATTCTTGGTCAACAATCTAATGTACTTAAAAAACCTTATATTTATACATATATTTATTTATTATATGATACTTTTTTCCAAATATTGCTGCTTCGTGAACCTTGCTTGTCTTTGATGCTCTGCTGCTTCACCCTCCTTCTCTCAGCAGTCCTCCCCAAGTTTCACCAACCACCACTGATGTATTATGTAGTATGTCTGTCTGTGAAGCCCCTCAGTCTACAGCAGTTCCATTCAAACTGTCACACAAAACGCCATTACATACAGTGGCCACATGAGGGAGACAGAGCACCAATATTGCACCTGATTCAATAACACTGTAGTAACAGAATCAAAGCTAAAAAAGAAACCTAAAAAAGACAGAACAAAATTTCTGCCCTTCATTTAATGTCATAAATAGATGGAGTTTGCAGTGTTATTCAAAACTCTCATATATTACACATTACTCATTTTTGCTTTTAAAAGTGTTATAATACTGAAGTGCTTTAAATAATGGAAACACGTTCTTTTACTCTTTATATAACTGTGTGTTGCTCTCACCCTACACTGAGAGGTACTCCTGAGCAGGAACACATCAGATCAGAGCTCGATTATTCCCCTCTCAGAATTACCCAGTTTAAATGAAACTGAGTTATTACCAATCAGGATAATGTTCAGATCACATCCAGTTAATTTAGCATGTTTATGTAGGAAAGCAGCAAAAGCCTCATTCACTGCACTGCAAAAACAGTAATGGCTGCAGAAGCCAGACCTGACTGGTAATTTAATACAATGGGAATCAATCACAATATGCATTACTTTTCAGTGCAGTAGTGATAGAGGATAACTAACTTATAACTAACTTAACCCATAGCATTAACATTCGTCAAAATCCGAGGTTTCTGCATGCAATTTCACCTGCTCAAAGGTCTTTGCTGCATCTATAGTGATGAGTCAGAGGAGGGGTGTATGTGCTTTTTAATAGGGGTACATGTGAGTTCAGTGGTTCAGTTATAACTCTCAGATAACCTCTAATCTAATACAGTGAGCATTGTCTGTACATGCAATTGTTTTAAAGTCCCATGGATGAATAAGAGTGGTTATATGAAAAACCTTTTTTAAATAATGGCATTTATATGTAGTATACATCTTTTTGAACCCGCTCAGTCTACAGTAGTTTGCTTTGACGTCACACAAGCTGCCATTGCATACAGTATCCACCGGGGGGAGACAGAGCACCACTATTGCCCAAAATGTCTGGAATAGATTAACAATATGACAAAAAAACTGATTAAAAAAGAGCAACATGGCACTGCCCTTTATTTCCTATGTCAGTGATAAGAGAGATGAAAGGGATATGTGCACACATCTTCATTCAAATAGATATAGTTTTCATTCTCTGACATTAAAAGCTTCAACTCTGATAGACAGAATCTGGAACTCTTGTGGAAACACTCATGGAAACAAGAGCATGTGGAACCGCCGTCTGCCTGGATGACCCACTGGTGGTTCAATGGGAAGAGGTGGTCACCTTATTTAGTTTGGAAGTTTTGAGTAAGAGGTTTAAAGATGTCATTTAAAAACTCCTGTAATTAAAGAAAATAATGGTTTCTGGAACACTGTGAATGGGAACAGCAGCATTTGGCAGCACAGAGTTAGTCATGTGTATGTGCTGACCCATTGAAGGGGCACTGGGACTTTGACCCTAGTCTGTCTCTGGAGACGTTAAACTGGTCACAGCCCATAAGCCCTAGTCTGCCTCCACAGCACTGCTGGGCTACAAGTGCCTGCTGTACCCAGGAAGACCATTTGCATAGAGAAGACACTTTGCATTGGCAGCACATGCTTCAGTGCTCTGGGAGTGTTTATAGTCCTGTGAGTTTAACACTTGATGACTGAGAGCTGTCCTTCATGGCAACAGAACCCACAGCAACAATGACTTTTATCACCATCTTCATCTGGGCACTCACTTTCTGCATTCAGGGTAACACTCATAAAATATATTCAAATTGTTATACTGTCTTCAATTTTAATGGAATGGAAGTATAAAAAGTAAATGTATTAAAAAAGAGTAAAATAACTGCCTGCAAAATTATGTGACATTCTAATGTTATGATGGATAATATAAGTATTTATTTTTTTATTCTTCCCTTCAGAATGCACAGGACAGGTGACTGTGACTCAGACTCCTGCTGGTAAATCTGCTCTCATAGGAGACACTGTCACCCTGACCTGTAAAACCAGCCCTGCAGTGTACACCAGTCGTGGTCATCACTTTATGGCCTGGTACCAGCAGAAACCTGGAGAAGCTCCTAAACTCCTGATCAAGTATGCAAATCAACGTATCTCAGGGATTCCTGATCGATTCAGTGGCAGTGGATCTGGGACAGACTTCACTCTGACCATCAGTGGAGTCCAGGCTGAAGATGCAGGAGATTACTACTGTCAGAGTGCACATGTGATCAGCAGTAGTGTTGTGTTCACACAGTGATAGAGAGCCGTACAAAAACCTCCCTCAGTCAGACTGCACAGAGACTGCACTGCTGCAGCTGGGACCTACTGCAGGTGCTGAGGGGGGAGGCACTGACCCGGGACACTGAGGGGTTCTGCTCCAGCACACTGACCTTCAGTGGTTCAGTTATAACTCTCTCACACTTTGTAATCTAATACAAATGTAGGAGCTGCTTCAACACTGAGCTTCAGTGACTCAGGAATAACTCAGTCACACTCTGTATCTCATCCTGCTGTAGCAGCTTCTTAAACACTGAGCCTCAGGAGTTCACTCAACTCCAGAAGTAACTCCTGCTGCACTCCTGCACTGACACTGAGTAAAATGTTCATAATATCAAAGCCAATGAATGACAGAGTTAAAAAACAATCTAAAAATTCAAAACTGCCCAGATGAATGAGCACTAGTTCATGAAATGTATTTTTTATGATAAATGTTTTGACTGTAAAGCAGTTACATGTAACTTCTTAAGAAACAGGAGCAGTGTTCATTAG
>CM040747.1:40116992-40282339 GCA_022829145.1 Albula goreensis | reverse complement strand
CAGTACCACAGTAACTTACCATGGGTAATGTAGTCTGAGAGTTACATTTTCTTCTTTTGGCATTTATAATCCATTTATACAGTAACCTAGCATAAGATATTAGCTTTAATCCATTTTGTACAGTATTCTAGCAGCCATGCTTGATTTATGATATATTATCTTAGCATGCATGCTATCCTTATATTATTTACGTTCATATGTTCAGTATTGTAGCATGGATTTTAGGTTTTATAACATAGTCAGAATACTAACATTGATGTTAAGCTTGATGATCAATGTTATAGAATGGGTGTTAGCCTTGATAATCCATTTTATAAGGTCTGGTAGAATAAGCATTAGATTTTATAATATATTTTAGTCAGTATCCTAGCATGGATGTTAGCCTTGATAATCCATTTATGAGGTCTGGTAGAATAAGCATTAGCTTTTATAATATATTTTAGTCAGTATCCTAGCATGGATGTTTGACTGATGTGCGCTGTGTATGGCAGTACTATAAGCGCTGCATTATCAAACACACTCTCTTGGACTCTTAACCAATTGGTTTCAATCTGCAGTTTTGATACTTTGATTATGATGGTTGAGTTTAGATTTACTGAAAATTGTACCATTTTGAAATGCTTCAAAAGGCAAGCAAGATCATGAAACTGAAAACCAGTCAGTCTGGTTTACAGCTCTGTCTCCTGCCAGCAACCCAGTGTTTCCCCTCCCTTAAGGTTATGTTTGATAAACACAGACACAAAACAAGAGAGTAATAAACTTTATAAAATTTGATATTTATTTAGCACATTTCAAGCTTCAAGAAATAATCAATTTAAAATTCATTGATCAATCAGCTCTGAAAAGCACAACACAAAAAACATGTTTTTACCATGTGCATATTGTGAAAAATTCAAGTTATTCAAAGCAATTCCATAAAAAGGCCTTAAAAGAGCACACTGACATGGCAGTTCTAACTTTTTGACTATCAGCATTTATTTATTTATTTATTTATCTATGTATGTATTTATTTATGTATGTATTTATTTATTTATTTATTTATTTATTTATGTAATCATAAAATCAAATGTCTGAGGGCCAATCCAAAAACATGTAAACTAGAAATCATGTTAAAGTTATTAAGCTGATTCTGTCGTTGGGCTTTTGTTGTTACGTTTTACTGTCACAATCCCTTCCTTGTCAATTTAAGATCCTCTAATGGAGCTCTGTTTTTTTATTCTACAGATTTCCTTCAGCGGTTTCTGATGTTCTCTGTACAGTTCATGTCTGACCTTGGTTCTGATGAGGTTTTTTTTGGTGAGTGACTTAAAGGAGACTCTGCCATTTTGGTAATTAACCCCTTGTGTTCTGTTGAAATTGGCTTTTCTTCCTCCAGTGCTGTACATGTAAGCGCAATAGCTAAAAGTTCAACTAATTTTGTTTTTCCTCAGGTCTGTTTTACTTCCTGTAACCTCATTAACAGGTCCTCTAACCCAATCAACAGTCTAAGCTTTCCCTTTTTCCACAAGGTGGGCCTGCACATTTCACAAAGGTGTTTAATTTTAAAAAATGTATTTTTTATGATAAATATAGAAAAATTTACTGTTTAATATGTTAAATGGGCTTTTGAACAGATATACATTTGTTTGGTTTGTCAAAAATATTAATAGACAAAAAATATACGTATTTTATCGAAAATAGTAAAAAAAATGTTATATGCTTGAGATAAATTTGATTGCAGAGAAAACAAACTGTTATACAATAAAATAAAATTAATCCAAATAGACTACTCAACTGTCCAAGGACTTGTCCAACTGGCAAACTTAACAACATTCAAATTTCCAGTGTATAAGAACCCCTCCAGACTAACAGGATTCCCATGGTTGAGAGGACCAGTGCTCCTTTCAACCATTGCACAAAACAGCCCTAGAAAACAAACTATGTATCAATTTACAAAACATGCACATCCCCCAATAAACTGTGGGCCAATAAACCTGGTCGATAAGTACAATTGCTTTGTGAGAGTGAGAGACAGGGAGTATTATGGGAGTGTCCTGACACAGAAATGGCTCCCATACATCACTGAGGGGAGTTTCAATGTTTGTTTAGTCCTTCACAGGACCTAGTTTTGAGTTTTATAATCCAATTTTATTCTGCTCTGTGTCAATAATCTGGTGTCCAGTTAGTGTTTGTTTGAAGGCTGGATATTTTTAGCACCTCAAGTTCATGGTGAAGGAACTAAGCCATTAGGTGTGTGTCAGTGTCTCTGTGGTTTTTATTGTTATACACATGTTGTGCTAATCTAGTCCTGATTGTGTTCCCTGTCCCACCTACATATTTAATGCCACAGTAACTACATTGATTCATAGCTTATTGTGTTAACTGAATTTGTCTGTTTGATTATGTATGTCATGTTTGTACTGTTGATCTTTAATGCACTGGCTTGTGTGTTAAATACCAGGCCTTGTGTGGGTACAGTGTTGATTTCTGGGAATTTTTACCAGATGGCCTTTGAGATTTCTTTAATAACTGAGATGATTCTGTAGTCCTGAAGCAGGTCTGTTATTCCCAGGATCCTGATCAGGTTCTGTTTGATTTGAAATATCCCTTTGGTTTTAGGACATTAAAGAGGGTTCTAGTGTCCTCTTCAATGTCAGCATCTTGTGTAGAGTTTCTGTTAAACCTGAGCAACCTGAAGACTGACAGCAGTACAGTGGGAGGAGCTGAGGAGCTTGCTCCTCCCTCCACCTCTCCTGGCACCACAGTGTGTTGTGCCAGTCTAGTTCGACTCATGTGTCCTTTCTCTCATACATATTTCATGTCACAGTTTCCTTGACTGTGGTACATTGTAAAACATATATTTAATTATTTGTGTCAATTGTGATTTTTGTATCACGAATTGTGTTGTGTTTGTATTGTTTTTCCTGACGGTGGTGTCCTATTTGTAGAAGACTGGGCCTTGTGTGGGTATTGTGCCGATTGCTGATAGTTTGCTGCTTAACAGGTGGTCCTTGAAGTTTTAATTTTTCTTGCTGGCTGAAATGATTTTGTAGTCTTGTAGCAAGTTGGTGTTCTGTAGGGTTCTGGAAATACTGTGTTTTATTTTCCTATTTTCTGTTTGACTGAATGCCCAGTAAGTGGTGATGAGCAGAATGATTTTCCTTGTGTCTGTTGTTTTGTGGTCAGAAAGGTTTTCCTGGCCTGTCTGAGGAAGGATGTGGAAAACCCTCTTGGTTTCAATGCTTTGAAATGTTTTTGTGGCTTCTATAATATATATATATATATAGTCCATATGCAGATCCTGTGGAACTTGAGCAACTGAGATTTAATTAAACCTTTGAAGGTGTGTTTTGGGTAGAAACTGCTTTTGTGTAGGAGTGTCTACTATGCATGTTTGGGGAAAAGAGGG
This sequence comes from Albula goreensis, assembly GCA_022829145.1. Taxonomy (NCBI): domain Eukaryota; kingdom Metazoa; phylum Chordata; class Actinopteri; order Albuliformes; family Albulidae; genus Albula; species Albula goreensis. Next base: position 40,278,951 of record CM040747.1, on the reverse strand, counting down.
TCTCTTGTATGTGGTTGTGTGTAGAAAGTCTATGTGTTGAGTGTGTGTGGTGTATTTAACTGTGATGGATTTGTAGTGTGTGTTGAGGATCTATCTGCCTATCTGTGCTCTTAAACCCACTGTATTTCAGCTTGACCTTGAATAATACCCTGTCAATGCTGTTTTACTTTTATTTTAAATTTGACAGGTAGCCGATGTGCTTTTCAGTGCAAGCCAGGTGAAAATGCCCGTACTGAAATAAGGTGGGTTATAAGCCCCACCCACTGAAGTTCACAAAGTCAACAAAGTAATAAACTGATTGTGTTGATTTAGACACCATTTCACAGACAGAGGAGTGAGGAGAAGAGAGTAAAAGAACAAAATGGAATAAAATATCACAGTAAGTACTGTGGAGTGTGATGGGGATTGGAGAGAAGCTAAAGAGGGCTGTGAGGAGGAATGGGAATATCAGGTATAATATCAGTAAGAAACTTAATTTACTAACATGTGGAACATCTACTGTAAAATGGAGACTGAAGTCCAATAAGAGCTCATTTTCTGTGCATAAATGTATTGTCTTGGGCTAGATGAAGTGTTAATTTTAAAACTTGTACTTTGTAAAATTATATTTGCAGTTTCATTGATAGACTTATGCTAAGTTGATGTAGATATGTTTCCTTAAACAATGTTAATTTTGAGTCAGCCATGTCAGTGTCTTTCATGGTAAAATGTTTATTTTGTATTCCACCCAATAGAATATTTATATATATATCCATTACTTTTCCATTCAGCACTTTCAGGAGTGTTGATTTTAAACGGATGATAACAAACAGGTTTTTGGCTGTAGAAAAAACTTGCACAGAAAGTTTATATATATTTCTAAATTCCTCTGTATTGAGTCATAACTGCTTCTGATTATAGATGAGCAATTGTGTGTTCATGCTACCTGGGCTTCACCTGTGCTGTGATTAGGGGTTAAGGACAAGCAGGTTACTGTCTACTGAGGGTGGCTGAAACCATTTCATGGCCTCTTCAGGTATTCACATTTAAGAAGTAGTTTTGGTCACAGACATGTTTCTATTAATTTCAATCAAAAAGTGATGTTATCATATTTCTGAACAGCATTTAAACAAGCAACCATGAGAGCTGTATGTTAACAAGCTTACTTTGTGGTCTATGGTACATTATACAACTGCTTTTATGGTATGATATGTGAAAATCCATCTTTGCTAGTTACATGATGGTAAAACAGAGTGTAACTTAAGGTGCAAGTGGTGGATGAAAAGACTTGGACTTCATTATACAGTTTACTTGTACTGTGTATAGGTTTGTGCTGGGTGTAAAATATAGTAAATGAATGAGAGTTTCATCTCCCATTGCCTTTGAAAGCCTTCTGCATTGGCACCTCAGCAGAATGCTGTGTACCTCCATGCAGGAACCTGTGTGACAAAAACAGCAAATAAAGACATAATTTTGCCAGGATATTATAGTTTCGTTTGATTTTTATCCAAAAATTTTTGCAACTACAAAAAATGCATCAATCGAACATTTGTTAAGATTAAATACATGAATGAAATAAGTTTGCTGTGCAGTGACAGACTTGTGTAATACCTAAACACAATTGTAGGTTCCACATTTGTATGGTGTAATGCATTTGTAGGGTGGTATGGAGTAATACAGGAAGCTGATATGGGACCAGGACTAGAGGGACTTTCTCTCAAAGGCACTGTGTTAATCATTAATCCAAGTGAAATAGTGGAATATGTATGTAAGATAAGGGCTTAATGGTGAACACCCTTCAGGTGAACAAACTCTTTTTGTTTGATTTCAGTTAGCACCTCTTTGGCTGGGTGCAGGTGATGGGGAGCTGTACAGAGTTCTGCCCCAGCCCTGGGCTGTCAGAATAACAATAACATTTTAAATATATTTAAATGAAATGTGAAATGTGATGTTGGGAGACTGAGGGTACTGAAATGTATGTTATGCTGAGAGGCTGAAGATACTGACATGTGTGTGATGTTGAAAGGATGAAAGAACTGAAATGTGTGTGATGTTGAGAGGACTTTCAAAATCTTTTCCTTTTAAGCATCATCTGACAAACTGGAGGGGAAACAGGAAGTCCACATTCCTGTTACCATGGTTACTGTATAACTGTGTTGCAGCACTTCATGGGAGATGCACAGGACATGAGAAAAGACAAATGCAGTTTTGCGATAAGCTGAAGCTGAATGGTCTGATTTATAAATCAGTTGTAATGATGAAAAAGACTGACACAGCACCCCTGGTGGAGTTTAATTGCATGCTATGAGTGGTTAGAAACATTACTAACGGGGTTGTCTGAAAATACTTCTCCCAAAAGTCTCTCAACTCTCAACTTAAATAACAGCCTGTCAATGCTACACCTCAATACCAGTGAACTACTATTATTCCCATGATAATCTGTTTAGCCTCACGCAGCAACCCTCTCCTGCTGACTCAGGAGGAGGGGCCATAACCATGTGACTCCTCTGATTCACATGAGGACACGCCCTCCCTTCTTTCCACATTCTTGCATTTTTAATAGGTGCAAATGCATAACATTAGGGGATATGAAGTGTTTCCCCCACCACTTAATTTTTGTATTTATTCATGTGGTTACATATAAATTTAATCTACCATTATTTATTTTACTGGTCCTATTCTAAACATTGCTTTATATTGGGTGAGGTTATATATGTTATATCTATGGGAAAGTGGTAACCTATTTGGGTAAGCCAATGCCATGTAGAGAATAAGGCATGGTGTGTTGATCTGGGTCAGAACCCTCTCATGGTCCAACCTGGACTGTTATATTCCAGACTCCTTGGTTTCTAAAATGAGTGTCTCTAAGGACCCAGAGACCAGCACTGGAACCTCCAAGCCTGACAGCAAGAGGAATAAATGCATTAATCAGATACATAATTATATAAATCGATTAATCAGGAATAAAACATTGCATTTTGTACATATCTGCAGTGCATTATATGTAGGCATATACAGTATGTCACCCATTCTGAAGAACTGGCACAAGCCATGTCCAACCAGAAAAGCTTAAAATTATTGCTTAAAACAACAAATTGAATCATTCAATAAGTTTATCCTCTTTAAAATACTGGACACAAGGAAAGATGACAGACTTTCTTGAAACCTTCACTGTGGGAACTGGCAAATAGCTGAATTTGTAATAAACCCTGCCTGTATTTGGTGTTAACTATAAACTGAACAAATGTTCTTAACTTTGAGAGTAAATATGCACAATTGAATGTAAAAATCTGTCCCTCTATGTGATGTGAGTTAGAGCTGAAGTAAGAGAATGAGGTTAACTGGAAGCTCTGTCTCCATGTGCTGTGACTTAGAGCTGCAGTAAGAGGATGAGGTTAACTGGAAGCTCTGTCTCCATGTGCTGTGAGTTAGAGTTGCAGTAAGAGGATGAGGTTATCTGGAAGCTCTGTCTCCATGTGCTGTGAGTTAGAGCTGCAGTAAGAGGATGAGGTTAACTGGAAGCTCTGTCTCCATGTGCTGTGAGTTGGAGTTGCAGTAAGAGGATGAGGTTATCTGGAAGCTCTGTCTCCATGTGCTGTGAGTTAGAGCTGCAGTAAGAGGATGATGTTAACTGGAAGCTCTGTCTCCATGTGCTGTGAGTTAGAGCTGCAGTAAGAGGATGAGATTGACTGGATACTCTGTCTCCATGAACTTTTCATAGGGTCCAGCTGAAGAGAGCAGTGACACCTGTACCCAGCTGTATGTCAGTGAAGAGTGACAAATCAATGGATCCACCAATTTACCTGAAAGAAGAATCCAGAGGTGATCAGAGGTAAATAAACAGGTGAAAATAAATTTTCAGGCATATCAAAAACAAAAACAAACTGCAAAGGTGAAAATACATTTTCATTTGAAGTAGTGTTAACCTTTAAGCCTTAAAAAATGTCAGTGCATTAAAGATATTGTTGGATCTGTTACCGTGTGCAAAACAAACTGCAGTAAAAGGTGAAAAGAGGATACTTCATTGGAAGTAAGTGTTATGTGCTGTGAGTTAGAGCCTTAAAAAGGTCAATGTCAGTGCATTAAAGATATTGTTAACTGGATCTGTTCCATGCTGTGAGTGCTGGTGATTCAGAGCTGCAGTAAGAGGATGAGGTTGACTGGAAGCTCTGTCTCCATGTGCTGTGAGTTAGAGCTGCAGTAAGAGGATGAGGTTAACTGGAAGCTCTGTCTCCATGTGCTGTGAGTTAGAGCTGCAGTAAGAGGATGAGGTTAACTGGAAGCTCTGTCTCCATGTGCTGTGAGCTAGAACTGCAGTAAGAGGATGAGGTTAACTGGAAGCTCTGTCTCCATGTGCTGTGAGCTAGAACTGCAGTAAGATGATGAGAGTAACTGGAGCTCTGTCTCCATGTGCTGTGAGTTAGAGCTCTGTTAACTGGAAGCTCTGTCTCCATGTGCTGTGAGTTAGAGCTGCAGTAAGATGATGAGAGTAACTGGAAGCTCTGTCTCCATGTGCTGTGAGTTAGAGCTGCAGTAAGAGGATGAGGTTAACTGGAAGCTCTGTCTCCATGTGCTGTGAGTTAGAGCTGCAGTAAGAGGATGAGGTTAACTGGAAGCTCTGTCTCCATGTGCTGTGAGTTAGAGCTGCAGTAGAAAGAGGATGATGTTAACTGGAAGCTCTGTCTCCATGTGCTGTGAGTTAGAGCTGCAGTAAGAGGATGAGATTAACTGGAAGCTCTACTCTGTCTCCATTAACTTTTCATAGGGCCCAGCTGAAGAGAGCAGTGACACCTGTACCCAGCTGTATGTCAGTGAAGAGTGACAAATCAATGGATCCACCAATTTACCTGAAAGAAGAATCCAGAGGTGATCAGAGGTAAATAAACAGGCTGAAATTTACGATACATTTTCATCATATCAAAAACAAAAACAAACTGCAAAGGTGAAAAGAGGCTACTTCATCTGAAGTAAGTGTTAACCTTTAAGCCTTAAAAAAGGTCAATGTCAGTGCATTAAAGATATTGTTGGATCTGTTACCGTGTGCTGGTGATTCAGAGCTGCAGTAAGAGGATGAGGTTAACTGGAAGCTCTGTCTCCATGTGCTGTGAGCTAGAACTGCAGTAAGAGGATGAGGTTAACTGGAAGCTCTGTCTCCATGTGCTGTGAGTTAGAGCTGCAGTAAGATGATGAGAGTAACTGGAAGCTCTGTCTCCATGTGCTGTGAGCTAGAACTGCAGTAAGAGGATGAGGTTAACTGGAAGCTCTGTCTCCATGTGCTGTGAGCTAGAACTGCAGTAAGATGATGAGAGTAACTGGAAGCTCTGTCTCCATGTGCTGTGAGTTAGAGCTGCAGTAAGAGGATGAGGTTAACTGGAAGCTCTGTCTCCATGTGCTGTGAGTTAGAGCTGCAGTAAGAGGATGAGGATAACTGGAAGCTCTGTCTCCATGTGCTGTGAGTTAGAGCTGCAGTAAGAGGATGATGTTAACTGGAAGCTCTGTCTCCATGTGCTGTGAGTTAGAGCTGCAGTAAGAGGATGATGTTAACTGGAAGCTCTGTCTCCATGTGCTGTGAGTTAGAGCTGCAGTAAGAGGATGAGATTAACTGGATACTCTGTCTCCATTAACTTTTCATAGGGCCCAGCTGAAGAGAGCAGTGACACCTGTACCCAGCTGTATGTCAGTGAAGAGTGACAAATCAATGGATCCACCAATTTACCTGAAAGAAGAATCCAGAGGTGATCAGAGGTAAATAAACAGGCTGAAATTTACGATACATTTTCATCATATCAAAAACAAAAACAAACTGCAAAGGTGAAAAGAGGCTACTTCATTTGAAGTAAGTGTTAACCTTTAAGCCTTAAAAAAGGTCAATGTCAGTGCATTACAGAGATTGTAGGATCTGTTACCGTGTGCTGGTGACTCAGAGCTGCAGTCAGAGGATGAAGTTAACTGGAAGCTCTGTCTCCATGTGCTGTGAGTTAGAGCTGCAGTAAGAGGATGAGGTTAACTGGAAGCTCTGTCTCCATGTGCTGTGAGCTAGAACTGCAGTAAGATGATGAGAGTAACTGGAAGCTCTGTCTCCATGTGCTGTGAGTTAGAGCTGCAGTAAGAGGATGAGGTTAACTGGAAGCTCTGTCTCCATGTGCTGTGAGTTGGAGTTGCAGTAAGAGGATGAGGTTATCTGGAAGCTCTGTCTCCATGTGCTGTGAGTTAGAGCTGCAGTAAGAGGATGATGTTAACTGGAAGCTCTGTGTCCATGTACTGTGAGTTAGAGCTGCAGTAAGAGGATGAGGTTATCTGGAAGCTCTGTCTCCATGTGCTGTGAGTTAGAGCTGCAGTAAGAGGATGATGTTAACTGGAAGCTCTGTGTCCATGTACTGTGAGTTAGAGCTGCAGTAAGAGGATGAGGTTAACTGGAAGCTCTGTCTCCATGTGCTGTGACTTAGAGCTGCAGTAAGAGGATGATGTTAACTGGAAGCTCTGTCTCCATGTGCTGTGAGTTAGAGCTGCAGTAAGAGGATGAGATTAACTGGATACTCTGTCTCCATTAACTTTTCATAGGGCCCAGCTGAAGAGAGCAGTGACACCTGTACCCAGCTGTATGTCAGTGAAGAGTGACAAATCAATGGATCCACCAATTTACCTGAAAGAAGAATCCAGAGGTGATCAGAGGTAAATAAACAGGCTGAAATTTACGATACATTTTCATCATATCAAAAACAAAAACAAACTGCAAAGGTGAAAAGAGGCTACTTCATCTGAAGTAAGTGTTAACCTTTAAGCCTTAAAAAAGGTCAATGTCAGTGCATTAAACATATTGTTGGATCTGTTACCGTGTGCTGGTGATTCAGAGCTGCAGTAAGAGGATGAGGTTGACTGGAAGCTCTGTCTCCATGTGCTGTGAGTTGGAGCTGCAGTAAGAGGATGAGGTTATCTGGAAGCTCTGTCTCCATGTGCTGTGAGTTAGAGCTGCAGTAAGAGGATGAGGATAACTGGAAGCTCTGTCTCCATGTGCTGTGAGTTAGAGCTGCAGTGAAAGTCTCTTATGGTGGGAAATTGAAGTGCTTTCTCAGCAACTATGTGATATTCTCAATCTTCTTCCTTCGTGTTGCCTCTGCACCTGAAGTTACCACATTGTGTCAGTATTGTATAGTGCTGTTCCTAACAACCTGTAGAAATTGAAATCCTGCAAGGAAAATTGGTTTTCCCCCAGTTTTACTTTTCTCAAAGGTAATTCTCTAAGATAACCATTCTTAGTTGGACAGTATGAGAGTACTGTCAGGGAGGTGAGGATTTAAGAAAAATAACAATTCTCTGAATCCAGGGTGTTCTCATAATTAAATCCCTCGTTTAACGCCCAGCACTCTGAATACCGAACACAAGTGACACTAGCTACTGAAACTCCTCACCTAACCAACAGATAATAAGTTAAAATTGGTTTACCTAAATAATTACTGTTAAAAATAATAACCATGAATGAAATAACCAAGTTTGTTCATAGAAATGAGCAGTGTGGTGGATCAACTTTTATCAGAAATATATACAGTATATACACTTGCAAATCAAATAGTGTAAAATGTTTATTTGATAATTACAACACTAAGACAAGAACAAACAGGAAAATTTAGGATCACAAGATTACCCAGCCAATACTTGTCACTGCTGTGGAATACAGCCAAACCAAAAAGCAAAGTAAATCCCAAATACATTGGCATGTGATGGCTCAGATATGGTAATAGGGAACCCTCCATTCTACAGATGGCAAGTAACAGGTCGTTAACAGGACGCACCATGTGGCCCTGGTCGAATGCAGCAACATCCCTTTGTAATTCTAATACACATTCTCAACACTGTGCTGCTCTCCAAGACTGTCTCCCAACAGAAGGGACGAGTGATCATAAAGTACGCAAACACATGTGCGGGTTTAGAGAGGAGAGTTCACAGAGAGGAACAGGCTGCTCTTCTCAGGAATGGCACAAACACACGCAGGCATGCAGGCATAAACTTGCACACAGACACACAGACACACACGCTCCAGAAGGGGAAGGAGCTGGAGGGAGAGAGATAGGTGATAGCCCCCTGTGCCTGAACATGTTTGTAAAAGGATTCTACATTTGGGGGCATCTTAGGGCTTACCAACAACAAAGAGGGTCGTACCATGCCCAATTCTGCTTTTAACTGGTAACCCCAAATGTACATCCATTTTGGCTGTCATAAGTGTTTCGTTTTAGTTTCAAAAGTAAAGCTCTGATCCTTGCCATGCTTGAAAAGCCTGTTGTACCTTTGATCACTGGATTGGAGGTGTTTATGAGGGAGAGGAACCATTTGTCCCTCTCAGGCCATGTCTGGGTGCATGGCAAGGGACCATAAAAGAAGGGAGCAGGGTAAATAACCATAAAATGCATGTTGCTCTCCCGACAGTACCATGTCACATTCAGGTGTAGGTGTGGTGTACCATGTCACATTCAGGTGTAGGTGGGGTGTACCATGTCACATTCAGGTTTCGGTGGGGTGTACCATGTCACATTCAGGTTTCAATGGGGTGTACCATGTCACATTCAGGTTTCAATGGGGTGTACCATGTCACATTCAGGTGTAGGTGGGGTGTACCATGTCACATTCAGGTGTAGGTGGGGTGTACCATGTCACATTCAGGTTTCAATGGGGTGTCCCATGTCACATTCAGGTGTAGGTGGGGTGTACCATGTCACATTCAGGTTTCGGTGGGGTGTACCATGTCACATTCAGGTTTCAATGGGGTGTACCATGTCACATTCAGGTTTCAATGGGGTGTACCATGTCACATTCAGGTGTAGGTGGGGTGTACCATGTCACATTCAGGTGTAGGTGGGGTGTACCATGTCACATTCAGGTTTCAATGGGGTGTCCCATGTCACATTCAGGTGTAGGTGGGGTGTACCATGTCACATTCAGGTGTAGTTAGTTATTATTTTACAGAACCTTATTACAGCAGCATAGTAAGCAACTGCCTCTTAAACCCCCGCCCACCACCCCCCTCTTTTCCCATGCTGTTGAGAGAGGGTGCATCAGTGATGATGTTTCTTGAAAGGTTTAAATCATGCTATCTCGTGCTTGAAGATACAGTTAAATAAGAGGCATGTGTAATCAAGTCTCATTATAAGGAAGTGAAAAAGTAGTTTGACACCCTAAAGGCTATTTCATTGGTTAATTATCTGGTGTGGTACGTTTTACCCACAGGTTCACTGTTTGATATAAGTATGAGTGACCCAACCTACCCCCAAACACCCCAGCCCCACAAACCCCCCACCCCCCAAGGTCTAATGATTGAGCTTCTCTAAAACATTTTAAAGCACTCTTCTTTTGTATTTTTTTCTTAATTCACTGTTTCTTTCTGTCTGATCTCTGATTCCTCACAAACATCTTTGCAGGGTCCAGCAATTGGCAGAGTCCAGCTGTCTGGAACAGGAGAGTCCAGAGAGGAGAGAGCAGTGTATGGATGTAAACCCCACAAAAAAGGTGTGATATCTCTTTATATATTAATCATCATGGGGTTTGGCTTGGAGAATACTCTTTATTTCACCTCTCTTTTCATGCTCATAACTATTAGAATGACTAACCTCTCACTCTGATAGGGCGTAACTCATTCAATTCAAAGGTTCAATTCAGGTTCTCTGCTAAAAACCACGAATTCTAATGAATCACAATCTCACACAGATTACAGTAAAGGCACATGTTAGTTATGGGATTCAAACTCTCAGCAGCACTGTTACTGGCTATGGCAGGTAGTCCACATTGGTAATGTAACATCTGTTATGGGACTCAAACTCCCAGCAGCACAGTTACTGGCTATGACCTAGATGGTCACTTAGAGATAGCAAACCAAAAACACAGACACGATACACACCTGCTGGTAAGTACTAGCACAGTGCCCTCTTTTAGAAAACCAGTGAAGTAAAATAACAGGTGGGTAGCTGTATAAAGAGGGACTTAATGCAATGTTAGTAGCAGTTCCATCATTACTCATTTTCAATTGTTTCAAAAACGTGAGTGGAGCAATGAAAATGGTAAAACTGCTTAGCTGGCTATCATGCAATCATTTGACATTCAACAACAGCCGTAGATAGAAACCTTATTGTTATCAGATTAACTAGATACATCCTTCTTCTAGCACAGAACTAGATAAAGGGCCCTGAAGGTATCACTCAGAGCTACTGGAACTGAGCAACATTAATGATGTTCACTTCATAGTGTGCTCTGAATGAGCCATTTGTGTTCCCTTTCCCTTTAGGCACTTCATAGAGTTACTGCAAAGGGTCCATGCACACAGGGTATAGGGTGCAGGGAACATGCACACAGGGTATAGGGTGCAGGGAACATGCACACAGGGTGTAGGGTGCAGGGAACACACTCACAGGGTGTAGGGTGCAGGGAATATGCACACAGGGTGTAGGGTGCAGGGAACACAATCACAGGGTGTAGGGTGTAATGAACACACTCACAGGGTGTAGGGTGCAGGGAACACGCGCACAGGGTGTAGGGTGCAGGGAACACACTCAGGGTATAGGGTGCAAGGAACATGCACACAGGGTGTAGGGTGCAGGGAACACAATCACAGGGTGTAGGGTGTAATGAACACACTCACAGGGTGTAGGGTGCAGGGAACACGCACACAGGGTGTAGGGTGCAGAGAACACACTCACAGGGTTTAGGGTGCAGGGAACACACTCACAGGGTGTGGGGTGCAGGGAACACACAGGGTGTAGGTTGTAATGAACTCACTCACAGGGTATAGGGTGTAAGGAACACACTCACAGGGTGTAGGGTGTAAGGAACACACTCACAGGGTTTAGGTTGCAGGGAACACACTCACAGGGTGTAGGTTGCAGGGAACACACTCACAGGGTGTAGGTTGTAGGGAACACACTCACAGGGTGTAGGTTGTAGGGAACACACTCACAGGGTGAAGGTTACAGGGAACACAATCCTCGTTTGGAGCACAACACAAGAATAAACACAGAGCTAGAAAGTGGTTTCAGCCAATCATCCAGGACCAGATTCATCCCTTTTATCATAAGCATTTTAAATGTTACTTCAGCCTTTTCTGGGACATAAAAAATTCCTGGGACTGAAAAATGGCAAGCATTTGGGAACCTGAGAATCTGCAGCAAACATGGAGAGCACAGTTTGTCTTGCATAATGATATGCAGCAGTCTATTTATCCAGATTCACAAAACAATTCAATTACTCTCAGGGAAAGCATGATTAATCTGAACTACTGCCTCTACAAAGTCATCAATCAAAAGCAAAAGCTGAACTACAAAGAACTGGAGTGAATTATCACACACCTCTTTATGTGTTTATTTCAGTCTCTCTGATACAGCACACCTCTTCATGTGTTTATTTCAGTCACTCTGATACAGCACACTTCTTCATGTGTTTATTTCAGTATCTCTGAAACAGCATTCCTTTTCATGTTTATTTCAGTCTCTCCAGCGCACTCTGATGAAGTTGAAGAAGGAGGAGTTGAAACAGTTTCACAGCCATCTGAGTCAGTACTACCCAGAATGCACCGCGAGACAACAGGAGGACCTTGAGGCCCTGCATGTAGTTGAGAAGATGCTGGAGACCTGTGGCAGTGAGAGATCTCTGAAGATCACACTCCACATCCTGAGGAAAATGAAGCAGAAGGATCCCACAGACTCACTGGAGAGAGATGAGCAGAAGAGTAAGACACTATTTTGTGTAAATCAGTCATTAATATATCAGTATTAGCAACTGGAAACAAGCCACTAAAGAGTGAATGTGTTTGTGCTGTGACTATTCCTTAGTAAACCTGGCCCTGAGAGAGATGTGCAACACACAGGCCCTTATGTAAGGATATAAATGTTGGAAAAAGCTCATTAATACAGATTTAAAAAGCTGTGGCAGAATCAGTTTAGCAGTTTAATGTCTGAAAGAGAACCCCATAGAGCAAAGTGGAAAAAAAAAGCAAAATCTGAAGGAGTGATCATGCACTGGCCAATCAGTATGAAACCCAATTTATGATATTATTACTGTTAGTAAGATAGTAGAATTGTATGATCTTAACAGATATAGAAAAAGTTCTGAAATTTCATCTAAACTGAGTGGCCCTCTGCACCAGGTTGTGAAGCTGCCTATACAGTCTAGAGCAGATATACATGATTATTTATACTGTTATGATGGGTTTATATATATATATGGATCTAGTATTATCTGTCTGTACATGTTCACTTCATCTCATAGATTCACTTAATCTCTTAATCTCATTTCACGTTGGTAAAACCTTATGCTCTATTGTTCCCCTACTCTGGTGTGTCTTCATGAACAAGGCAGAATCTATTTCTGTTCACCATTTGTGCAGATTGTTGGAGTGATGTGTAACACACTGTGTGACAGACTTGTGTAAAATATTGTGTCAAGGGGAAAAGTTTAACAATGTTTTCAACTGATTATTTTTTAAAATATAGTTAATTATCTGTCATATTTCCTCTTCCCAGAAAAACTCACAAGAGCCCAACAGACACTGAAATCTGATCTGAAGAAGAAGTTTGAACGCATATTTGAAGGTTTGGTACAGCAGGGCCACCCAACCCTCCTCAATGAGATCTATACAGAGCTCTACATCACAGAGGGAGGAGGTGGGGGGGCCAATAATGAACATGAGGTCAGACAGATTGAAGCAGCATCCAAGAGACAAACCACACAGGAGACTGCAATCCTCTGCAATGACATCTTTAAACCTTTACCTGGACAGGAGAAACACATCAGAACTGTGCTTACAAAGGGCATCGCTGGCATTGGGAAAACTGTCTCTGTGCAGAAGTTCATTCTGGACTGGGCAGAAGGAAAAGCCAATCAGGATATTAATTTAATCTTCACTCTTCCTTTCCGAGACCTGAACTTGAAGAAGGAGAGAGAATTCAGTCTGCTGCAACTGCTCCAGCACTACTTTCCACAGCTGAAAGAGATTGAAAGTATTGGACGTGATGAAGTCAAAGTTGTGTTCATCTTTGATGGTCTGGATGAGTGTCGACTTCCTCTAAATTTTTGGAAAACTGAGATCTGCTGTGATGTAACAAAGTCAGCATCAGTGGACGTGCTGCTGACCAACCTCATTAAGGGGAATCTGCTTCCCTCTGCTCTCCTCTGGATCACCTCCCGACCAGCAGCAGCCAATCAGATCCCTCTGAAGTGTGTCCAACAGGTGACGGAGGTACGAGGGTTCAATGATCCACAGAAGGAGGAGTACTTCAGGAAGAGAATCAGAGATCAGAACCTGGCCAGCAGAATTATCTCACACATAAAGTCATCCAGGAGTCTCTACATCATGTGTCACATTCCAGTCTTCTGCTGGATTTCTGCTACAGTTCTGGAGAAATTGTTGGGTAAAGCAGACAGTGGAGAACTACCCAGAACTCTGACTGAAATGTACACACACCTCCTGCTCATTCAAACCAGTGTGACGAATCAGAAGTATCATGGCACCAATGAGACAAACCCAAAGAAGATCTCAGCATCAGATGCAGAAATGATCCTGAAACTGGGGAAGCTGGCTTTTCTACAGCTGCAAAAGGGCAATCTGATATTCTATGAAGAGGACCTGAGAGAGAGTGGCATTGATGTCAGTGAAGCTTCAGTGTACTCTGGGGTGTGCACAGAAATCTTTAAAGAGGAGTCTGGGTTGCATCAGGAGAAAGTCTACTGCTTTGTGCATCTGAGCATACAGGAGTTTCTGGCTGCCTTGTTTGTGTTTCATTCATGTGTAAATGAGAACAGAAATGTACTCAGACCAGAAAAGTCAGGACCTAAAACTGACAGAATGTGGCTGTCTGAGTTACACAGGAGTGCAGTGGATCAGGCCTTAAAGAGTAAGAATGGACACCTGGACCTTTTCCTCCGATTCCTTCTGGGCCTCTCACTGGACTCCACTCAGACTCTCTTAGGAGATGTACTGAAGCAGAGAGGAAGCAGATCAGAGAGCATTGAAGAAACAGTCCAGTACATTAAGCAGAAGATCAGTGAAGAGTCTTCAGCAGAGAGGACCATCAATCTGTTCCACTGTCTGAATGAACTGAATGACAACTCTCTAGTGGAGGAAATCCAGACTTCCCTGAGATCAGGAAGACTTTCTGAGAAAAAGCTGGAACCACACCAATGCTCAGCTCTGGCCTTTGTGTTACTGATGTCAGAGGAGGTCCTGGATGAGTTTGACTTGAAGATGTACAACACATCAGCAGCAGGTCAGCAGAGACTGGTACCAGTAGTGAGGAACTGCAGGAAGGCCAAGTGAGTACTGTTACATCATTCATAATGCAGATGATTGATACTGATGTTTTCATAAACAGTTTATAATTGTGTGAGAATAAAGTGCATGAATGTAGCTCACCTATATCATGACCAAAATAACCTGTAGAAAATGTTAATGAATAATATTTCAGAATGTAATATTTTTTTGTTCCATTTTCATATACCCCTACGTGTATGTAGTAAAGAAACACCAATGATAAAATACTTTAATCTGAATGTGATATTTTTGTTTAACAGTTGGCCATGTATGATGCAGGGTGGGTGGGGTGTTGTGCCATCCTTATTGTTCTGTCCACTGGCCCTGTCATGCCAAATTTGATCCGCCTGGGAAATTTGATCTGGCCTGACACAATAATGGGTTCTGAACAGCTGATATAGTGTCTCTGTTGAAAAACAAAAAACTAAAAGGCAAATACATATTTTACAAAGGGGCATGCTTTGTAAGTGTTAGCGATTAAAGTCTTTGGTGAAATTATAGTAACAAGCAAACGATGGTGGTGAACCTTAAGATTCAACCTGGTGGGTCTACAAATTCATGAGTCAAATTACTGGTCACTCCTGAATGGTGGCCAGGGTGTTACACAAACATAAACATTACATGCAGTGACCTGACCAGGTTTATTATGAAAGCTAAATAGTCCAGTATTACAGTGAAAAGAATCATTCTGTCCATTGAAAATACATCATGATCCAGTGGTGTTCGCTAGCTAACATTTTTAATAGCTTTATGTTTCTCTGAAAGAAACATTATTTCTGTCTGCCTTTCCAATGGGTTTTTCAATGTTTTATATCTTGACATTGGAAGACGGATACTGTTTTCTGTCATTATCAGCTATTATCAGCTACAGGTTATCTTCACTTGTGTATTTAAGGTATCGGTATGTGCTGTAGGTTTGATCTTTGAAAAATTAAACTAGCTAGCAATAATTTTGAAGTATTAGATATCAGCTTCAGTGTAGTTACCATCATCTTTAATACATCCTCATTTATAGTAAAAATCTCAAAACTGCAAAAATTATTTACCTCTGCTCTCTTCATGAGGTAGCGTAATCCCTCTGAGGGATGGTCTTGCAAAACTGTGAGCGATTTAATTTCTTAAGTTTCTAAACATGAGATCATCCCTGCGTTGTTATAGCAACAGACGCTATGTCCGGTGTTCAAAACCTACTCACCACCAGGGTGCTGCTCACTCTCTCTTGATCGTAGTGGTAAAACGTCACAGATTGAGGGTCAAAACTTTACTCTGACTTTTATAAGTAACTGACGACTTAGTTTCAACCAGAAACAATATGAAATAATTGTAATAATAGCAATATTACTTGATATATTTTACTTGATGATCGTTTTCCACAATCCATTTTAAAATATTAACGTGAACATTAAAAAGTAACAGGAGGTTAATGTATTGAGTAAAAAGTGTCAGTCGGTGTTGCTGAATTGTGTTAAAAGCAGAACTGTCCTCAACACCTCTATTAGCTTTACAGGCAAATTGCATTGCGTCCATGAATTTCTCTGAATTCATTCTGAATAGCAACTAGGAAATTATTATTTCACTTTTTGGTTGTAACCATAAATATTCCCGAGCAAATAAATAATTCCAAAACTGCCCATCTGTAGTGAAAACTGCTAAATCATAATGACCTAAAGGGTTGAAATGAGATAAAATAAATAACTGAAATTTCCATTTTAAAAAAGAAGCCCAGCTGAGTATTGAATTCTGTCAATAATTCATCGACCATCCCTTGACTGTTGGTGAGATTCTCCAGTAATTCGTTAGGTACGTTTTCAGATGATCCAGCCAATTATTACAGACAGGCCATTTCTTACTGAGATCTAATGTTGTCCCTTTAAGAATGCGAGGAGATCTTATTTGTCCCAAATGAGCCTGTTATGATGCTATGTATTTTTTGCTAAAATAATAAATTTCAGATAATAGTCTTTAATTATGTTAGATTTACTGAGTCCCTTAAATGCCCTTCGGCTTGTTTGGATACAATATTTTATGAGGGTTTACATTGTTTCATTAACAAGAGAGTGGTTTGACTCTGTGACCCGGAGAGTGATAAGTGAGCAAGTTGGATCCATGCTATTTCCAGTTAGGTTTGTGCGCGCAGTTCAGCAGCGTCTGGTAAATCCTGGAAGCGGATTTCCCAAAACTCGTCCACTCCACTCGAATATTGTTTTTCCACACGGTTTTCTTTTCCTTGCTCATCCTTAACTAACTAAATTGGACAACAACTTGATGCTCAGCCCAGGCTGTCGGGATCTTTTAGAAAACGCTGAACAAACCGATTGCTGGGGGCAGCGAACTGTTGCCTTCGCAATTCCAAGACCGGGCTGTCCGTCCCCGGTGACAAGAGCGAGCTGGCCGTGGAATGAGAAGCTCCGGCGTTGGGTACAAGCGGCGGAGGAAACGTCAGTCCTCTTTTCTTTCTTATTGTATTTAAACAAGCGGAGTGCATCAGCCACATTCCACTAAACTCAGCAACCTTATAGCTAGCATTGACGAATTTAAAGACGACCAGAGTAAGGTCAGGCATGCAGTATCTGCCCAGGGAGGCCGTGACACTATCAAACTAGGAATATATATCCTGTTTTACCACAAATATTTTGGAATCCACATCAATTGTAAGCTATTTTTTCATCATCATTTCTGATTGGAATGCTGGGCTTCTTTCTTTTGACGAGGAAAAGTTTGTTGGAGCTCTCAGTCCAGCAGGCTCCACTCTGACATTGTAGGCGATCACTCCAGTAATAGTGGAGTTCGCAAACTTGACTATTTGGTGGAAGTGTCTCCTCAAATGGATGTTTTAACACAACTGGTAGGCTAAATACTTGGCTACAGTATGAAACATTGATTTGACTGCATGCCGAATTTAAATATGATTATCAAACCTACTTTACTGCTGTCTCATATGACCGTCTATGATTGAGTTTACTTTGTAAAGGTACCAGAGTCAGACATGACGGCGCCATTTTGAGTCCCATTAGATTCACAATTCTAGCTCTGTGGTAACCCCTCATCACTCCATGAGGGACACATCAAAATATTTTACTCGCAGTCACAGTTATCCTAGGTACATAAATTCATGTTATGGAACTGGACACAACTAGGGAAGAGACAATGAAGTCACAACTGAAGTCAACGTAGGCTATGAGTCAGTAGGCTAAATTATGGCGACAACAAGGTTATAAAGCGAGACCTGTACAAAAACTATGTGAACTCAAAGCAAGGTTTTTACTAAAACCTAAAATCACAAACAGCCAAGCTGATTGGCAATAAGGCTCAGTCAAGCAGTGGAGCTTGCTTCTCCTGCCACAACAAGAGACTCAACAGAGAAGCTTTTCTGCCAGAGATTGAGAGGGAGGCTATGTACCAGCTACCAAGCAAACTTATTCTATTGGCGAGGTACTACCTCGGCTACCCACAAAGTATTTGTTGAATTTTCTGTTCTGTTTCACAAGAAAATCAGAACAGAAAGAATATTCTGTTCTGTTTCACAAGAAACTTTAATTTGGATGCCATGAGTGGGAGGGATGACAGCGCTCTCTAGTGGACTCATTTAGTAACTGCAGCAGAGCTTAGAGAGGAGCCAAAGCATTTAGATACAGCAAAACTGTTCGGAATAAGGGCCCCAATGGACCCAGCTTTGTGTGTCATTTCATTTTGGGTTTTATGCAACCAGTTAATGCGACAGCTGTGTTTATTTTCTGTGTTGAAAACAGAGCATTATTGTTGTTGAAGTTCATTATTTTCAGTTACATCAAAGACAAGTAAACATAACAAAAGATGGGAAAATGATGCACAGCCAAAATATTTACTTCCTTCTAACTCTAATCACAAAAGTTTTATGATTCAGAACTTGCGTACAATTATATTTCAAATGATATAGGGTGACACAGAATTTTCTGACACACGGCATAGTCTTGTATATTTATGAATTGGGTAATTCAGTGGTACAGTGCCACAGAATGAATTTATGCTGGATATATGACATTGACAGTGAGAGTTTAATCATACTTCAAAATGTGGGTATTTATACAGACTATACTGAAGTATCAAAGGCTTTCCAGGTACTGGGAAAAATTGCTCAATTCCAAAGAATTACTGAGCACTTTCCATCCAGCATATTATGAGAGTTTGAGGATAAAGAGACTGTGATACCTTTGGATGCTGAGCACATTGACCCAGAACCTGGTAAATGCTGGACTGTGATGCCAGTACAGGAGCAGGAGATGCCAGGGCCCGTTGAAAGTGGCAAAGTGAACACAGAATTTGGAAATACTTTAACACCAGTTTATCAGTATTGTTTGTATAACTAAATACTAAAAATAAGGACTGCAGTAAAATTGAAAATGAGCTTTTCTAGCTGTTGCAACTTTGAGAAATGAATAATGCACTGATTTAAAAGAACCAAAGAAAAATATGAGCATGATTTGAGATGCATAAAGTGCAATAAAATAATTTTGTTTCTTCAATCAGACTCATAATTGTGATTAAAAATTGGAATCACAATATTAAGCAAAATAACTGGGATCATAATTTTAAGCATAATCATTCAGTTGAGAATTTCAGGCCAGTAAGTTGAACAGAAGCAACTGTGAATGTTCTGAAATGCAGACCTGATTATAAACAAGCTCTGAAACTGACTGATGCCTGAAAACAGGGAAAGCAGACTGTAGTAGCTGAGAATATGAATTGCTTATTTATTTTGTCTTTATCTTTTTAAGAGAATGGCAGATGAGTATCAGAGAGTAAATATTTTTGTTTCTTATCTTAGCACTTTAATTGTGTTTAACATTCTGGTCAGGACCACAGCTGTAGAACTGCCAGACTTGAGCAGGACATCTTATTCTCAGGTGTAAAGTGCTGCAGTTGGAGAGTGTAGCACAGACATCTTCATCAGAGCATTGTAGATCTTACAATTCTCATTATCACTCTTTATCAGTGAGCACTGTCAATACTACATTTAAAATATTAAGTGTTAAATATTAACAAATCACCTCTTTCTTTCAGACTCGGCAGCTGTGGTCTTACAGAGGAGTCCTGTGAAATTGTGGCCTCAGCTCTCCAGTCATCAAACTTACCCGTGAGAGAGCTGGACCTCAGCTACAATAACCTGGGAGATTCAGGAGTGAAGCTGCTCTGTGCTGGACTGAAGAGTCCAAACTGTAACCTACAGACACTTGGGTGAGTAGTGCTGTGTACTTTGTGACTTTCAGTAAATAGTTAGTGATTATGGCTCCATACAGAGAAATGTTAAACAGCTCCTTCTCTCAATCAAACTTCTCCTCTCTCCAGCCTTCCTTCCTTTGTCCACATTGGTCCCATCCCTCTTCTTACTCCTGTATCACAGCAAAGTAAAGCAGAATCAGGTAATTCAGTGGTACAGTGCCACAGAATTAATTTATGATAGATAAATTACATTGACAGTGAGAGTTTAATCATACTTCAAAATGTGGATGTTTATACAGACGATACTGAAGTATCAAAGGCTTTCCAGGTACTGGGAAAAATCACTCAATTCCAAAGAATTACTGAGCACTTTCCATCCAGCATATTATGAGAGTTTGAGGATAAAGAGACTGTGATACCTTTGGATGCTGAGCACATTGACCCAGAACCTGGTAAATGCTGGACTGTGATGCCAGTACAGGAGCAGGAGACGTCAGGGCCAGTTGAAAGTGACAAAGTGAACACAGAATTTGGAAATACTTTGGTTTGGCACCAGTTTATCATTATCATTCATACAACTAGTAACAGAACAAAATACTAAAATAAGGACCACAGTAAAATTGAAAATGAGCTTTTCTAGCTGTTGCAACTTTGAGAAATGAATAATGCACTGATTTAAAAGAGGCAAAGAAAAATATGAGCATGTTTTAAGATGCATAAAGTGCAATAAAATAATTTTGTTTCCTGAATCAGACTGACTAATTGTGATTAAAAATTGAAATCACAATATTTAGCAGAATAATGGGATTATAATTTTAACCATAATCATTTAGTTTTGAAGTTCAGGCCAGTAAGTTGAACAGAAGCAACTGTGAATGTTCTGAAATGCAGACCTGATTATAAACAAGCTCTGAAACTGACTGATGCCTGAAAACAGGGAAAGCAGACTGTAGTAGCCTAGAATATTGATTGCTTTTTGGTACTGTTATTTTTCTTTAATTTTTTCAGAGAATGGCAGTTAAGAATCAGAGAGTAAATATTTTGTTTCTTATCTGAGCACTTTCATTGTGTTTAACATCAAAAAATGATTTTAGTTTCCTGCTGATGGCTCAGTGATGTGCACTGTTTTGACATTGGTGTTCCTACGTTGATTTTTTTGGTAAAATTTATAAAACCAATAACTATCAAAAAGTTTGGTCACAGGTCATTGACAAATGATCACCATCAGAACAGACACACTGCACTGCTGATCAGATGTGAACTAAAACCCTTTTGTCTTCCTTTGACTACTCCTGTGAACCTTTAGTTGTGTGATAATTTCTGCTTTTTTACTTTCATTGGAAGGAAATACAAACATCTCACAACTTGTAAAACTAAGCTCACTATTCACTCTGAAGGCTGGAATTTGCTTTAATAATGAAATACAGTATAAAGGATCTGATAACTCCATCCTTAGCCCTGCTGTCCACACTTGGCTCAGGGGCATGAGTAGGGCCATGAGTGAGGCTTAAAGCCCAGAGTTAGCCTGAAAAAGACTGTGGAAAAGGTAGCTGGGCCATTATCCCCAAATTCTGACAGAACTGAAAAGAGGAAAAGGGGCTATTTGGGTCAGGACCACAGCTGTAGAACTGTCAGACTTGAGCAGGACATCTTATTCTCAGGTGTAAAGTGCTGCAGTTGGAGAGTGTAGCACAGACATCTTCCTCAGAGCATTGTAGATCTTACAATCCTCATTATCACTCTTTATCAGTGAGCACTATCAATACTACATTTAAAATATTAAGTGTTAAATATTAACACATCACCTCTTTCTTTCAGACTCAGCAGCTGTGGTCTTACAGAGGAGTCCTGTGAAATTGTGGCCTCAGCTCTCCAGTCATCAAACTCACCCGTGAGAGAGCTGGACCTCAGCTACAATAACCTGGGAGATTCAGGAGTGAAGCTGCTCTGTGCTGGACTGAAGAGTCCAAACTGTAACTACAGACACTTGGGGTGAGTAGTGCTGTGTACTTTGTGACTTTGACTTTTAGTAAATAGTTAGTGATTATGGCTCCATACAGAGAAATGTTAAACAGCTCCTTCTCTCAATCAAACTTCTCCTCTCTCCAGCCTTCCTTCCTTTGTCCACATTGGTCCCATCCCTCTTCTTACTCCTGTATCACAGCAAAGTAAAGCAGAATCAGGTAATTCAGTGGTACAGTGCCACAGAATTAATTTATGATAGATAAATTACATTGACAGTGAGAGTTTAATCATACTTCAAAATGTGGATGTTTATACAGACGATACTGCAGTATCAAAGGCTTTCCAGTTACTGGGAAAAATCACTCAATTCCAAAGAATTACTGAGCACTTTCCATCCAGCATATTATGAGAGTTTGAGGATAAGGAGACTGTGATACCTTTGGATGCTGAGCACATTGACCCAGAACCTGGTAAATGCTGGACTGTGATGCCAGTACAGGAGCAGGAGACGTCAGGGCCAGTTGAAAGTGACAAAGTGAACACAGAATTTGGAAATACTTTGGTTTGGCACCAGTTTATGATTATCATTCATACAACTAGTAACAGAACAAAATACTAAAATAAGGACCACAGTAAAATTGAAAATGAGCTTCAATCTAGCTGTTGCAACTTTGAGAAATGAATAATGCACCAATTTTCAAGAGGCAAAGAAAAATATGAGCATGTTTTAAGATTCATAAAGTGCAATAAAATAATTTTGTTTCCTGAGTCAGACTGACTATTGTGATAAAAAATTTAAATCACAATATTTAGCAAAATAATGGGATTATAATTTTAACCATAATCATTTAGTTTTGAAGTTCAGGCCAGTAACTTGAACAGAAGCAACTGTGAATGTTCTGAAATGCAGACCTGATTATAAACAAGCTCTGAAACTGACTGATGCCTGAAAACAGGGAAAGCAGACTTGTAGTAACCTTGAATATTGATTGCTTTTTGGTACTGTTATTTTTCTTTAATTTTTTCAGAGAATGGCAGTTAAGAATCAGAGAGTAAATATTTTGTTTCTTATCTGAGCACTTTCATTGTGTTTAACATCAAAAAATGATTTTAGTTTCCTGCTGATGGCTCAGTGATGTGCACTGTTTTGACATTGGTGTTCCTATGTTGATTTTTTTGGTAAAATTTATAAAACCAATAACTATCAAAAAGTTTGGTCACAGGTCATTGACAAATGATCACCATCAGAACAGACACACTGCACTGCTGATCAGATGTGAACTAAAACCCTTTTGTCTTCCTTTGACTACTCCTGTGAACCTTTAGTTGTGTGATAATTTCTGCTTTTTTACTTTCATTGGAAGGAAATACAAACATCTCACAACTTGTAAAACTAGCTCACTATTCACTCTGAAGGCTGGAATTTGCTTTAATAATGAAATACAGTATAAAAGGATCTGATAACTCCATCCTTAGCCCTGCTGTCCACACTTGGCTCAGGGGCATGAGTAGGGCCATGAGTAAGGCTTAAAGCCCAGAGTTAGCCTGAAAAAGACTGTGGAAAAGGTAGCTGGGCCATTATCCCCAAATTCTGACAGAACTGAAAAGAGGAAAAGGGGCTATTTGGGTCAGGACCACAGCTGTAGAACTGTCAGACTCTAGCAGGACATCTTATTCTCAGGTGTAAAGTGCTGCAGTTGGAGAGTGTAGCACAGACATCTTCCTCAGAGCATTGTAGATCTTACAATCCTCAATATCACTCTTTGTCAGTGAGCACTATCAATACTACATTTAAAATATTAAGTGTTAAATATGAAAACATCACCTCTTTCTTTCAGACTCAGCAGCTGTGGTCTTACAGAGAAGTCCTGTGGAATTGTGGCCTCAGCTCTCCAGTCATCAAACTCACCCGTGAGAGAGCTGGACCTCAGCTACAATAACCTGGGAGATTCAGGAGTGAAGCTGCTCTGTGCTGGACTGAAGAGTCCAAACTGTAAACTACAGACACTGGACCTCAGCTACAATAATCTGGGATATTCAGGAGTGAAGCTGCTCTGTGCTGGACTGAAGAGTCCAAACTGTAAACTACAGACACTGGGGTGAGTAGTGCTGTGTACTTTGTGACTTTTAGTAAATAGTTAGTGATTATGGCTCCATACAGAGAAACCTTAAATAACTCCTTCTCTCAATCAAACTTGTCCTCTGTCCAGCTTTCCTTCCTTTGTCCACATTGGTCCCATCCCTCTCTTCTTACTCCTCTATCACAGCAAAGTAAAGCAGGATAAAACCCCATGAGTCTTAGAGTTGCCAGCTGTGTGGTTCCTGACCAGAATTATCTTGTGTTGAAGTTGAGTGTGAAAGTGGGATTATGTGTGTGTTCTATCCATAGACTAGTGTCGAGACAGCAACATGCATTTTATGGTTATTTACCCTGCTCCCTTCTTTTATGGTCCCTTGCCATGCACCCAGACACGGCCTAGAGAGGGACAGATGGACTCCACCCCCTTGTAAATACCCTTGAATCAGTGACCAAAGAGGCAACAGGCTTTTCAAGCATGGCAAGGAGCAGAGCTTTACTCAGAAACTAAAACGAAACACTTATGACAGCCAAAATGGATGTACATTTGGGGTTACCAGTTAAAAGCGGAATTGGGCATGTTATGACCCTCTTTGTTGTTGGTTAGCCCTAAGATGCCCCCAAATGTAGAATCCTTTGATAAACATGCCCAACCACAGGGGGCTATCACCTGTCTCTCTCCCTCTGGCTTCTTCCCTTTCTGGAACACGTGCGTGTGTGCGAGCCAGCGAGCGAACAGGTTTACTTAAACTGTCTTGGAGTTACTCGTTAGAAAACCTGCAGAGCCTGCAGCATGTAGGTAGGAGATAGTTTGTCGGACGTGGCGTGCCCTTTTCTTGGTGATTGCATCAGCACTGAAGCTCTAATAATTTGCAGAGCTTTACATGGGGAGAGGGAGATTAGACCCTGATTAGATAGCTATTCTATCATTCCCTGATGAGTATCTTTGTGAATTTTCCCATTTTCTGAGCAATCAATAATCAATTTGATCAACATTCTCCAGGCTCATTTTTCAAACATTAGGCAGCATTAGGCAACTTTATACATTTATTATATTCCTGCACTGGTGACAGGTTGCTACATATAGAGCAGCCAGGGAGGCTGTGTGTTCTTTACCCAGTAAGACTGGTAATTGTCTCGCCACAGGGAGTGTTTCAAAATGTGGATGTATTCTTTTAAAATTTTCAAAGAAGTGTTTGTGAATTTTTGTGTAATATGTGCAGTATAGGAGGAAGTGTAGCTCTGTCTCAGCCTCACCTGTCTCACAGTGATCACATATCCTCTCCTCTTTGGGGCACCAGGTTTGCTTGTGTCTGCCTGTTTCAATGGCCAGGCTGTGATCACTTAGTCTGTATTTGGTTTGGATCTGTCTCTGCTTCATATCTCTGACAGTGGAGAGATATTCTGCCAGTTTGTAATTATTGTTTAACATAGTATAGCAATTTAATTTGTTTTGCGGTTTTCTCATTTTCTTCCAATGTTCCAAATAAGAATCTTTTATTTGATTTATTAATTGGCTGATTTTAATTGAAGCAGTGCTGGTAAGAAACAAGTTAAATAACGTTGGAGTCAAGCTGCAACCCTGTCTCACCCCACAACCCTGAGTGAAGAATTCTGTTCTTTGATTGTCAATTTTCACTGCACATTTGTTTTCTAAATACATTGATTTCATGCTGTCATATACTTTACCCCAAATACCACTTTGAAGTATTTTATAATTTAATCCCTGGTGCCAAATAGAATCAAATGTTTTTTTAAGGTCAATAAAGCATACAAAGATTTTTCCTTTGTTAATTTGGTGAACATGAGGGTGTATAGGGTGTAAATATGATCTGTTGTGCGATGTTTTGGGAGGACTCCAATCTGACTCTTACTCAAGGCACTGTGCTTGGTAAGGAAGTTTATACTTCTTGAATTAAGGATGCTACAAAATAACTTCCCCAGATTACTGCTTACACAGATGCCTCGGTAATTATTGGGGTCTAATTTATCTCCACTCTTATAAATTGGGGATATAAGCCCTTGGTTCCAGGTGTCAGGGAAGCAGCCAGTACTCAGTGATAGACTGAATAATTTCAGTAGGGCCTCTTGTATTAACTGGTCACTATATTTCAGCATCTCATTATTTATGTTGTCAAAAGCACAAGACTTTCTTGGTTTTAGTGTTCTGAGATGCTCAGTTAATTCCTGCATTGTGATTGGTGTGTCAGTTGGGTTTTGGTTGACTTTGATTGATTGTTCAAGTAATGCGAGTTCCTCTTTTTTTTCTATTTGTTCTTTTGTTAATTTGTTTTGTGCAGTGTCCATATAGAGGTTTTCAAAATATTGTTACCAAACCTAGCCATTTTTGGAAGTTAATGCAGGTTTTTGTGCCAAACTGAAATTATTCCACATTTCCCAGAATTAGTTTTGATCAATTGATTTTTCAATGTCTATGAGAGTTTTGTTCATGTGGTTTTCTTTTTTCTGTTTCAGAGTATTTTTGTGTTGTTTCTCTGTTTCACAGTATTCCAAGCATAAATCTGGGTTTTGGGGCTGATGATGTTTTTGATTAGACAGTTTTTGTAACTTTTTCTGAATTAAGTTACATTCATCGTCAAACCATTTCTCTTTATATTTATTTTTTCTGAGCATTTCTGTGCGTTTCTCAACTTCTCATACAACATTACAAATTAACAGGAAAAGTGTCATTACAATATCAAAATATCCAAATATATTATTATTTTTCCCTATATTATTGTAATGTAATATTTACAATAATTACTACTATTCCAGTGCACTCACATCACCGTAACAACTACATCTGACAGAACTGATCCGCTCTACATTTCACTTCCTTATTTACATTCTACGTCACCGGAGGATCTCTCCCTGTTACCCTGGTGATTTGAATTTATTACCCTGTCACTCATTCGGTAGGATTACATCCGTCTAGCTCAAACGGTTACTATGGATGTACTCAGTTCTCTTTTAAGCGTAACAAATCTATAAAATATATCCATACATTTAACAGATTACTACGGTAGTCAAAATTATATTACATTTTACTCTAGATAATTATCTTTAAAAAATTACAACGGTAACAGCATTCACTCGCTTGGAGAACAAGCTAACGGCTTTAAGACAATTATAAAGCATGACAACTTTTTAGTTAGGATAATAGACCCTGTTACAGCATTTGGGAGTGACATTTGGGATTTGACCTCGCTCACCTGAAATAAGAAAGAGCGTTTTATTGGTGAGCTGGGCTCATATTTCAGCGGTCTCCCTAGCGGTCTCGCTTCCAACGGCCAGCTGAAGAACCGTGCCCGAGCTCCCCAACTGGACCTGCCGCCAATCTACAGTGCGTGGATGGGAAGCAGACACAATGATGGCTGAGACACAACAGACAACTATAATGTACCGATAAAGTGGAGGAACTGTGAATGCATCTCATAAACACAGATATTCACACCAATGCACAAAGTTAATACCTATGTGCCACATTAAAACCACAAGACTTTCTTTGTTTTAGTGTTCTGAGATGCTCAGTTAATTCCTGCTTTGAGATTGGTGTGTCAGTTGGGTTTTGGTTGTCTTTGATCGGTTGTTCAAGTAATGTGAGTTTTTCTTTGATTTCAATATGTTCTTTTGTTAATTTGTTTTGTGCAATGTCCATACATAATTTTTCAAAATATTGTTACCAAACTGAGCCATTTTTTAAAGTTAATGCAGGTTTTTGTGCTGAACATGACAGTTTTGTTAATGTGGTTCTCTTTTTGTATTGTTTTTTTTTTTTTTGTATTTTTGTATCGTTTTTTAATCACAAAACAAATATATAACAAAACAAAATAACAGACAGGGTCATCATTGGTCAGGTGAAATGCTTAGCATTAGAGCATACAGGAGAAAAAAGGGGATTACATAACAAACATACAATAAAGAGGGCACCTCAAATCTGAATAGTTTTTCCATTTCTTCCAGTACTTTTCACACTTTTCATCAGTGCACCTCAGAGAAAGGGTCAGTCGCTCCATAACATAAATTTCCTGAACTATTTCTATCCATTCCATTATTGTTGGGGATTCCTTATTCAACCATCTCTTAGTTATAGCCTTTTTACTACTCACTAATAATATTTGTAACAAATATCTATCTTGTTTTCCAGCCCTGATGGCAGGTTTCCCAAGTACATAGTACTAAAATTAGAATCAAGGCTTGGGCTGATTATTAATCTTATCTTAGTCACCACATCTACCCAAAATGGGATTATAGCAGGACACTCCCAAAAAATGTGAAAATGGCCAGCAGACATATTACCACACATTCTCCAACATTGTCCGTGTTCAGGTCTTTTGGTTTGAGACGTTTTTTTATCTTCGGTGTTATAAAAAACCTTAAAATATTTTTCCATCCAAATTCCCTCCAAAGATCAGAACTTGTGGTAGATTGTGTCTTAAATATATTTAACCATTCGTCATTGGTTAAACTTATATTAGTTTCCTTTTCCCATTTTGATTTAACATACAGAGTAGAGATGCCTCTATCCAATTGTAATGATGAGTAAATCCTGGAAATCAGTTTAAATATTTTTATCAAAGTATTTTCTCAGTTGAAGATATCTAAAGAAGTCCTGTTTCTCGAGGTGGAAAGTTTCTTTAAATCTTTGAAAGCTGTCTAAGTCTTTGTTAGTTGTTATCATACAGTAAGAAGTGATACCCTTACTTATCCAATGTTTGAATCAATTGTCCAGCTTTGCTGGTGTAAATTCTGTGTCATATGCTATCCACCGTAATATTTGTGCATTCCTTTTAAACTTTCCATTTTTAAGTTCTTTATGCCAAATGTTTAATGGGACAGCAGTCCAATTAGTTAACCCATCTAAATGTTTCTTTAATAGAGTTCTTTCTCCCAATAAGGTTTGGAGAGGTATTTTTATCTGATTTTGTTGTAGGTTCTTCCATTTTGCATCATACTTTGGGTCACACCAGCAAACCAGAAAATGCAATTGTGCTGCTTTATAGTAATCTTCCAGACAGGGCAAAGCCCTCCCACCTTTATCCTTAGGCAGCTGTAGTGTCTGGAATCTAATCCTTGGTCTTTGTTTTCCCCAAATAAAGGATGATATCATTCTATTCCAATCATTGAATTGTTTTGCGGGTATTTCAACAGGAACTGATTGGAAAAGAAAGAGCACCCTGGGCAGTATGCTCATTTTTACTACATCTATTCAGTTATACATATTCATTGGTAATAATGACCAGCGACATAAATCTGCCTTAATATCCGCCGTTATGGGAACATAATTATGTTCGTAGATGAATGATACATCTTTAGGTATTTGAACTCCCAGATATTTGATCACCTTATGTAGCTACACAGGTCCAATGAAATGACGGCCACGCATCGTACTGATGTCATTGAAGTTTTATTTTTATCTCTCTCTCTCTGTTTCTTCAAAAGACACCGTGAAAACTACAAGAAAATAAAAACAAAAGTTTTAAAGTATACGTCTTAGTCCTTTTTAAGTCTCTTAAGCTAGATTCCACCGATAAACAGGCTCCGATACGTTAGCACAACAGAAATGTACTTAAACAAATAAAATCACTGAGAACATTTCTCATAGTCCATGTAAAGTCCATCAACAACATTATACACAATATAAATAAATTAAAGACAGTACCGTGTGCGCCTCTTGGACCACATGTAGAATAGTATTATTTTGGAGCTGTGTGTTTTTCCTCTGCATCCATGTTGGCTATAACCCATAATGCTACGGTCAGTCAGCTTTTTAATGAACTCTGGTCATGTGACTTGGTTACACTCTTTACCAAAATAAAATCCCATACAATGACCACAAAACTTTAACCAAACAGAATTTTAAGGTTATACCTTTTTAGACAAATTTTATATCAGTATTACCTTTTTAAACATCTTATTTATTACATTTTTAATCACCTTTTTAAAGCTGCATGAACTCAAATATTCATGAACTTATGACATTACATTATGAACAAACAACTCCTTGAAACTGTCTGAGAGACAGTTACACCTTACCTTTCCATTTAAATTTACACATTCAGTTAATATTTTCTTGTGGTTCATAATTAAAGGTAAGAGTTTGAATTATATTTAAATTAAATTTATATCCAGAACATGAACCAAATACTTGGAGCAGAGACAATAATTTAGGCAAGCTTACATTTGGGTTAGTAAGGGTCAGAAGAATATCATCCGCGTATAACCAAATCTTATGTTGTGCATCTGCAATCTGTACATCTGTTACACCTTTGATATCTCTAATTGCCTGAGCTAACGGCTCAATGAACAGAGCAAAAAGTGTGGGGCTAAGGGGGCATCCCTGTCGACATCCCCTTTCAAGGAAGACTGTTTGGGAATAGTTTCCATTTATTTGAATTCTACTTATAGGAGAGTAATATAGAGACTTCAGACATCCAATTACCTGACCATTGAAGCCAAAGCGCTTTAGAGCCAAATATAAATATTCCCAGCGAATTGAGTCGAAAGCTTTCTCAGCATCAAGGCTAATAACTACCGATTCTGTGTCAGTGTTTCTTGTATGGTCAAAAAGATGAAATGCCCATCTTACATTGTCCTGGGCCTGCCTATGTTTAACAAAGCCTGTTTGGTCTGTGTCTATGAGAACTGGGATTATATTTTCGAGTCGTTTAGCTAAAATCGATGCATATATTCTGTAATCAATGTTTAAAACAGATATAGGTCTATGTAGGCAATAAAATCAATGGCAGTTCTGTTCTGAAGAGTTGTGTTTTTTCCCCTCTAAATGATAAAAAGTATTGATGATGGTGTCAATATTGTCTCAAACTGTTCAACAGCATCAGCAAGGTATCAATAAGATCTTAATGATACCCATCCCTAGTGAGAGGTAACTGTACTGAAACACAGTTTGTGTTCCCTGTGTGGAGGGGAATAAATCATACGATTGTCAGAAGATTCGTGCTGAGATCTTCTGGTCCCCCCTTTGGAAGGGTGCAGGATTAAAGACCGGAATAGACTGAAAGGTTTTGGTTAGAGGAAGTAGGAGAATGATGCTCAGAGCAGCCTGAGTCACAAGTAGATCCCCCTTTCCCCTTTTCACTGTGTGAAGAGTGAGATATCAGCACATAGTCTGATGTGGTTTCCACTGAAACACTGCTTAGTGAATTAGAGTGGGACCTGAGGTCGGCTAGACTGGATATTGGACCCAGATCAGAATGCAAAGTGTTTCTGTGCACCTGGTTATATGTGGCTCCTTGCAGAATTGAGGTGAGTGGGGATGAGACGTTAACTGCTGAAAGGAAAGAAGGGGCGTCATGTGACTGCAGTACTGCAGAGCGTTCACTTTTAAGATGGAAAAATTCCTCTCTGTAGGAGCAGAGATCTGATTTGGCAGAACACAAATCATCCAGATACTGCAGAGCTTTTTTTCTAAAGGTTTGTAGATCTTGGAGGATTTTTGTTTTGAGCTCTCATGTTTACAATCTCACTCCCTAGTTACTCATTTGCAAAGGAGGGCAAGGCTGGCTTGCCTTGAGAGAGCCAAGACAGAGCATAACTATGTATTATTCAGTTCAAATTAGGTTAAGGGCAATTTAATGATGCCATTAAATTTCACAGGAACTGAAGATGTTGGTATGCCAGTAAAATGACCAAATGGACAATTATTTTCATGATTCAGAGATTATAATAATGACTGTTCATAATCAATTAAAGCTGTCTCTTAAAATGATTTGAATGATTAAGGATGACACCATCAATGAATAATGTCAATGGGTTACCATGGGGAATTCATAACCACAGTGCGAGCTTTGCTTGCTGTTACTGGATTCAACTGCAGTAGACAGTGGCGTTTGAGAATATGTGCACCATCTAGTGGTCAATGTGGGAAGTGCAATGATTTAAGTTCGAAGCTGCTTGGATAGGGGCCCAATTATCTGTTTTGTCAGCAGTCTCACTCCCTCCTTCTTCTCCAGGGGCCCTACGCTCTGCCTGTTTTCCAAAATGTAGCAGTATTTTTTGCTCTGAAAAAAAAAAAAATTCAATACAGTGAAAAGACATTATCACAAAACATTGTATTTGGCAAAATCTATCCTCACACATGAGGGCACCACAAAATGTAGAGTAAATGTACTATTCACCACATGGGAAGCAGAAAATATGAGGATAATGCTGTTCCTCACAAAGGCTCCAGTTAAATGCAGGTGAAGTGTATGTAATGCAAGAACAAACAGAAAACACAATATGTTCATCTTAACAGTCCCAGCACAAGGCACCAATTAAAAGTTATCAACCTCATAAAATGACCTTTTAATAACCTTTAATTTCAAAAACGTATTAAAATCACAATATTAATGGCAAACCAACAGGAATTATCGTACCCTCTTTACAATACAATTATTGATAATTAGTATTGGGGATCTCATCAAATTTTGAAGGCTTTGTTCTATGAAAAGAATGGCTACAGTCAATGTTTACGTGATAACAACACAACCAGTTATAAATACAAAGGAGTTAGTATTCACAATGATAAAATGATAAAAATATGACATGTACAAAAGCAAATCTGAGTGTGTGTAGATGACTTAGAATACACATTGTGCGTGCGTGCATTTGTGTGTGTCTATTTTCTCTTCACTGGCTGGGTTGGTGTATATACCCCCTTGCCTTCCTGTGACTACTCCTCTGAACCTTTATCTGTGTGATAATGTTTGCTTTTTTACTCTCATTGGAAGGAAATACAAACTTCTCACAACTTGTCAATATAACTCACTATTCACTCTAAGGGCTGGAATTTGCTTTAATAATGAAATACAGTATAAAAGGATCTGATAACTCCATCCTTAGCCCTGCTGTCCACACTTGGTTTAGGGGCATGAGTAGGGCAATGAGTGAGGCTTAAAGCCCAGAGTTAGCCTGAAAAAGACTGTGGAAAAGGTAGCTGGGCCATTAGCCTCAAATTCTGACAGAAATGAATAGGGGAAAAGGGGCTATTTGGGTCACAACCACACCTGTACAACTGACATCTTATTCTCAGGTGTAAAGTGCTGCATTTGGAGAGTTTAGCACAGACATCTTCCTCAGAGCATTGTAGATCTTACAATCCTCAATATCACTCTTTATCAGTGAGCACTATCAATACTACATTTAAAATATTAAGTGTTAAATATTAACACATCACCTCTTTCTTTCAGACTCAGCAGCTGTGGTCTTACAGAGGAGTCCTGTGAAATTGTGGCCTCAGCTCTCCAGTCATCAAACTCACCCCTGAGAGAGCTGGACCTCAGCTACAATAACCTGGGAGATTCAGGAGTGAAGCTGCTCTGTGCTGGACTGAAGAGTCCAAACTGTAAACTACAGACACTGGGGTGAGTAGTGCTGTGTACTTTTTGACTTTTAGTAAATAGTTAGTGATTACGGCTCCAAACAGAGAAACCTTAAGCAGCTCCTTCTCTCAATCAAACTTCTCCTCTCTCCAGCCTTCCTTCCTTTGTCCACATTGGTTCCATCCCTCTCTTCTTACTCCTCTATCACAGCAAAGTAAAGCAGGATAAAACCCCATGAGTTTTAGGGTTGCCAGCTGTTTGGTTTCTGACCAGAATTATCTTGCGTTGAAGTTGAGTGTGAAAGTGGGATTATGTGTGTGTTCTATCCATAGACTTGTGTCGAGACAGCAACATGCATTTTATGGTTATTTACCCTGCTCCCTTCTTTTATGGCCCCTTGCCATGCACCCAGACACGGCCTGAGAGGGAAAAATGGACTCCACCCCTTGTAAATACCCCTGAATCAGTGACCAAAGAGGCAGCAGGCTTTTTAAGCATGGCAAGGAGCAGAGCTTTACTCAGAAACTAAAATGAAACACTTATGACAGCCAGAATGGATATACATTTGGGGTTACCAGTTAAAAGCAGAATTGGGCGTGGTACGACCCTCTTTGTTGTTGGTAAGCCCTAAGATGCCCCCAATGCAGAATCCTTTGATAAACATGCCCAACCACAGGGGGCTATCACCTGTCTCTCTCCCTCTGGCTCCTTCCCCTTCTTTAGCGCATGCGTGCGTGCGTGCGAACAGGTTTACTCAAACTATCCTGGTGTTTCTCGTTAGAAAACCTGCAGAGCCTGCATCATGTAGGTAGGAGATAGTTTGTTGGACGTGGCGTGCCCTTTTCTTGGTGATCGCATCAGCACTGAAGCTCTAATAATTTGCAGAGCTTTACATGGGGAGAGGGAGATTAGACCCTGATTAGATAGCTATTCTATCATTCCCTGATGAGTATCTTTGTGAATTTTCCCATTTTCTGAGCAATCAATAATCAGTTTGATCAACATTCTCCAGGCTCATATTTCAAACATTAGGCAGCACATCATTTCAAGGTGCTTTATTGGCATGACATGGGGTGTGTCACCAAAGCAAATGGTACAGTTAACACAATAACAGAACAATTAACACAATTAATAATGGGGAAAAAAGGAACAAACATGAATGCATACAATGAATTACTATCAACTAACATTTATAAATGTATTATATTCCTGCACTGGTGACAGGTTGCTACATATAGAGCAGCCAGGGAGGCTGTGTGTCCTTCACCCAGTAAGATTGGTAATTGTCTCTCCACAGGGAGTGTTTCATAATTTGGATATATTCTTTTAAAATTTTCAAGGAAGTCTTTGTGAATTTTTGTGTATTTTGTGCAGTATAGGAGGAAGTGTAGCTCTGTCTCAGCCTCACCTGTCTCACAGTGATCACATATCCTCTCCTCTTTGGGGCGCCAGGTTTGCTTGCGTCTGTCTGTTTCAATGGCCAGGCTGTGATCACTTAGTCTGTATTTGGTTTGGATCTGTCTCTGCTTCATATCTCTGACAGTGGAGAGATATTCTGCCAGTTTGTAATTTCTGCTCAACATAGTGTCGCAAATTAATTTGTTTTGCGGTTTTGTCATTTTCTTCCAATGTTCCAAATCAGAATCTTTTATTTGATTTATTCATTGGCTGATTTTAATTGAAGCAGTGCTGGTCTGAAACATGTTAAATAACGTTGGAGTCAAGCTGCAACCCTGTCTCACTCCACGACCCTGAGTGAAGAATTCTGTTCTTTGATTGTCAATTTTCTTTGCACATTTTTGTTCTAAATACATTGATTTAATGATGTCATACACTTTACCCCCAATACCACTTTGAAGTATTTTATAATTTAATCTCTGGTGCCAAATAGAATCAAATGCTTTTTTAAGGTCAATAAAGCATACAAAGATTTTTAATTTGTTAATTTGGTGAACATGAGGGTGTATAGGGTGTAAATATGATCTGTTGTGCGATGTTTTGGGAGGAATCCAATCTGACTCTTACTCAAGGCACTGTGCTTGGTAAGGAAGTTTATAATTCTTGAATTAATGATGCTACAGAATAACTTCCCCAGATTACTGCTTACACAGATGCCTCGGTAATTATTGGGGTCTAATTTATCTCTGCTCTTATAAATTGAGGATATAAGCCCTTGGTTCCAGGTGTCAGGGGAGCAGCCAGTGATAGCAACTCAGTGATAGACTGAATAATTTCAGTAGGGCCTCTTGTATTAACTGGTTACGATGTAACAGCATCTCATTATTTATGTTGTCAAAAGCACAAGACTTTCTTGGTTTTAGTGTTCTGAGATGCTCAGTTAATTCCTGCATTGTGATTGGTGTGTCAGTTGGGTTTTGGTTGACTTTGATTGATTGTTCAAGTAATGCGAGTTCCTCTTTTTTTTCTATTTGTTCTTTTGTTAATTTGTTTTGTGCAGTGTCCATATAGAGGTTTTCAAAATATTGTTACCAAACCTAGCCATTTTTGGAAGTTAATGCAGGTTTTTGTGCCAAACTGAAATTATTCCACATTTCCCAGAATTAGTTTTGATCAATTGATTTTTCAATGTCTATGAGAGTTTTGTTCATGTGGTTTTCTTTTTTTCTGTTTCAGAGTATTTTTGTGTTGTTTCTCTGTTTCACAGTATTCCAAGCATAAATCTGGGTTTTGGGGCTGATGATGTTTTTGATTAGACAGTTTCTGTAACTTTTTCTGAATTAAGTTACATTCATCGTCAAACCATTTCTCTTTATATTTATTTTTTGGATTACAATTCTTGTGTAGTTTCAGGTTTTATATTTTGGCTGCTTTATGAAATATGTCCTCAATATGTTTAACAGCCAGATTTAGGCCTGATTTGTTAGATTCGTACTGTGTGTTAATAAAGGTATTAGTAAGGTTAGTGATTTCAGGTGAGTTAAGAGCTTTGCCAAATTCTTCTACACTGTTTGGATCCCATCTGTATGTGTTTTTTAGATCGTACAGCTTACTGGGCTGCGTCTGTATGTTGTCTGGCTCATTTGTTCTGTTTATATATACAATGATTTGACTGTGGTCTGATTGGGAGGTTTGTTGCCTGACAGTGAATGCATTTATGGAGGAGGGGTCCACATCTGTAATGGCATCATCTACCACACTGTTCCCAAGAGCTGAGCTGTAAGTGAACCTTCCAAAGGAGTCCCCTCTGATCCTACCATGAATGATATACAGACCCAAGGTTTGACAGAGATACACTACCTGTCTACCATTTTTATGAATTACATTGTCGTGGCTGTTTGTGGTTTTTATTATTGGAGTGTGGTACATAGGAGATTGGCCAAAGATGTGTTTGTTTCCTTCAGTGGTGAGGAAGTCAGGGAGAGTACCTTTCCTGGAGTTTAGGTCTCCACAGAGCAGCACACTTCCCTGGGCCTGGAAGTGGCAGATGTCTGTGAGCAGATCATTAAAAATGGATGCATTGAAATAGGGAGATTAATAGGGGGTTTAGATTGCACATAGGCACATATCTTTTTCAGATGTAAAGGATTTTTTTTATTTATTTATTTTTTTAATTTGCATCCCTGATTTTTCCCCTTTTTTCCCAACCCGAATGTTCAACCGAACTGATTGATCACACTGCAGCACCTGCCCCTCTAGCTCTAGGAGGAGGGGTACGCGCACGTGACTCCTCCAAATCACGTGTTGACACAATCTCGCTTCTTTTTCACATTGCCGTGGCACCACCAGTCGCACACTGCCTATGATGTCGGAGGAAGACGTAGTCAGCATACAATCAGTTCGTGCTGCCGCAAGCGCCCAAGCAGCCCCAAGGAGGGCGCTATTGCGATGGACCAATCGGAGATTTTTTAGCCCGACCTACCCCGTATCGAACCCCCGGCGAGGCTGGCCAATTGTTGCCTTGCCAATGGAGCCTCTGGCCATGGTCGGGAATGGCGAGGCCGGGAATCGAACCCCCTACCTCAGGGCCCGTAGGTGGCAATTTATCCCACGAGCCACTCAGAGGCCCTTTTTTATTTTTTTTTAACCAAATGTAAGTGTCACCTGTTTTTACTGGGTCATTGAATTTATTTATTTCTTCCTCTTACCACACAATAATTCCTCCAGAATCTCTGCCATGATTTATATGCGTATGTTTAAGAGAAGGGAGAATTATCTCTCTAAAGTTGTGTGGGCATTCTGTGGACACATCAGCACGACACCAGGTTTCACTGAGTAGCACAATATCAACATTTTCTAAACGATTTACAAATTCAGGATCTGTGCTCTTCAGACCAAGTGATGAGGACCACAGACCCTGGATGTTCCAGCTACAGATTTTTAGAGTCAAAATGTAAAAATAAATGATTGGAAAAATTAAATAAACTACAATATGAAACCATATATCTAACTGATTTACAAAGGATTTGCTTATCCTTTTACATTGAAACATTGAACATGTACATCGTATACTCTTAATTGTAATAATTCTTATTATTTATGTGTTTATTTATTTATTTATCTATCTATTTTTTTACTCACTCCCCTCTAGGTTATTAATTTGTTGCAGATCTCTCTCACGTCAGAGCCAGTTGTGTCCAGGCTGTGTGTGCTGGGCTGCAGCATAGCTGAGTCCAGGCTGTGTGTGCTGGGCTGCAGCATAGCTGAGTCCAGGCTGTGTGTGCTGGGCTGCAGCATAGCTGAGTCCAGGCTGTGTGTGCTGGGCTGCGGTGCTGAGTGCTGGGGGGGTGGCGGGAGCGGGGTGGGCAGCGTGGGCATCCTGCCTGGTGTCACATAGATGTTGAGCGTTCAGATTGGGGTTGTGGACGAGGTGTACGTTAGCCAGCTGTGAGCAGCCCCTGCTCAGCTGGCTGTTGATGCTGTTTATGGTGTGCTGTGACACGTCAGCACGGGACAGAAGGGTGGAGATAATAATCTTTGCCCTGGGGAAGCACTGTGTGGCTCTCTCAGCCACTCCGATCACAGAGGCAGCCACCCCCTCCCACTGAGAGGCCAGGTCATTGGTCCCGGTGTGGATGATGATGGTGCCAGGGTTTCCCAGGATGCTGTCTGAGAGCTGCTGTAGGGCAGACTTAGTCGTGGGGCACCACAGCTTACCCCCCCTCCTTTCCAGGAACATGCGTCTCATATCCACATGCTTCCGGTTGGAGTCGGTCAGGAAGGCAGTGTCTGTGGATGGGGCCACTGTGTGTCTGGGGTGGGCAGTGTGTTTGGGTAGTGCCACATGATTGGAGGGTGTAGTGTGATTGGAGGGTGTAGTGTGATTAGGGTGTGTAGTGCGATTGGAGGGTGTAGTGTGATTAGAGGGTGTAGTGTGATTGGAGGGTGTAGTGTGATTAGGGGGTGTAGTGTGGTTCGGGGATGCAGTGTGATTAGGGGGTGTAGTGTGATTGGAGGGTTTAGTGTGATTAGGGGGTGTAGTGACAAAAATTACACTGTACCCCCATATGATTATAGGACAGTTTGATGGTGTCCTACTTGGGGACAGAGAGTTCCCCTACCTGCCCTCTCTGATGACCTCTTACCCTGACCCTGAGCTATCTCTATATGTTATCATATTCTCTTTGTTATGTAACATCCCACCAAATAAATATTGAATGTTGAATGAGTGGACTTTGCTTTATACAACTTCATACTGTTATACATTTACTTTCAACTCATTGACTCGGTCAGCATTTTTCTCTGTGTTGGACTGAAAGTAGTTATAGTGTGAGAGTGTGTGAGTTTTCCTGTGTGTGTTCTGCACATGAGGATAAACGTAGGAGTAAGAGCTGGAAGAGTATAGATGGAACAATGGGTTCTTCTTAGTTTTATAATTTTCATTGCCCATTGCATGTTTCTGGGGTTACAGAATTGGCTTACTGTAACTGAGGATGTCAGGCTGGGGCGGTGCTATAAACATCACTGGTGTTTCCTGTGGAGTGTGTGGAAATGTAGTTCCATTGTCCCTACACCCCCCTTTGGTCTCAGGATGCAGCTTAAGCCAGTATTCCTTTAGAGCGCAAAAGTCATTCAACATTCCACAGGTCCTCAAGTTTATTTGACAGGTTATGACAGTTTGGCAAATCTGGGCAGTTCATACACAGCTGTAGACATCTGGGCAGTTATGTGTAACATTTAACCAATCGTGAATAACTTCATGTTGAAGTGGAAGTTGTGTAAGAAGAGAGATTTGAAAGTTTGACTCTCTTCTATACCTGGCTTGTCTCTCTCCCTGTATTTAGGCATACTGTAGCAACATATATTATTTATTTATTTATTTATTTATTTGCAACTGACCACGCTGAAGTTCTCGAGCATCATGTCTACTCCATGCTGTGGAAGATGTTTTAAGTTTATCGTATTTCCAGTCTTGCCTGCATTTATATTTTTTGGTTGCAATCTTTTGTGATGTTGTGTTTTTGTAAAATGAGGCCAGACTTTCTACTGTTTCTGTGTCATAGTGAATGCACTTCAGGGTGAACAAACGAGCTGAAGGCATTTTCCTCCTCTGGCATGTAGTTGCATAATAGTGATTGGCGTGCAGATTGTTACGATGGATGTTAATTCTTGGATAAAAATTACAGAATGGAAAGTTGGAACTGAATTTCTTTATATATCCAGTTAGCATAGGCAATAAAATCAATGGCAGTTCTGTTCTGAAGAGTTGTGTTTTTTCCCCTCTAAATGATAAAAAGTATTGATGATGGTGTCAATATTGTCTCAAACTGTTCAACAGCATCAGCAAGGTATCAATAAGATCTTAATGATACCCATCCCTAGTGAGAGGTAACTGTACTGAAACACAGTTTGTGTTCCCTGTGTGGAGGGGGATAAATCATACGATTGTCAGAAGATTCGTGCTGAGATCTTCTGGTCCCCCCTTTGGAAGGGTGCAGGATTAAAGACCTGAATAGACTGAAAGGTTTTGGTTAGAGGAAGTAGAAGAATGATGCTCAGAGCAGCCTGAGTCACAAGTAGACCCCCCTTTCCCCTTTTCACTGTGTGAAGAGTGAGATATC
Organism: Albula goreensis; assembly: GCA_022829145.1. NCBI lineage: Eukaryota > Metazoa > Chordata > Actinopteri > Albuliformes > Albulidae > Albula > Albula goreensis. Next base: position 40,239,102 of record CM040747.1, on the reverse strand, counting down.
AGCACATAGTCTGATGTGGTTTCCACTGAAACACTGCATAGTGAGTTAGAGTGGGACTTGAGGTCGGCTAGACTGGATATTGGACCCAGATCAGAATGCAAAGTGTTTCTGTGCACCTGGTTATATGTGGCTCCTTGCAGAATTGAGGTGAGTGGGGATGAGACGTTAACTGCTGAAAGAAAAGAAGGGGCGTCATGTGACTGCAGTACTGCAGAGCGTTCACTTTTAAGATGGAAAAATTCCTCTCTGTAGGAGCAGAGATCTGATTTGGCAGAACGCAAATCATCCAGATACTGCAGAGCTTTTTTTCTAAAGGTTTGTAGATCTTGGAGGATGTTTGTTTTGAGCTCTCATGTTTACAATCTCACTCCCTAGTTACTCATTTGCAAAGGAGGGCAAGGCTGGCTTGCCTTGAGAGAGCCAAGACAGAGCATGACTATGTATTATTCAGTTCAAATTAGGTTAAGGGCAATTTAATAATGCCATTAAATTTCACAGGAACTGAAGATGTTGGTATGCCAGTAAAATGACCAAATGGACAATTATTTTCATGATTCAGAGATTATAATAATGACTGTTCATAATCAATTAAAGCTGTCTCTTAAAATGATTTGAATGATTAAGGATGACACCATCAATGAATAATGTCAATGGGTTACCATGGGGAATTCATAACCACAGTGCGAGCTTTGCTTGCTGTTACTGGATTCAACTGCAGTAGACAGTGGCGTTTGAGAATATGTGTGTATATTGACCAACTAGTGGTCAATGTGGGAAGTGCAATGATTTAAGTTTGAAGCTGCTTGGATAGGGGCCCAATTATCTGTTTTGTCAGCAGTCTCACTCCCTCCTTCTTCTCCAGGGGCCCTACGCTCTGCCTGTTTTCCCAAAATGTAATAGCATTTTTCTTTCTGAAAAAAGCATTAAATACAGCCAAAAGATATTATCACAAAACATTGAAAATGCCAAAATCTATCCTCACACATGAGGGCACCACAAAATGTACAGTGGGGCAAAAAAGTATTTAGTCAGCCACCAATTGTGCAAGTTCTCCAACTTAAAAAGATGAGAGAGGCCTGTAATTTTCATCATAGGTACACTTCAACTATGAGAGACAGAATGAGGGGAAAGAATCCAGGAAATCACATTGTAGGATTTTTAATGAATTCATTGGTAAATTCCTCAGTAAAATAAGTATTTGGTCACCTACAAACAAGCAAGATTTCTGGCTTTCACAGACCTCTAACTTCTTCTTTAAGAGGCTCCTCTGTCCTCCACTCGTTACCTGGATTAATGGCACCTATTTGAACTTGTTATCAGTATAAAAGAAACCTGTCCACAACCTCAAACAGTCACACTCCAAACTCCACTATGGCCAAGATCAAAGAGCTGTCAAAGGACACCAGAAACAAAATTGTAGACCTGCACCAGGCTGGGAAGACTGAATCTGCAATAGGTAAGCAGCATGGTGAGAAGAAATCAACTGTGGGAGCAATTATTAGAAAATGGAAGACATACAAGACCACTGATAATCTCCCTTGATCTGGGGCTCCACGCAAGATCTCACCCCGTGGGGTCAAAATGATCACAAGAACGGTGAGCAAAAATCCCAGAACCACATGGTTCTGGTGAATGACCTGCAGAGAGCTGGGACCAAAGTAACAAAGGCTACCATCAGTAACACACTACGCCGCAAGGGACTCAAATCCTGCAGTGCCAGACGTGTCCCCCTGCTTAAGCCAGTACATGTCCAGGCCCATCTGAAGTTTGCTAGAGAGCATTTGGATGATCCAGAAGAGGATTGGGAGAATGTCATATGGTCAGATGAAACCAAAATAGAACTTTTTGGTAAAAACTCAACTTGTCGTGTTTGGAGGAGAAAGAATGCTGAGTTGCATCCAAAGAACATACCTACTGTGAAGCATGGGGGTGGAAACATCATGCTTTGTGGCTGTTTTTCTGCAAAGGGATCAGGACGACTGATCCATGTAAAGGAAAGAATGAATGGGGCCATGTATCGTGAGATTTTGAGTGAAAACCTCCTTCCATCAGCAAGGGCATTGAAGATGAAACGTGGCTGGGTCTTTCAGCATGACAGTGATCCCAAACACACCGCCCAGGCAATGAAGGAATGGCTTCATAAGTAGCATTTCAAGGTCCTGGAGTGGCCTAGCTAGTCTCCAGATCTCAACCCCATAGAAAATCTTTGGAGGGAGTTGAAAGTCCGTGTTGCCCAGCGACAGCCCCAAAACATCACTGCTCTAGAGGAGATCTGCATGGAGGAATGGGCCAAAATACCAGCAACAGTGTGTGAAAACCTTGTGAAGACTTACAGAAAATGTTTGACCTCTGTCATTGCCAACAAAGGGTACATAAAGTATTGAGATGAACTTTTAACCAAATTTATTGACCAAATACTTATCTTCCACCATAATTTTCAAATAAATTCTTTAAAAATCAGACAATGTGATTTCTGGATTTTTTTTCTCATTCTGTCTCTCATAGTTGAAGTGTACCTATGATTAAAAGTACAGGCCTCTCTCATCTTTTTAAGTGGGAGAACTTGCACAGTTGGTGGCTGACTAAATACTTTTTTGCTCCACTGTAGAGGAAATGTGCTATTCAGGACATGGGAAGCAGAAAATATGAGGATAATGCTGTTCCTCACAAAGGCTCCAGTTAAATGCAGGTGAAGTGTATGCAGTGCAAGAACAAACAGATAACACAATATGTTTATCTTAACAGTACCAGCACAAGGCACCAATTAAAAGTAATAAATCTCATAAAATGACTTAAGCCATAACCTTTAATTTCAAAAACATATAAAAATTAATGGCAAACCAACAGGAATTACCACACCCTTTTAACAATACAATTACTGATAATTAGTATTGGGGATCTAACCTATTGGGGATCTAACCAATTTTTTGAAGGCTTTGTTCTATGAATAGAGTGGCTACAGTCAATGTTTAAGTGAAAACACAGACAACCAGTTATAAATACAAAGGCTTCATTATTCACAATCATAAAAATGATTAAAAAAATGTGTATGAAAGTGAATCTTGAGTACATGTAGATGACACATAGAGTGTGTGTGTGTGTGTGTGTGTTTTCCCAACAGGCTGGGTTGCTGTAATCTCACAGAGGGCTGCTGTGATGATCTGGCCTCAGTTCTGCGTTCTCCCCACTCAGAGCTGAGAGATCTGGAACTCAGAGACAACGAGCTGCAGGATCAAGGAGTGAGAGCGCTCTCTGCTGGACTGGAGGACCCACTCTGTAAACTGCAGAGACTGGGGTGAGTAACAAACACAAACCCCCTCTTTGATGAAGGGCTCAATTGTGACAAAATATCCCACTAATATTAATAATGACTCAGGCTAAAGCATTCTGTTCACTTTGCACAGTCATTCTGTGATGTGAAAATGTGTGTTTTTCTAAAAGCAATTTCAGTGTTCATAAGGGAATAAAATACTGAATTGTTAATTTTGAATATTATTCATTCAGTATTACAAAAGTAATTACATACCTTCTATTATCGACAACAAAGAAGTACATGAGTCAGTCCCACTCATTAAAATAATGATAATAAGGTGTATACTACTAATTCCACAGCCCTGTCATTTTATATTCAGATTCTGTAAGGTGTGTAACACACTGCTATGTGTTTCATAATGATAATCACCAATTCCACAGCCCTGTTATTTTATATTCAGATTCTGTAAGGTGTGTTTGTCCAGAGCTGGTCTCCTTCTCTCTACAGGCTGTCAGGCTGTCAAGTCACAGAGAGAGGTTGTGATTCTCTGGCTTCAGCTCTGCGTTCAAAACCATCACACCTGAGAGTGCTGGATCTGAGCTACAATCACCCAGGAGACTCAGGAGTGAGAGCGCTCTCTGCTGCTAAACTGGACACACTTACACTGCTGTAAGTACAGAGAGTTTCCACACTGCACCTCATAGACACACTGCTGTAAGTACAGAGAGTTTCCACACTGCACCTCATAGACACACTGCTGTAAGTACAGAGAGTTTCCACACTGTGTGTCACTCAGTCACTGTCTGTTCTGCTGTTCCTACAGTGTGGACCATGGAGGAGAGAACAGGAACAAACCAGGACTTAGGAAATGTGAGTCTGTCAGCACTGAACACTCACTCCCTCCATTTCCTCTCCTCCCTCTCTCCCTCTTTCTTTCACATCTATTTTCATCTCTTTTTTCTCAGTCCCTCTCTTCACCATTCTCTCCTTCATGCTCAGACAAAAGTCTGTCCATACATACAGCACTGTGTGTGTGTGTGTGTGTGTGTGTGTGTGTGTGTGCGTGTGTGTTTCTCATGGTCATTGAGTTCAGTTTGTGTTTGTTTGCAGACAGTGTTTACAAACATTCACCCAGATTTAGACACCTGCACATAAACACACACAAACAACCCCAAACACACACATGAACATACTCACACAGAGGTGCACACACATACAAACACAACCCTGTTTCTCTCTTTCTCTCACACACACTCAGTCACACATAATGAGATGAATATTCATAATTATAATTAATCTCATTAATGTATCTGGTCTGCAGATGGCTGTCAGCTCACACTGGATCCAAACACAGCGCACAGAGAGCTGTCTCTGTCTGAGGGGAACAGGAAGGTGACAAACACAGGGAGAGAGCAGCAGCCATATCCTGATCATCCAGAGAGATTTGATTACTGGCGCCAGGTTTTGTGCAGAGAGAGTCTGTCTGGACGCTGTTACTGGGAGGCTGAGTGGAGTGTGTCTGAGGGGGGGAAGGTTTCTACAGCAGTGACATATAAAGGAATCAGCAGGAAAGGAGGAGGTGCTGACTGTGTGTTTGGATGGAATAAAAACTCCTGGAGTCTGGAGTGCTATGAACACAGATACTGTGTCTGGCACAATAACATACCTGCCCCCCCCTCCCCCTACCGCAGAGTAGGTGTGTGTGGTGATGATGATGATGGTGAAGGAGCGTGTGTGTACAGAGTAGGAGTGTGTGTGGACCGTCCGGCTGGCACTCTGTCCTTCTACAGCGTCTCTGACTCTGACACACTGACCCTCCTGCACAGATTCCACACCACCTTCACTGAACACACACCCCTCTTTGCTGGGTTTGGAGTGTATGGGTACAACACCTCAGTGTCCCTGTGCTAACTGGAGTAGAGTCACACACAGACACACACACACACCCCGCTGTGCTGTGTTTGGAGTGTGTGGGTACAACACCTCAGTGTCCCTGTGCTAACTGGAGTAGAGTCACACACAGACACACAGACACACACCCCGCTGTGCTGGGTTTGGAGTGTGTGGGGCTGTTTGTGTGTGTGTTATTGTGTAGGTGTCTAAATCTGGTTGAATGTTTGTAAACACTTTAGGGCGTCTGCTAAACATAAGTAAATCATAATTGTCATGACAACCCATTTTGTCTTGTGCCACTGAGGACAAAACTCAATATCATACAACAATTTTAGGTATCTGTTCTTCCAAATATTGTAATCAATTCTACTATTAATGTGCTGGTCCATAACAAACAAACAGTATATATATATATATATATATATATATATATATATATATATATGTATATACACACACACAGGGGGTCCTCGACTTACAGACGAGTTCCGTTCCTACGACTTGTTGAAAGCTAATTTTCGATGCAAGTCGGAATTTATACCTAAATTATACCTAAGTTAACACCTTAAGTCACTCACTCTGTACACACAACACATGAAGGACATATAAAATACAGTAATTAAATGAAACAGTAATAAAAAAAGAGAGAACAATTTCTTATCTTTATTTCTGTGTTCGTATTTATGAAGCAAACTGCGTAGGTCGAAACTAGGTTTTTTAAATAATTTAATAATTTATGGAAGTGTGTCGTAACCTCGAAACGTCGTACTCAAGACCGTCGTAACCCGAGGACTCCCTGTATGTGTGTGTGTGTGTGAGTGTATGTATATGTGTATGTATATATATATATATATATATATACACTGCTCAAAAAAATAAAGGGAACACTGAAATAACACATCCTAGATCTGAATGAGTGAAATATTGTTATTAAATACTTTGTTCTTTACATAGTTGAATGTGCTGACAACAAAATCACACAAAATTATCAATGTAAATCAAATTTATTAACCCATGGAGGTCTGGATTTGGAGTCACACTCAAAATTAAAGTGGAAAAACACACTACAGGCTGATCCAACTTTGATGTAATGTCCTTAAAACAAGTCAAAATGAGGAATTGGCATGCTCCTGATGAGGGAGTGGATGGTCTCCTGAGGGATCTCCTCTCAGACCTGGACTAAAGCATCCACCAACTCCTGGACAGTCTGTGGTGCAACGTGGCGTTGGTGGATGGAACGAGACATGATGTCCCAGATGTGCTCAATTGGATTCAGGTCTGGGGAACGGGTGGGCCAGTCCATAGCATCAATGCCTTCGTCTTGCAGGAACTGCTGACACACTGCAGCCACATAAGGTCTAGCATTTTCTTGCATTAGGAGGAACCCAGGGCCAACCGCACCAGCATATGGTCTCACAAGGGGTCTGAGGATCTCATCTCGGTACCTAATGGCAGTCAGGCTACCTCTGGCGAGCACATGGAGGGCAGTGCAGCCCCCCAAAGAAATGCCACCCCACACCATTACTGACCCACTGCCAAACCAGTCATGCTGGAGGATGTTGCAGGCAGCAGAACGTTCTCCACGGCATCTCCAGACTCTGCCACGTCTGTCACATGTGTTCAGTGTGAACTTGCTTTCATCTGTGAAGAGCACAGGGCGCCAGTGGCGAATTTGCCAATCTTAGTGTTCTCTGGCAAATGCCAAACGTCCTGCACAGTGTTGGGCTGTAAGCACAACCCCCACCTGTGGACATCAGGCCCTCATACCACCCTCATGGAGTCTGTTTCTGACCATTTGAGCAGACACATGCACATTTGTGGCCTGCTGGAGGTCATTTTGCAGGGCTCTGGCAGTGCTCCTCCTGTTCCTCCTTGCACAAAGGCGGAGGTAGCGGTCCCGCTGCTGGGTTGTTGCCCTCAGGCCACTTCTCAGTTCCTATGCTTTCTGGCTGATTTTATTGTCTTCCTCTTTCCTCTCAAAAACAGGGAGGAGCACCCTCCCTTTCCTCTATGGACCAGTGAGATATATATATATATCTCACTGGTTTTTCACTCACATGTTTTAGAGAAAAATATTCATTTCATTATAAGATTTCATGTTTTATTTTTACTGCAAATAAAGGTTCAATTTTTGTGAATATTTTGAATGAAAGAACAAAAAATAATTTTTTTATGCCCATTTTGCTCATGTTTGCCAGGGGCGCCAATATTTGTGGGGGGCACTGTATATCTCACTGATGCTGTTGTTTCCATTCAAAGAGTGCTTCCATTCAAATATATGGCATGTAGCAATGTTGCCGAGATTTTGCTCTTTTGCCCTCTAGGGGTCAGTGATTGTTACAGCAGCTCCTGTGATCTACTCTGGAGTGGAGAATGCTGCCGTTCACTCATGTTCTGTAAAGAACCATCTTCTGCAGAACTACTTTGTGTTCAATAAAAGTACAAAAATTACAACTCATATCAGACCACCTGTTGTGAAGTTATTCCATTTGAATATCTCAGAACTGTAATTCCTTTCATAATGTTTGTCAAAATAATATGCTTGCAGTTGTACAGGAGTGCAAATCAAAGGAAACTTACGTTTTAGGGGTCTAAAGGATATTTAGTGAGAGAAGTATTGGTATGAAAAATACAGTCTAATAAAATAAGAAAATGTTCTTAATACTTTACTATTAAAGAGGTCAAAGAAATGAATGGCCACCATGGAACAAGAACAGTCTTATGAAATGTGTGTTTATCATGGAGTGTAAATATGAGTGTGATTGTAACACTACTAAGTGTTCTGTGTGAGAGCTCAGACAGGGAGCACTTCCATTGGGACACAGAGAGTGATGTGACTCAGCTGCTCAGGTTAATCCCAGGTCTCTCAGTGCTTATATGAGCCTGTTATTGGACAGCTGGGATGACTGCAGTGGAAAGTGCTGTCTGTGCAGGGCAGAGGCAGGGGAAACTTCCCACAGTGCCATCACCAGTAACCTTTCTGTCTACCAGGACACTGTGAGTACAGCTAATGCAATGTTTCTGTGTTTAACCAGCCATGAACACTGGAGAGAACAGGCTCACACACACAGTAACCCAGCAGTGCCCCCCTCTGGATTTCACACTGCAGTACAGGGAGCACCCCAGCAGGTAATGGTGCTCCCATTCCCACACCAGCAGAGCTGAAAGTTATGACGCACTTTAAATCAGCACAGCAATGCTAAGTCACTATAGCATGCTAATTCACACAGCACAGCAATGCTAAGTCACGATAGCATTCTAATTCACACAGCACGGTGTCACAGACTCCGTGGGCAGATACTGCAAACCTAAGATAGCTCTCGGATCAAACCAATTCCGACAACGTTGTCTATGAGAGAACTTAATTTATCTCTGATAGAAATACTCCTAGGGTGCCGCGCAGCCAAACACTTTCGGCTTGCTTGTACGTACAGTCAAAAAAAAGCCTCAACGTTACCCCAAAGCTGGAGGGAACCGCTGTAGCTCCTCGCATGCCACGGCCAGTCCTCCTTCGCCGCCCAGTCTTCGGATTGGGGTTCGCTGACTAACTTGCTTTAATGCTCATTCATTTGGTTTTTCTAAAAGGTCCACAGATTTTCGGCAGCGGTTTATTCGTTCGGTGTCAGTGCTTGGCTTAATTGACGATTGAAGGGTCACATAGAAGAAGATAAATCCTAAACTTCAGAATAAACGGTAGATGCAAAGTGGTTGACCAACAGGGAAAAGGGGAGCGGCGTCCAAACGAGAGCAGCGTCTACCAGCAGCAGCCCCGTTGGCGCCCAAAACCCCACCGGAAATAGCTTCTTCTGAACGCATCACCAGGTCAAGAGTCAAACCACTGTCACCTCAAATGACATCGTCAACGGACATTTCCATCATTGTACCACAATCAAGCCACTAATTCTAACACACACAAATATCGATAATAATAATATTCATTGTAATAATCTCATTTAGGGAGACCGATTCAAGCTTCCTGACACTCTTTAAGGGGTAACATCCTGATTTTAAACACAAATGGTCTGTCCGTAACAACAGAAATGCAAAGTCACTAAAGCATGCTAATTCACACAGCACAGCAATGCTTAGTCACTGTAGCATGCTAATTCAAACAGCACAGCGATCCAAAGTCAGTACAGCATGCGAATTCATTTGAAACCAAAGGAGTGCTGTGCTAGCAGATGGGTATCCTCCCTCATCTCAGTCCTGTTCTGGGGAGGATGAAAAATGATCAGGACAGCTTCTCATGAAATGCGGACTAACCACATTAAACAAAAACAAACAAAATAAAAAAAGAACTGAATTGTTGTTCTAGCCATTTTTTTTTTTTTCAGATGAAGGTTTGCCCACAAAAAACAAGAAAATACAATAAACTACATTAACTATGTACCAATGGTGAGAAAAATTATTCCTGCACATAAATAACTATCAAAAATATTGTAAACCTGGAGGAAGACAGCAATCCTCACGCTGAGCTCTCCCCAAATACCTTCCCCTCCAACACCCTTTTTACCTGCTCCAAACTGCCACTGAGGCACAGGTGCATTCTACTGTCCTTCTGCTGCTGCTGAAGCTTCTGGAATTAATAAATAATCATTTAACAGCACATCACTTCATATAACAGCACCTATTAGATTAACGCAATTAATTTTGTTCATTCAAGTCTGATTGCAAAATGTTAAAAAAAAAAACAACAACATTCAAATGCTGAATCAAATAAGGTTAAGATTATATGTTTCAGCACCTCCTGCTGGCCAATCATATACCCACAGTTTACTAATAAATGAAGAGTCCTCCTCTGACTCAGTATCTGTGTGAGCACAACTGGGGGACTGCAGAGTGAAAAGAAGCAGCAGCTGACATCACATGTTTCAGAGGAGTGCTCATGTTTTTCTGTGCTTTCTGGAGTTAAGTGATCCACTAGGCTCACATATAACTGGTTATTACACATTGGGACAAAAGAGGGGGAATGTAGCTTCACTGTATCAGTTTAAAGAGTGTGAGAGAGTTAGTTTTGAACCTCTGAAGCTCAGTGTGCTGGAGCAGAACCCCTCAGTGTCCCGGGTCAGTGCCTCCCCTCTCAGCACCTGCAGTAGGTCCCAGCTGCAGCAGTGCAGTCTGACTGAGTGAGGTTTTTGTATGGCTCTCTGTCACTGTGTGAACACCCAGCTACTACTAATGTAGTGTTCACTCTGACAGTAGTAATCTCCTGAATCTTCAGCCTGGACTCCACTGATGGTCAGAGTGAAGTCAGTCCCAGATCCACTGCCACTGAATCGATCAGGAATCCCCGAGTTACGTGATGTTGCACAGTAGATCAGGAGTTCAGGAGCTTCTCCAGGTTTCTGCTGATACCAGGCTAGGTGATGATGACCACTGTAGATATAACCATCACTGGTGTACACTGCAGGGCTGGTTTTACAGCTCAGGGTGACAGTGTCTCCTATGACAGCAGATTTACCAGCAGGAGTCTGAGTCACAGTCACCTGTCCTGTGCATTCTGAAGAGTAGAATAAAAAATTACTTATTTCTATAATTCATAGGTAGATTAGAAGGTCACATCATTGTGCAGTTATCTAGTACAAGTTTTGTACTTCAGTTCCATTAAAATTGATGTAGCAGTTTGAATATGTTTTATGAATCTTACCCTGAATGCAGAAAGCGAGTGCCCAGATGAAGATGGTGATAAAAGTCATTGTTGCTGTGGGTTCTGTTGCCATGAAGGACAGCTCTCAGTCATCAAGTGTTAAACTCACAGGACTATAAACACTCCCAGAGCACTGAAGCATGTGCTGCCAATGCAAAGTGTCTTCTCTATGCAAATGGTCTTCCTGGGTACAGCAGGCACTTGTAGCCCAGCAGTGCTGTGGAGGCAGACTAGGGCTTATGGGCTGTGACACAGACAGAGCAGTTTAACACTGGTGTAACAGTGTCTGGACAGCAGGATCACAATCCAAACCAACATAATTCACATTTTGGCATCATATCATTTTTCTCACATGTACCCCTGTTAAACAGCACATACACCCCTCCCCCTGACTCATCTCTATAGACGCAGTATTGGCCTTTGAGCAGGTGAAATTGCATGCAGAAACCTCAGGTTTTGCCTAATGTTAATGCTATGTGTGTTTAAGCTGAGTGGAACCTAGTCCATGACAGTGAAAAGACGGCAATACAGCTATCGAGGGACGCAAAGATTGCCATTCTACGGCGCAACTCAGTAACAAGAGATAAGTGGCTAACACTACAGCCTCGAGTCAGCTTCATATTAGCTCCCTTCTCCTCATATTAAAAACGCAGTGAGTCACAATGTCACAACGTAGCAGCAATAATATAGAAAATGGAGATAATCAGTCTGAGGCTGTACGCTCAAGGAGCAGTCACTCATCTGGTTCATCGTCCAGCACAAAGATTAACATGGCCATCGCCAAAGCAAAGGCAAAAGCCGAAGCAGCGCAAGCTAGAGCGGCACATTCACAAAAGGAAATTGAACTTAAAGTAGAGCAAGCACGTATTCAAGCCAATCTTGATGCGTTAAAGGATGAAAAAGAAAAGGATGCTGCCATAGCAGAAGCTAATACTCTCGTGGCCGGTTTACAAGACATGGGCTTTGAAGTACGCAGTGAGGTTAAAAGCCTGGTTCTCCAATCTGTCAAAGACGAGCGTGTTGCAGCCTACGTGTCGGCACAAGCCAGCCAATACAGCAGGGCTTTATCTGTTGAAAGAGGGAACGACAATGCTTCGCTAACGCTACATCCTCCACCTCTTCAACCAACCAACGTTATCCCCTCAACACCCCACCCACTCAATGCGAGTCAAACGCAAGCTGCTGCTCCTGCTGACATTAAGCCACACCAGCTTCCTCAGGCTTCGCAGACCAGTGGAGCATCGCCACAACAAAGCTTTAATCAGCTCCTTAACCTCCCTCCAGATCCTCAGCTTTGTGGAAGATATTCGCAACAGAACTTCAGACAAGATCCCTCACCTCCTGCGCACCAGCCCGTTCACAGGACGTCTTATGGAGCTAGCCATGATGATTCTGCATCCACTGGAGACCTCATCAAATACCTTGCTCGCAACCACCTGGTGACGTCAGGCCTCACCACATATGATGACCAACCAATGAACTACTGGGCCTGGAAAACATCGTTTCTAAATGCTATCGCCAATCTAGACATGTCCGCCGCAGAAGAACTCGACCTCCTCACCAGGTATCTGGGGAAAGAGTCGGCAGAACAAGTTAGGCGGATAAAAACAGTCAACATCAGAAATCCAGCCACTGGACTGTACATGGCATGGGGGCGCCTCGACGAAATATATGGCTCACCAGAGGCCGTCGAACAAGCTCTGTTCAACAAACTAGAAAACTTTCCTAAGGTTACAACAAAGGATCCACAGAGACTCAGGGAGTTAGCCGATCTCTTGTCAGAGCTACAAGCCGCCAAGGAAGACGGCTACCTCGCAGGCTTGTCGTACTTGGATACCTCCAGAGGAATTAGGCCTATCATTGAGAAACTCCCATACAACATGCAAGAAAAGTGGCTTTACTTCGGTACAAGATACAAACAAGAACATTCTGTTAGTTTCCCACCCTTCTCCGTGTTGGTAAACTTCATCTCCTCAGAAGCAAGAGCTCGCGCTGACCCAAGCTTCAACCTCTTCACGCAAGTTCCTGCAGAGAGGAAGAACAAGTGGGAAAGGCCCGCAAAGACATCCGTCTATGTTCACAAGACGCAGGTCTCAGGAGCTGCCAAAGCTGAGTCTAAAGAAAGCACAGAACGAATCGATCCAAACAAACATTGCCCTCTGCATAAAAAGCCCCACCCTCTGAGGAAGTGCAGAGGCTTCCGTGAGAAGAGCATAAATGATCGCAAACAGCTTTTGAAAGAACATTACATCTGCTTTCGCTGTTGTTCCTCCACAGAGCATCTTGCAAAGAACTGCACCGCAGAGATAAAATGTACAGAGTGCGAGAGCACCGCTCATGTGACGGCACTTCACCCCTATCCACCTACCTGGAAATCTAAGTCAGCCCCCTTCCACTTCAGAGGATGGCGGGAGGAGGACAAGCGGATAACCAGGAGGTTAAGTCGACGTGCACTCAAGTATGTGGTGAAGGATTGAGCGCCAGAGCATGCGCTAAGATCTGCCTCTCAGTGTGTTCCCTAACGGACGCAGGGAAGAGTCCAAGAGAATGTACGCCATACTGGACGAGCAGAGCAATCGCTCCCTGGCACGGTCAGAGTTCTTTGAAGTCTTCAAGATCTCCGGGGCTCTTACTCATATACACTCAAGACCTGTGCGGGACGTACAGAGACAGCGGGGAGGAGAGCCAGCGGTTACACTGTGGAGCCAGTGGATAAGAAAGTAAGCATTCCTCTGCCTATACTCCTCGAGTGCAACCAAATCCCTAATGCTCGCACTGAGATCCCTACACCAGACGCAGCTTACCATCACGCCCATCTGAAGCACATTGCCGACAAGATTCCGCCTCTGATCCGGACGCCAAAATACTCCTCCTGCTGGGCAGAGACATCTTACGGGTCCACAAGGTCCGAGAGCAGATAAGTGGCCCAGGAGATGCACCGTTTGCTCAAAGGCTTGATCTAGGATGGGTCGTCGTCGGTGACGTGTGTCTTGGAGGTGCTCATAGACCACTCGAGGTGAGAAGTTACAAAACAGCCATCCTAGAGAATGGTCGTGCAAGTCATCTTGAGCCATGCAACAACCACATCATAGTGAAAGAGGTATTTGGTCAAGCACCTAAACATCAACATTATCCAGCACCAACTTCCATCTGCAGCTCACCGACGCTCATTGGAGACTGCTTGGGGCAGACCGTCTTCACTCGTACTCCAGACGACCACAGACTCGCCCCATCCATGGAAGATTTGGAGTTTCTGAGGATAATGGAAGCTGGGTGCTATCAGGACAGCTCCAAAAGCTGGGTTGCACCATTACCCTTCCGGTCGCTGAGACAGCGGCTGCCTAACAACAGGAAACAGGCGTTCGACGCCTCGTCTCACTGCAGCGTTCATTGGAAAAACGACCACAGATGAAAGCTGACTTCCTAGAATTCATGGAGAAGATGCTCAAAAAGGCACACGCAGAAGTTGCACCGCCATTACAGCCTGAACAAGAGTGTTGGTATCTACCCCTGTTCGGTGTGTATCATCCGAGGAAGCCGGATAAGATCCGTAGTCTTCGACAGCAGCGCTTCATGTGAGGGAGTATCGCTGAACGACGCGTTTTGCTCACCGGCCCTGACCTTAATAATACCCTGTTAGGTGTCCTTATGAGGTTCAGGAAGGAGCAGGTGGCGACCACCGCTGACATCGAACACATGTTCCACTGCTTTGTCGTGAAGGAGGAACATCGTGATTTTCTCCGCTTCCTGTGGTATAGGAACAACGACCTACCTCTGACATCGTGGACTACAGGATGCGGGTCCACCTTTTCGGGAACAGTCCCTCGCCTGCCGTTGCAGTGTACGGTTTGCGATGGGCAGCTAAGGAAGCCGAGGCTGACTATGGCAGCGACGCAAGAAGATTTGTTGATCGTGAGTTTTATGTTGACGACGCTTTAAAGTCCTTCAGCACAGAGGAAGAAGCCATCAGCGTTCTTGGGCGAGCGCAGAAGATGCTTGCAGCTTCTAACCTCAGGCTACACAAAATTGCTTCAATCGACCTGCAGTCATCAAAGCATTCCCGTCCGAAGATCGATCTAAGGACGTCAACAGCCTAGATCTCTTCGCCGATGATTTGCCCATCCAACGCAGCCTTGGATTGTCCTGGGACATGCATACAGACACCTTCACGTTTCAGATTGAGGACGACCACAAGCCGTTCACCCGCAGAGGGGTACTCTCAACTGTGAATAGCCTCTACGACCCGCTAGGGTTCCTCGCACCCATCACGGTTCATGGGAGACTGATACTCAGGAACTTACCACGCAAGCAGAGGACTGGGACTCACCTCTTCCCAAGGACATGGAGATCCAGTGGACTCGATGGAAACAGTCACTCCAAGATCTAGAGGGTCTCCACATACCACGCCCTTATACGTCTTTCTCCACCTCAGGTGCTCTGAGAAGGGAACTCTGTGTCTTTGCAGACGCATCAGTCAAAGCAATAGCAGCTGTGGCCTACATCAAGGTGACAAGCCACCAAGAGCAGACTGAGATTGGCTTTGTCTTCGGGAAGACAAAGTTGGCCCTCAGCCTGGTTTGACTATCCCGAGACTCGAGCTCTGTGCGGCAGTACTCGCTGAGATCGCCGAGATGGTAGTCACAGAGATGGACACAGTATTTGACAACATCACCTACTACACAGATAGTAAGGTAGTATTGGGGTACATCCATAACCAGTCAAGAAGATTCTATGTCTACGTACACAACAGGGTCCAGCGAATCCATCAATCACCTTGTTCTGGTCAGTGGAAGTACGTTCCAACACACCTCAACCCAGCTGACATCGGGTCAAGAACCGTGACACCAGCTTTGCTTAGCAGCACAACTTGGCTCAAAGGACCAGCCTTTCTCCATGATGCATCTTTGCATTCATCTGAGCTTCAAGAGGCTTACAATCTAATTGACCCTGACGCTGACACAGAAGTGCGTCCTCAGGTGGTGACAAGTCTCACTCAGGTTACCAGAGACGTGGTACACCCACAACGCTTTGAGCATTTCTCCAAGTTCAGCACTCTCCTCACAGCCGTAGCGCACCTCATCCACATAGCTCGTTCCTTCGCCCACTCTACCCAAAAGGGGTGTCAGGGGTGGCACATTTGTCGTCCTACAGAGGAAGGGTTACTAAGGGCCAAAGTGTGCATTGTGAAGAGCGTCCAGAATGAGTGCTACACAGAGGAGCTTAAGTGCATCAACTTGGGAGCCAACCTTCCATCCTCAAGCAGCCTGTGGAAATTGCACCCCATCACGGACCAAGATCAACTCCTGAGAGTAGGAGGCCGGATTGGACAGTCAGGTCTGAGCGTGAACGAGACTCACCCCATCATCATTCCTGGCCGACATTATCTCGCAACCCTGCTTGTGTCACACTATCACGAAGCAGTGAAACACCAAGGGAGACATCTAACTGAAGGTGCCATTCGAGCTGCAGGGTTCTGGCTCGTGGGAGCTAAACGCTGCATCAGCAGTCTGCTTCACAGATGTATCACTTGTAGAAAGCTGAGGGGAAAGACCGAACATCAGCAGATGGCAGCCCTGCCAGCAGAACGGCTACAAGTAGCACCTCCTTTCACCTACGTAGGTGTCGACGTCTTTGGACCATGGGACATCGTCTCACGCCGCACAAGAGGAGGAGTCTCCAACTCTAAACGATGGGCTGTGATGTTCTCATGCATGTGTTCAAGGGCAGTTCACATCGAGGTAATTGAGACAATGAGTTCCGGCAGTTTCATCAATGCCTTAAGGAGGTTCTTTGCAGTCAGGGGCCCCGCAAAGCAGATCCGCTCTGACTGCGGAACTAACTTCATTGGCGCCTCCCGTGAGCTGGAGATGGACAAGGCTAATCCAGGCTTCAACAGTGTGGAGAAGTACCTGGATACACAGAGCTGCACCTGGGTATTTAACCCGCCCCACGCGTCCCATATGGGCGGCGCGTGGGAACGAATGATTGGCATCGCCCGCCGCATTTTGGACTGCATGCTCCTTGAGCAAAGGAAGTCTCACCTGACACATGAGGTTCTGACTACTCTCATGGCCAAGTAGCTGCAATCATGAATGCTAGACCGCTCATCCCTGTGTCATCGGATCCGAATCGCCTCTCATCCTCACCCCAGCAATGCTCCTGACCCTTAAGACAGGGGCTGCACCACCTCCTCCGCCAGGCAGCTTTGAGGAAGCGGACTTTGTCAGAGAGGAGTGGAAGCGGGTTCAGGGCCTAGCAGACATGTTTTGGAACAAGTGGAAACACGAATACCTCAAGACATTACAGCTTCGGCACAAGTGGCAAGGAAAACGGCCAAGCCTCCAGGAAGGAGACATCGTCCTCCTGAAAGACAATCAGGCAAAGAGAAATCAATGGCCTATGAGCATCATCACAAAACCTTTCCAGGGGAAGATGGATTGGTTCGGAAAGTTGAAGTAGAAGTCGTCAAGGATGGAACCAGGAAGACTTTCTCCCGACCCGTTACAGAAGTGGTTCTTCTTTTTTCTCCAAAGACTGATTCTGTTAAGTAATGTGGGTTCTCTAAAGATCCCAAGCGGGGAGTGTCATGCCGCCTGAAAATATAGTTAATATTGTGTTTTAAGGTGTTAGTTTGTCTCAGCTGTACAGTTTATTTGTGTACTCTGTAACCATAGCACCCACTAGTGCATTCTGGAAAAAACAGGAAGTAGGAAGCAGTCGTGCAGCGATCTCGCAGTAGTCTCCAGCTTTCTTTCCTCGCCTTTCTTTTCTCCCTTCGGCTCACGCAACGTCTGTGAGTATTTTATTGTGTAACATTGAGTTATAAGTTACAGTATTTATTGTCGTTCATCATTAAGGCAGCTAAGACGATAATTAGCATGAGCAGACCTAGTTAGCTTCGTTAGCCCCATTACGTTAACATATGCTAGGCTTAGTTAGCTCTAGCTTGCTACGCTGTTGTTAGCATGGGAATTTGATTGTATTTTGTATACTGTGTTGCAGTTTCACAATATGCCAAGTAAAACTTCATGGAAATGAATCGTCGGTCTCCTGGAGTTTCTTCGGTGTGTTTAAGCTGAGTGGAACCTAGTCCATGACACTATGGGTTAAGTTAGTTATAAGTTAGTTATCCTCTATCACTACTGCACTGACAAGTAATGCATATTGTGATTGATTCCCATTGTATTAAATTACCAGTCAGGTCTGGCTTCTGCAGCCATTGCTGTTTCTGCACTACAGTGAATGAGGCTTTTGCTGCTTTCCTACATAAACATGCTAAATTAACTGGATGTGATCTGAACATTATCCTGATTGGTAATAACTCAGTTTCATTTAAACTGGGTAATTCTGAGAGGGGAATAATTGAGCTCTGATCTGATGTGTTCCTGCTCAGGAGTGCCTCTCAGTGTAGGGTGAGAGTAACACACAGTAATATAAAGAGTATTATAATGCATTTCCATTCCTGCAAAGTAAGTAATAAAGTCATTTAACACTTCTCTTGTAAAAGCCATAATGAGTACTATGTAATATATTACAGGTTTCTGTATGTGTATTTATAACATTAAATGAAACCCATGAATAAGTTTCATGGATTTTTGAAGGATATTGGCTTGTTTACCTAGAATTGTTAGCCTATATGTTTGATTCAAGAACAGGGTCATTCATGCATTTTTGCATCAGTATTACATTTTCAAATGTATATCATTATCATCTATGAGAACCACAAAGAGAAATAAGTCACTTAAAATGTGATGTCCCTTTATCAGCATTTGTTGGTTTTGTAAAAAAGCAAGTTATAAGATATGAGAAAAGATTTAAGTAATATTTCATCATAAAAAGATATAATGTATGCAAAGAAGCAATGAAAATACATTTCAACATTCCCTTCTATATTAGTTACCAAGAGAATTTTACGTTTTTATTCATGCATATTACATTTGTCTAAATCAGTGGTCTCCAAACTAAGGCCCACAGGCCAGATACGACCCGCCTCCACATTTGGCCCGGCCCCCTGAACAATACCAGAGACGCATTATGATTTTTTTTTTTCAGTCTGGCCACGCGAATCCTAGATGAGCCCCTGTCAAATAGAATGGAATAATGGCAAAAAGGTTAGGTAAGAGAAAAATTGATTCAGAATGTAGGGTATTTAACCTGCAGTGGTCAAATTATTATTTTTTTGTTCAGTGCAAAGAAAAGGCTGTTTGTCTCATCTGTCAAGAGGTGGTGGCGTTATTCCAAGAATACAATCTTCGCCGACACGATGAATCCCGTCACAAAGAGTATGATAACTTGCAGGGCCAAATGCGAGCAGACAAACTCTCAAAGCGAAAAAGTGGACTACGAGCTCAGTAGAATATATTTGTACACCAAGCTCAGCTGAACCAGTCATCCGTTCGGGCCAGCTTTCGGGTTGCTCACCTGATAGCAAGCAGCGGTAAACCTTTCACTGATGGAGAGTAGGAGATTCTGCTCTGACAACTAAGCTAAACTTTTACCTGTTAAGATTGTGCACGGCACAACAGAAAGTCAATTTTCAATGGACTTTTTTTCTGTGAAGATCCCAGAGAGGGTTATTTGGTTATTATTTATTTCATAAATAGTGTTATTATTTATTTCCTGACCTTTTTACTGTGAAGATCCTGGAAAGGGTTATTAATATTTGGTTATATGTGGCTTTCTGTAAAACAATAAATGTTTACGTTTCGGCACCCCTGCGATCGTCACACTTTTTCTGTTACAAACTGACCCCGGCCCTCCATCAGAGAAGGGAAAAGTTATGTGGCCCTCACAGGACAAAGTTTGGGGACCCCTGGTCTAAATAGTCCATATGAACACATTTATTTTAAAACAGCCTAAATAACAGTTCCATTTTTTTTCAGAATTTGCCTCATTTGGCTTAGAAATTAAATCACGTACAGTACTGCACCATCATGAAGACCACTGTTGTTGGTGCTCTTATAAAACTCTTGTTTGTTCAGCACTGTAAACTCTTACTGTTTTTATTCTTTTAAATTTAGAACATAGAATTGGACAGAATTCACATCATTCTGTTTCCCAGCAACAGTAGTAAGTTGAAGTGGTTTAGAATTTTCAGCATTTCAGCCTCTATGATGTCACAATAGGAATGTTCTTAAAATGCAAACAACTATCAATTAATATGTCATTTGGTCTTCTCATCGATTGCAACTATATCTTACCAAAATGTACCAGTCACTTGGAACAGTAGAAGACAATATTGTGTTACACTATTTTCTTGGAGAGTGGCATCCTTCAGACTTGTAAGTAGATACCTAATGCTTTTCCTTAAATGCAGTGTCTCTTTGTTATTACTTCTAAATGAATTGATCAGTTCTGTGCCTGGATCTACAGAAATTACTGGAGTTTTAATGTTTTACCTTAATATGCCTTGTTAGCAAGCCAGCTATGTAGGGAAACCAAGTAAGCGAGTCATATTATATATGAGAATTCCCAATGTTGGCGCAAACTTGTTTTGCCTTAAGGTCTGAATTAATTGCATTTCACAAGAAATTGTGATAAAAGTGACATTATGAAATAAAAGTTTCATTATGAATTAAAATAGGTTGCTCAAAAAAAGCCATTTGTAAATAAAATTTATTATTATGAAATAAAGATCAAATAATTAATTACTTCATCATTATGAAGTAAAATTTAAACATGATAGTGGTATTGTGAAAATCAGTGTGCTGAAATAATATTTTATCATAACGGGTTGAGTATGATTTGTTGAATTATTTCACAATTTATCAACTAATTTATCATCTATGTGATTATTTATTTCATAAATATTTTTGTTTATTTAAATATGAATAAAATGGCATTCCATAACTATGATGTCACAATGGGAAAGAAGTTCAAATTTAGATCACTATGCAGAATTGAACATAAAGGACTGACAGAAATTATTATGAATGACCACGTACTTCCTATCTGCTGGGACTGTTTTTCTTCCTAAATTTGTGAATCAACACTGAAAATTCATTTAGCTTTGAGGGACTGTGGGACAGAATGTACTGAGTCATATCTTCGAGCTTGACATCTCTGGCCTATCATTCTGAAGTAATTTAAATCAGTGCATATTAAAAGCAGATGACTGAGATTTGGACTGTGCTCCAAAAAAATTTTTTGAAAATATTCTCAGAGAAGTCCTCAAAGGTTGGAAGTTCACAAATTAAATAATGGAATTTATTCCTTTAATATAGCCAGTTCTGCTCTATGTGCACTTTGCTAGTAGCTCAGCTAAAACACTGCATTATCCTGGGTATTGTTGTGACAGAGCTAAGGGGTACCTTAAAATGATACCTTTACATAAAAACCAAAAGTGCTTGTTTTGCCATGTTGTTAGGTAAGTCAGTAATGGTTTGGTTAGTTGCAAACAAGTAATTTAAGTGACCTTCATTCACATGATGATGTTGCAGAGTGTTGTGTCTGGTACAAAAAGAGGACAGTACAGTCGTTTGAGATGGAACCAGACGAAGTTGTACTTTCTCCTGTCTTATATTTGCTTTCCATATAATGTGCACAAAGCTGAGGAAAACACATGAGGAAAACATAAACACAAGCACATGACAGTGAAATACGGAAGTAAAAACAATAACAACAAAAACAAAACCAGCTAAGAAACCAGCTGACATAACATCAATTACAGTTACAGTGATAATAAGAATGAATGTGGAATAAGCAGATAATGTGTAACAGAACAGGGCAAGGCAACAGGGAGGGTGGGATCTCCTCCTCTCTGTATCAGACCCATGATGATCTGTGTCTGATCCAGCCACCTCACTACCCAGCATTCCCTTCACCTTACATAAACCTGCTAAACCCTACAGAGACTAACTGAACCCAAACCAAGGTTCATGACCATCCCATCCTCCTGTCCTCCCTGGCGGCATCAGGGATCTGTGGCACAGCCCTCGACTGGATTGAGTCCTACCTCTCCGGTCGCTCCTTCCAGGTTGCCTGGGCCAGTGCAGTATCGGCACCTCATCCCCTTGTCACGGGTGTTCCTCAAGGCTCCGTCCTTGGTCCCCTCCTCTTCTCCCTCTATACTCGTTCTCTTGGCTCTGTAATCTCTGCTCACAGTCTATCTTACTACTGCTATGCTGACGATACTCAACTCTACCTCTCCTTCTCTCCATCAGACACACAGGTTTCTGCTCGCATCTCGGCTTGTCTGAGGGATGTCCAGAGCTGGATGGATAAACACCATCTTAAGCTCAACCCAGGCAAGACCGAGCTGCTCTTCTTTCCTGCTCCTTCCTCTCCCATCTTGGACTTCTCCATCTCGCTTGGGGACACCCTGGTTTTGTCCTCGTCCTGCGCGAAGAACCTTGGAGTGGTGATTGACAACAGGCTGTCACACTCCGAGAACATTGCGGCGGTGAGTCGGGTGTGCAGGTTCTTCCTGTACAACATCCGAAGAATCCGCCCCTTCCTCACCACCTCCTCTACTCAGTTTCTGGTCCAAGCAATGGTTCTGTCCCGCTTGTATTACTGCAACTCCCTTCTTGCAGGTCTTCCAGCTTCCACCATCAGACCCCTGCAGCTCATCCAGAATGCTGCAGCCCATCTGATCTACAACCTCCCCAGAGACACTCATGTGACCCCCTTGCTGACTGCCCTCCACTGGCTGCCTGTTATCGCTCGCATCGAATTCAAAACTTTGGTGCTAGCATACCAGGCTGTTAAGAGGACAGCTTCAGTTTACCTCCAGAAGATCGTCAGACCGTACACCCCTGCCAGACCCCTCCGTTCTGCCACCTCTGGTCGCCTGAGGCAGCCCCCTCTCCGCTCCTGCACTTCCAGGTCACGTCTACTGTCTGTCCTGGCCCCCCGGTGGTGGAATGATCTTCCCGTGGAGGTCAGAACAGCAGAGACACTGGCCACCTTCAAGCGCAGACTGAAGACTCACCTCTTCAGGCTGCACCTCTCCCCTCCCCTCCCTTGCTCTTTGTAATGTGCCCATTCCTATTTTTAATTACTTTATCTGTGATCGTTCTTTTAACTATACTATTTGTTCTTAATTTGTGATTGTTTTTTATACTAGGTTGTTTAGTAAGTCTGTAGTCTGTAGGGGAGTCCTGATCTATTCAATCACCTTGGCACTTGGGACTTTACCCCTCTCTAGGTTTATCTTTGCACTTTTTGTACTGTTCTTATGCACTTTGCCTTGTAAGTCACTCTGGATAAGAGCGTCTAACAAATGCCTATAATGTTATGTAATGTAATGTAATGGAGGCCAGATCATGCTCTTCACCCCGCCTGTCTGGGCTTATATGTGGCTCATTGGCCCTCACCAATCCCTAAAGCTGTAAGAATCCTGTGGTGAAGCAGTCACTCACAATATGGGTTCAGTTCAGGATGCACTTTGGGCTTCAGTCCTCCTCTCTGCTCTACTCTACTGCTGAAAAGCATTGTTTTGCTTCCCTTTCTCCTCAGTCTGCTTTCAGTAACTGGCACAGACATGTATTTCAAGCACTGAAAGTATTAACTGAGAAAAGTCATTGATAATGTAGTTAAATTTTAGTTATCTTTGAAGAATACCATCCCAAGTTCCTGTGTCCACAGGTTCTTTCAGAAGCCCCTCAAAGCTGCACATAACAGTTGAAAGCACAGCCCAGAGATGAAGGTAATAAGTAGGCAGCATGACCATGTCTCACTTGCACCTCAGCACCCCCTTGTGGCCAGTTGTGTTTCCTACAGTCTGCTTGTTGAAGCTGCACATGAAGATTCCTCCTCTGACTCAGTTTATGTGTGAGCACAACTGGGGGACTGCAGAGTGAAAAGAAGCAGCAGCTGACATCACATGTTTCAGAGGAGCGCTCATGCTTTTCTGTGCTCTCTGGAGTTAACAGAGAAGGTAACAGTGATTATCTGGGCTTACTGATATAACTGGGTATTATGGGCTGGGGAAAAGTGGGGGCACATTGCTTCACTGTATTTGATTACAGAGTGTGAGAGAGTTATAACTGAACCACTGAAGCTCAGTGTGCTGGAGCAGAACCCCTCAGTGTCCCGGGTCAGTGCCTCCCCCCACAGCACCTGCAGTAGGTCCCAGCTGCAGCAGTGCAGTCTCTGTGCAGTCTGACCGGGGGAGGTTTTTGTACGACTCTCTATCACTGTGTGAATATACGTATACTGCTGATGTAGTGGTAACTCTGACAGTAGTAATCTCCTGCATCTTCAGCCTGGACTCCACTGATGGTCAGAGTGAAGTCAGTCCCAGATCCACTGCCACTGAATCGATCAGGAATCCCTGAGATACGCTGATTTACAAGCTTTGTCAGGAGTTTAGAAGCTTCTCCTGGCTTCTGGTTATACCAGGCCATTCTTTCACCATGACTGTCTTTATACACAGCAGGGCTGGTTCTACAGCTCAGGGTGACAGTGTCTCCTATGAGAGCAGATTTACCAGCAGGAGTCTGAGTCACAGTCACCTGTCCTGTGCATTCTGAAGGGAAGAATAAACAACATACAACTTTATTATATTTACATGAGGAATATTATTATATAGGGTGATACATTTACTTATTTCAAAATATGCATTACATTTAAATTTAAACAAGCAATCAATACAGAATATACTTCAGTAATTTCAAAAATCTCACCCTGAATGCAGAAAGCGAGTGCCCAGATGAAGATGGTGATAAAAGTCATTGTTGCTGTGTGTTCTGTTGCCATGAAGGACAGCTCTCAGTCATCAAGTGTTAAACTCACAGGACTATAAACACTCCCAGAGCACTGAAGCATGTGCTGCCAATGCAAAGTGTCTTCTCTATGCAAATGGTCTTCCTGGGTACAGCAGGCACTTGTAGCCCAGCAGTGCTGTGGAGGCAGACTAGGGCTTATGGGCTGTGACACAGACAGAGCAGTTTAACACTGGTGTAACAGTGTCTGGACAGCAGGATCACAATCCAAACCAACATTTTGCTATTATATTCTTTTTCTCACATGTACCCCTGTTAAACAGTGCAGTGTAAACCTTTGAGGCGGTGAAATTGCACAATTAGATGTTTACACTTTGAAACCTTGGATTTTGCCTAATTTTTGTGGTGTGAGTTATTTTTGTCCTATCACTGCTGCACTCACACATAATCCATACTCTGATTGTTTCCCATTACACTGAAGGACCAGACATGGCTGACTACTGCAGCCATTGCTGTTTTTCCACTGTAGTGAAAGAGGCTTTTGCTGCTCTCTCCATCGTAGTCAACAAGGACAGGGTATCACCTGAGGGGTATGGAACAAGTGTGGAAGTGTCTCTGTATTGTAGCCCCCAAAAAAAAATGGCATTTGGCCACTTTTTGTTGTGTTTTACTTCCACTCCCCACCTGGCTCAGCTCAGTGGCCTCACCTGCCACTGTGCCACCACATATATAACATTAAATGAAACCCATGAATTAGTTTCATGGGTTTTTGAAGTACATTGATTTGTTTCCCAAGAATTATTAGCCTATTAGTTTGATTCAAGAATATGATCATTCATGCATTTTTGCATCAGTATTACATTTTCAGATGTATGAGGTTATCATCTATGAGAACTACACGGAGAAATTAAGTCCCATAAAATCTTGTTGGTTTTTAAAAATGCAAGTTATAAGATATGAGTTAAGTAATATTTCATCATAAAATGATGTCATGTATTCAAAGCCCCTTCCTTTTACATTTTTATTCATGTGTATTATATTTTTCTAAATAGCCCACATGAACACAGCCAGCTGTTTAAAACAGCCTAAATAACACATCAAAGTTTTTCAAAATTTGCATCATAGAGTAAGTTAGACTTGTTTTTGAGACTTCTTTTAGACTTGGCTTGTTGGTGCTCTTATAAAACTCTTGCTTGTTCAGCACTGTAAACTCTTACCGTTACTTAAAACATTTTACTCTTTTAAATTTACAACATAGAATTGGACAGAATTCACATCATTCTGTTCCCCAGCAACAGGAATAAGTTCAAGAGGTTTAGAATTTTCAGTATTTCAGCCTCTATGATGTCACAATAGGAATGTTCTTAAAATGCAAACAACTATCAATTAATATGTCATTTAGACTTCTCATTGATTGCAACTCTATCTTACCAAAATTTACCAGTCACTTCATATAGTAGAACACAATATTGTGTTCCACTATTTTCTTGGACAGTTACATCCTTCAGACTTGTAAGTAGATACCTAAAGCTTTTCCTCAAATGCAGTGTCTCTTTGTCATTACTTCAAAATGAATTGATCAGTTCTGTAACTGAATATAACAGATTTTTATATTCAGAAATTACAGGAGTTTTAATGTTTTATCTTAATATAGCTTGTTAGCAAGCCAGCTATGTAGGGTAAGTCAAGTAAGAGTGCCATATCATAAATGAGAATTGCCAGTGTTGGTGCAAACTTGTTTTGCCATAAGGTGCTCATATTTCCATTCTGAATTAATTACAATTCACAAGTAATTGTGGAAAAGTGACATTATGAAATAAAAGTTTCATTATGAATTAAAACAGGCTTTGCTCAAAAAAGGTATTTGTGAAGAAAATGTATTATTATAAAATAAAGATCAAATAATTCATTACTACATCATTATGAAGTAAATGTAAACATGATAATGGTACTGTGAAAGTCAGTATGCTGAAATAATATTTTATCATATTGGGGTGAGTGTTATTTATTGAATTCTTTCACAATTTATCAACTAATTTCTTATCGATGTGACTGTTTATTACATAAACATTTTTGTTTATTTAATTTAGACTAAAATGGCATTCCATAACTATGATGTCACAATGGGAAGGAAGTTCAAATGTAGAACACTGACAACTGATGCAGAATTGAACATAAAGGGCAAACAGAAATTATTCTGAATGACTGTCATTTACATGGTGATGATGCAGAGTATGGTGTCTGGTACAAAGAGAGGGCAGTACAGTCATTTGAGATGGGCCCGGGTGAAGTTGTACTTTCTCCTGTCTTATATTTGTATGCCATATAATTTGCACTAAGCTGAAGTTCCAAATTCCTGAGTTCAGGATACATGCAAATTCTTTTCTACCTGAAAATAATATTCTCAGATTTATTGAAGCACACTGTTCTAACTACTATCCATGACAGAGCTGGGTGAAGGGAGTTATATCAGTGTCTGTATTTCATACCCAGTGATTATGCACATAGATCAGAGCAGATCAAGATGTCATGAATGAAAATTATAATGTACTGCTTTTATGTACATTCAACTTTAAATATATGGCCATGCTGTTCAAATGAGTAGACCATGTTAGATCGACAAACTGTTCATTTCTCCAAGAGTTTTAGCAGTCAGAGTAGAAAGACTCTCAGACACTTCTCACCTCACACTGCTAACATTTACCTTGAGTCTGATTTATGTAGGTCTAGCTCTGAGTTAGAGCTCTAGTTCTCCCAGTCTGCTTGGCTCCACTTAATGAGCAGCCAGCCTCTGACTGTTCACCTCGTTCTCAGGCTCTTGCTGAGTCTGTTGAATTGTCTCCACACAGCAGTTCCTCTGCTTATGCCTCTGCTGGAGGAGATGATGTGGGGACAGAGGCTGAGAGTCTACCAAGGCTCTGTGCTCACGTGGCTCCTGGCCATCACCATGGAATCAAGGATGCCTCTACCTGCCAGCACACATGAGTCTCTCTCCTCTGTCTTAGGATGTCCTGATCAGCACCAGCTCCAAATAAATGCATTTGGTTCCGCAGTAAGAGAGCGCCCACGCTACAGCGCTCACTATGAAATCATGCATATGATGTGAATAGCTGCAGATTACCATGAGCAAAGGGTATGTGTTATTCCATATGGTTATCTGTTTAAAGACTGTTTGTGCTGACCTCATCAAATGAGGGCCATTTGATGCTAAGGTTACAACATTCTGTTGTATGATTCAGACAAGCCAATATGTATTTAATAATATTGATTGATTATAATATATTATAATTGATTATAATATTAATAAAATTGATGATTTTCCACACCACAAGGGGGAGCCATCCTACTGTGATATAAGAGGGGTTATATGGTCTCTATTTGAGAAGAACCACAGAGACACCATAATAATGATTATGAAACACCTCCGTAGAACACACATCAGTCCAATGGAGGGGCGATAGTGCCTTACTTTCACACTATATTCAACACAAGGGACTGAGGTGGCACCCAAGTGACCGTAGTATTGTTGAGGATAATACAGTAACAGCTGTGAGGGTGAGGAAGAGTCAGCTCAGGTGTGAATCTGTTTATGGAAACAGCACTGCTGTCCAATCCAGTTCAACACTGCAGATCCTGACAAGTTCAGACTCTCTGACAGATTTAAGCTATGTTTCTAAATTATTCCTTAATTCATGTCCATACTTTCTGTCTTTGAAAATGTAACAGAAGTTTACTTTTATGGAAACATATCCAAAAAATCACATTTGATATGATGGTATTAATTGTGATTGGGAGTACTTGTGTTAAGTTCATGTTCAAACTTTTATTGAGAGTGAATGCAGAAAACTGCTTCATGCATGTAATCCAGCTGCTAGTTTTCTGTACTGTGTTTGACTTGGATAAATTCACTTATTTTTTAAAAAAGGTGTTTCATATTACCATAATTATTCATCCTCTGGGCTTTGAAACTGTTGGATGTACAGATATGAAAATGCTCAAACATTGTATTAGGTGTGAGAGCATTTCTAAGTTATAACTGAACCACTGAAGCTCAGTGTGCTGGAGCAGAACCCCTCAGTGTCCCGGGTCAGTGCCTCCCCCCTCAGCACCTGCAGTAGGTCCCAGCTGCAGCAGTGCAGTCTCTGTGCAGTCTGACTGAGGGAGGTTTTTGTATGGCTCTCTATCACTGTGTAAACACACCACCACTGTGGCGACTCCGACAGTAGTAATCTCCTGCATCTTCAGCCTGGACTCCACTGATGGTCAGAGTGAAGTCGAGGCCATTTCCTCTCCCACTGCCACTGAATCTAGAGGGCACTCCAGATACTCTCTCTGATGTGAGTTTGATCAGGAGTTTGGGAGCTTCTCCAGATTTCTGCTGATACCAGTAGAGATAGTACTGAGCACCACTATATTGGACAACTGCAGTACTGGCCTTACAGTCAATAGAGACTGACTGACCCGTCTGGACTGACTGCGCTGGAGACTGACTCAGAACCACCTGCCCCCAAGACTCTGCAGAGAGAGAAAGAGAGATTCACTGTGTAAATAGCATTACTAAACACAATGTATACTTACAGATATGAATGTACATGTATAACTATAAATTACAAACTTAATGTTTGATATTTTCTGTAGTTGGAGAATCATTTGAATTTGACAAATTATTTCTCTCACCCTGAATGCAGAAAGCGAGTGCCCACATGAAGATGGTGATAAAAGTCATTGTTGCTGTGGGTTCTGTTGCCATGAAGGACAGCTCTCAGTCATCAAGTGTTAAACTCACAGGACTATAAACACTCCCAGAGCACTGAAGCATGTGCTGCCAATGCAAAGTGTCTTCTCTATGCAAATGGTCTTCCTGGGTACAGCAGGCACTTGTAGCCCAGCAGTGCTGTGGAGGCAGACTAGTGCTTATGGGCTGTGACACAGACAGAGCAGTTTAACACTGGTGTAACAGTGTCTGGACAGCAGGTGTAACTGTCTCTCAGACAGTTTCAAGGAGTTGTTTGTTCATAATTTAATGTCATAAGTTCATGAATATTTGAGTTCATGCAGCTTTAAAAAGGTGATTAAAAATGTAATAAATAAGAGGTTTAAAAAGGTAATACTGATATAAAATTTGTCTAAAAAGGCATAACCTTAAAATTCTGTTTGGTTAAAGTTTTGTGGTCATTGTATGGGATTTTATTTTGATAAAAAGTGTAACCAAGTCACATGACCAGAGTTCATTAAAAGGTGACTGACCGTAGCATTATAGGTTATAGCCAACATGGATGCGGAGGAAAGACACACAGCCCCAAAATAATACTATTCTACATGTGGTCCAAGAGGCGCACACCGTACTGTCTTTAATTGTTTGTATTGTGTATAATGTTGTTGATGGACTATGAGAAATGTTCTCAGTGATTTTATTTGTTTAAGTACATTTCTGTTGTGCTAACTTATCGGGGCTTGTTTATCGGTGGAATCTACCTTTGAGAGACTTAAAAGGGACTAAGACGTATACTTTAAAACCTTTGTCTGTATTTTCTTGTAGTTTTCACGGTGTCTTTTGAAGATACAGAGAGAGAGAGAGATAAAATAAAACTTCAATGACATCAGTACGATGCGTGGCCGTCATTTCATTGGACCTGTGTAGCTACAAAGACAGTGATGGGTATCACACATTCTGGTACCAGCAGAAAGCTGGAGAAGCTCCTAAACTCCTGATCTACTATGCAACATCACGTAACTCAGGGATTCCTGATCGATTCAGTGGCAGTGGATCTGGGACTGACTTCACTCTGACCATCAGTGGAGTCCAGGCTGAAGATGCAGGAGATTACTACTGTCAGAGTGTACACAAGATCAGCAGTAGCTGGGTGTTCACACAGTGATAGAGAGCCGTACAAAAACCTCCCTCAGTCAGACTGCACAGAGACTGCACTGCTGCAGCTGGGACCTACTGCAGGTGCTGAGGGGGGAGGCACTGACCCGGGACACTGAGGGGTTCTGCTCCAGCACACTGAGCTTTTGTTGTTCAGTAATAGCTTTCTCACACTCAGCAATCTAATAGATTGAAGGCCAATAATAATGTCTACATGCTGTGTCATTCAATACGATTTCACAGCATTTTCATGTCTGTACAACCTGTAAAACCAAATATCAGGAAATATTTTTTTTCAGTTTCAAAACCTGCATGACGAATTAGTTTATGTGTATGAAATGTTAGTGTTTTCCAAACATAAAAAGTAAACAAACATAAGTTCATTCACATTTCATAAGTCTGTCTGTGGAGTCACTCAGCCTGGAGAACTTTCATTTAACTCACTTCACAGTAGCTGAAATTACACACAGTGACCACAGGAGGGAGAACAGAACCCCATCTCTCACCTGGTGTTATAACACTGCAATAACAGAGAGGAAGCTATATTTTTGTATCAAATTCTGATCTGAGCTGTTCTAACCAGTGCTGTTTAACACATATGTGATGGCCCTATAAATATGATTGGGTGTTGAAAATGGGGACAAATATACAATTAAATTAAAAATAGTGAAAAGGAAATGTCAAACAGAGACACTCAGAGCTGCTCTTGATTTAATCTGGTGAAACATCCCAGTGATCCCATTGCCAACAGAAGCTCTTCACTGTGCTCATATCATAACTACAGTGTGAATGCTGAGAAAGGAACTGATCACTGTGATACAGGGAAACACTGACAGTGATACAGTCTTTCACTTTAATTTCACATGGAGATTCTGTGTCTGATTCACTCCCTGTGTTTGACCGTGAGACACACAGAGATGGGTCTGTTAATTAGCATGAAAATGTTTTGGTTCATTCAATATGTTACAGAATGACAAGCAGAAACAGGTGGCAACAAAAGAAATAAACAACTACAACCGGTAGGGGGGACACAGACATGTCTCTCCTTTTACAGGCTACCTCAACAATTCTCTGCTTAGCCTATGCCAAATGAGAGCAGCTCAGGCTCTTAAATAGCGTTAGCCTAATCCTGACATTAATTAATTAACTAACTAACTAACTAACTAACTAACTAACTAACTAACTAACTAACTAACTAACTAACTAACTAATAATGACAATAATCCATACATTCAAGCAGTTTGCATTCTCATCCACTAGTAACATATTTTAAAACAAACCCAAAGGATTTATTTTATCAATAATCACAGTTCCAGGATAAAACATCTTCTTGAAATTATGTGTTTGCAAATGTGAATGACTTCTTCATGGTCAATGGGGACGTCCCTCTCAATGGACAGCAGCAGCAGATCTGAGAGCCTGCCTTCCCCACATCTGTTTCTGAGCTGGGTCTCCATTATTTTCACTTTAGAGAATGAGCACTCTACTGCAGCGCTTTTCACCGGTAACGTGCCGTATGTTTTGAGGAGCTTCAGGGCAGGGAAAACTGTGTCCACTTCATGGTCTTTAAGGCACCTCAGCGTGCTGGTTGGGAGAGCATAGGATGAGTGGAACATTTTCTTCCTCCGTGTCATAAAACTTGCACACATCTGTAATAGATTGAGCAGCTCTGTCATTTGG
Organism: Albula goreensis; assembly: GCA_022829145.1. Classification (NCBI taxonomy): domain Eukaryota; kingdom Metazoa; phylum Chordata; class Actinopteri; order Albuliformes; family Albulidae; genus Albula; species Albula goreensis. The sequence continues at coordinate 40,207,093 of CM040747.1, read as the reverse complement.
CATGTCGTTCCAATGGCTTGAGATGGTAAGACAGTGAAGACCTGACAGGATCGACCCTGTTGGAGTGTCATCTTCTGTCTAGTTCCTGAGAGAGAGTGTCTAGAAAGGTAAGAACACCTTTCCCTGGTGGTGCTCCTCCAGGTTCTGGGCTTGGTGGTCCTCTGTAGCAAACTGGGAGCTGAACTTGAATCTTTGGGGTACCTTTCTGCATCTTACTTATCCAGGTATTTCATCATGGACCTCAATGCCAGCTGCTTCTGCTTGCTCTGTGGCTTTTGAAAAGAGGACCTTGAATTGTTCATCTTTCCTCAGTGCTATCAGCCTTTCCATCACCCATTCCACTACAGTGTATGACACTGACAGATCGAGATCCTTTCGCTGGAGTGTGGCAGAAGCAATAGCAGTCTCAGTGAAGACAGGTGTGGCGATCTCCATGCAAAGTATGAATTCAGTAGATCACTCTCTGGTGAGTCACTCTCAGGAGATCACTCTCTGATGGACTCTCTCCATCATGATGGATCACAAAAATTATACTTATATAATATAAACTACTTATAGATATCTGGATGCATCGAGAAGAAGACATGAATCTAGATGAAAACATGAAATACTGCTAAAGGACGTAATTCACTTTTAATGTTGCCGATATGCATTTTGAATTTAGGTGACTCTGCTGCCTGCTTGATATAGAATGGTTATGTTAAAGACAATCTGAGAAAATTGGGAGATTAATGGCAAACTACCTCAAACAATGCAAAGTTTTTATTAACACCATTGTCAGTTTTCTGTGTGAATCTCTCTCTTTTTTCCTATCAGCACTGGACAAAATGACAAGTGTTTTTTCACAGCTTGATGAAGCATCTCTAAGAAAAACCACTGATCTACGATCAGTTTCGTCTTTTGATTCCTACTGACAAAAGGTAGGCCGTTGATTTGAAACAGAGTCAGAGTCTTCTCAGAAACGTTTTGCCTGTGGTTGGACAAACACAATGAAAATGGCGACAGAACGATCACCTCCCTTGAAGCGCCAAATTATGTTTACTGGCCAATCACAGGCTGAGAGAGAAAAAATGGAATGCATTGAGTTATTCTGACTGCCCCTGTTCCTATGAAAGACAAGAAGTGTTGTTCCTCACCTGAAGGACTCAGGGGTCACTTTTGAGGCATTTAGATTTTTCAGAGTTGAAATAAAGGATTATTGTACCCAAGAGGTTTTTATTTATTTAACAAACTTTTGTTTATAAAGCTGGATGTTTATTGGAGCAATCAGGGTCACATGCCTTGCTTAAGTTTACAACAGCAGTGCCTACCTGAGAATCAAACCCTGTATCACTAAGTTTGACCTGCTGCAACATAACCATTACACTACACTACTGACATATGTTTGTCAGATTAAATAACATGTTTAATTGATGCATTTCAGGATTGCAAATGAGACACAAGACTATGAAATATATAGTGAGCTGTACCATTTGCAGGCAGCATGGTGGCTCAGTGGTTAGCACTGTGGCCTCACAGTTTCAGTGGGCAGGCACAATGGGCAGCAGTCCCTGTGTTGAGCTTGCATGTGTTTGCCTGGGTTTTGGAAGTGCTCATCTGTCCAGGGTGTCTCCCTGCCCCTTGCCCAATTCATGCTGGGATAAGCTCCATCACCAGCCCCAATTTTTCTGGTTAGTTTTTTGGGGGTTAGCTTAAATTACAGATTGAAGAACAAATGCCTTTAATTCCTAGGCTTTCCAGTTCTGTTCAGGTGCACATTGATTTGACTGTGGTGGTAAAAAGGGGTCTGTGGTGTGACAGTGAATGCACTCATGTCGGAGGGGTCCATATCAGTGATGGCATAGTCGACTACACTACCCCTAAGAGCTGAGCAGTAAGTGAAGCTCCCTAAAGAGTCCCCTCTGATCCTGCCATTAAGCATGTACAGGCCTAAGGCTCCACAGAGACGCACAAACTCCCTACTGTTTTTGTTCACAGCACAGTCAGGGCTGTTTCTCTGTGGTACAGTTGGTGTTAGGTTCAGGGGGTTGTGTGTGATATTCATGTCTTACATCAAAAAAATGACATACACACACCTTTAACATTTATAATAAATTTTATTGTAATTAAATAAAACATGATTACACAATAGTTATTCAAACGAACCGGCTAAAAAGTCATATTGTTATATACAGGATTGAACTTGTACTGAGGTAAATTGGAGACATCTGAAACTGTGTCTCTCTCCTACCTCTACTCCTACCTAGTGTATCTATGTACAAATCTGTGTGTGTTTCCACAGGCACATATGTTACAAAAATACATACAATACTGTTTGTGTGTGAGCTATGAAACAGGATTTGGTTGGGTTTATATTTATGTCAGTGTGTGTGCATGTTATGTGTGCATGTGTACATTTGTGTTTGTGAGTGAACATACATTTTTTGGTATGTGTGTGTGTCTATGTATGTATAGATGAGTGTGTGTAAGAGAGTGTATGTGTGTGTGTGTTGATGTGTGGATGGAAGTGTCAACTGCAAGCAGTCTTTTTTTTTTTTTACTGTGTTTGCAGTTGTATCTGTGTTTGTGTGTAGCAGTTCCGGTGTGAGTGTGTTGATACATCGGAGACTGTGAGTGTGTGTGCATGAATTTTACAGTGCATGGAGTGTGTGTGTGTGTGTGTGTGTGTGTGTTTGTTTATTTGTGTGTGTAGCAGTACAGGTATCATTATGTGTGCATTCGGGTTACGGCATGTTTTTATGGGTGAGTGTGTGAGCTGGAGTGGATATGTGTCACAGGGAGAGTGTGTGCGTGTGTGTGTGTGTGCGTGAGAGAGAGAATGTGTGTCAAAGTGTATTGAATTTATGTGTGTTGAATGTATGTGTGTGTGACTCTTCTCCAGCTGGCACAGGGACCCTGAGGTGTTAGATCTGTACACCCCAAACCGAGCACAGAGGGGTGTGTGTGTGTGTGTGTGTGTGTGTGTGTGTGAGACTCTACTCCAGTTGGCACAGGGACACTGAGTCATTAGTATCCCAAACTGTAAACCCAGCACAGAGGGGTGTGTGTTCAGTGAAGTTGGTGTGGAATCTGTGCAGGAGGGTCAGTGTGTCAGAGTCAGAGACGCTGTAGAAGGACAGAGTGCCGGCCGGACGGTCCACACACACTCCTACTCTGTACACACACACTCCTCCTCTGCGGTAGGGGGGGGGGCAGGTATGTGTGTTTGATTCTTATTGTGCCAGACAGAGTAACTGTGTTTAGAGCAGTCCAGACTCCAGGAGTTTTTATTCCATCCTAACACACAGTCATCACCCCGTCCTTTCCTGCTGATTCCTTTATATGTCACTGCTATATAAACCCCTCCCCTCTCAGACACACTCCACTCAGCCTCCCAGTAACAGCGTTCAGACAGACTCTCTCTGCACAAAACCTGGCGCCAGCGGTCAAATCTCTCTGGATGATCAGGATATGGCTGCTCTCTCTCTGTGTGTGTCACCTTCCTGTTCCCCTCAGACAGAGACAGCTTTCTGTGCGCTGTGTTTGGATCCAGTGTGAGCTGACAGCCATCTGCAGACCAGAGACATTAATGAGATTAATTATCATTATTAATATTCATCTCATTATGTGTGACTGAGTGTGTGTGAGAGAAAGAGAGAAACAGGGTTGTGTTGGTATGTGTGTGCACCTCTGTGTGAGTGTGTTGATGTGTGTGTTTGGAGTATGTGGGGCTGTTTGTGTGTGTGTGTGTTTATGTGTAGGTGTCTAAATATGGGAGAATGTTTCCAAACACCATCTACAAAAAACAAAAACTGAACTCAATGACCATGAGAAACACACACAAACACACACACACACTGCTGTATGTATGGACAGACTTCTGTCTGAGTGTGAAAGAGAGAATGGTGAAGAGAGGGGCTGGAAAAAAAGAGTTGAAAATAGATGTGAAAGAAAGAGGGAGAGAGGGGAGAGAGGAAATGGAGGGAGTGAGTGTTCAGTGCTGACAGACTCACATTTCCTGGGTCCTGGTTTGTTCCTGCTCTCTCCTCCATGGTCCACACTGTAGGAACAGCAGAACACACAGTGACTGAGTGACACACAGTGTGGAAACTCTCTGTACTTACAGCAGTGTGTCTATGAGCTGCAGTGTGGAAACTCTCTGTACTTACAGCAGTGTGTCTATGAGGTGCAGTGTGGAAACTCTCTGTACTTACAGCAGTGTGTCTATGAGGTGCAGTGTGGAAACTCTCTGTACTTACAGCTGTGTGTCTGAGGTGCAGTGTGGAAACTCTCTGTACTTACAGCAGTGTGTCTGTGAGGTGCAGTGTGGAAACTCTCTGTACTTACAGCAGTGTGTCTATGAGGTGCAGTGTGGAAACTCTCTGTACTTACAGCAGTGTGTCTGTGAGGTGCAGTGTGGAAACTCTCTGTACTTACAGCAGTGAGTCTATGAGGTGCAGTGTGGAAACTCTCTGTACTTACAGCAGTATGTCTATGAGGTGCAGTGTGGAAACACTCTGTACTTACAGCAGTGTGTCTATGAGGTGCAGTGTGGAAACTCTGTACTTACAGCAGTGTGTCTATGAGGTGCAGTGTGGAAACTCTGTACTTACAGCAGTGTGTCTATGAGGTGCAGTGTGGAAACTCTCTGTACTTACAGCAGTGTGTCTATGAGGTACAGTGTGGAAACTCTCTGTACTTACAGCAGTGTGTCTATGAGGTGCAGTGTTGAAACTCTCTGTACTTACAGCAGTGTGTCTATGAGGTGCAGTGTGGAAAGTCTCTGTACTTACAGCAGTGTGTCTATGAGGTGCAGTGTGGAAACTCTCTGTACTTATAGCAGTGTGTCTATGAGGTGCAGTGTGGAAACTCTCTGTACTTACAGCAGTGTAAGTGTGTCCAGTTTAGCAGCAGAGAGCGCTCTCACTCCTGAGTCTCCTGGGTGATTGTAGCTCAGATCCAGCCCTCTCAGGTGTGACGGGTTTGAACGCAGAGCTGAAGCCAGAGAATCACAACCTCTCTCTGTGACTCGACAGCCTGACAGCCTGCAGAGAGAAGGAGACCAGCTCTGGACAAACACACCTTACAGAATCTGAATATAAAATAACAGGGCAGTGAAATTAGTAGTATACACCTTAGTGTTGTTATTTTAATGAGTGGGACTGACTCATTTACTTCTTTGTTTTCTATAATTGAAGGTATGTAATTAATATTGTAACACTGAATGAATAATTTTCAAAAGTAACAATTCAGTATTTTATTCCCTGATGAACACTAAAATTGCAGTTGGAAAAACACACATTTTAACATCACAGGTTGACTGTGCAAAGTGAACAGAAAGCTTTAGCCTGAGTCATTATTAATATTTGTGGGATATTTAGTCACATTTGAGCCCTTCATGAAAGAGGGGGTTTGTGTTTGTTACTCACCCCAGTCTCTGCAGTTTACAGACTGGGTCCTCCAGTCCAGCAGAGAGCGCTCCCACTCCTGAATCCTGCAGCTCGTTGTCTCTGAGCTCCAGATCTCTCAGCTCTGAGTGGGGAGAGCGCAGGACTGAGGCCAGATCATCACAGCAGCCCTCTGTGAGATTACAGCAACCCAGCCTGTGGAGAGAACACACACACACTATAAATATACACCAACCCAGCCTGTGGAGAAAACACACACACACTATAAATATACACCAACCCAGCCTGTGGAGAAAACACACAAACACTATAAATACACACTGTTGGGATATAGTTTTTGAGAGCAGCACAGTGTTTGAGAATGTGTATTAGAATTACAAAGGGATGTTGCAGCATCCTGTTAACGACCTGTTATCTGCCGTCTGTAGAATGGAGGGTTCCCCATTACCATGTATGAGCCATCACATGCTAATGTAATTCCCTTAAACTGTATAAATATTGACCACACAATGTAATCTTTGAACATTTTGCTCCATGCTTGAGTTCCCGTGGCCGGCTGTGTAAGTAAAGTATCTGTCTTCAACTGCGAACATGGGATCCGTCTCTTCATTCACAACATGGTTGTTTTACTCATGTTGAGAATTTTCTCATTTACTAACAAATGTATTTAGAAAACAAATGTGCACTGAACAACACCAACCCAGCCTGTGGAGAGAACATTCACACACACTGTAGATATACACCATCCCAGCCTTTGGAGAAAACACACACACACACACACACACACACACACACACACACACACACACACACACACACACACACACACACTCTGAGTGTTCTGACTAAGTCATCTACATGCACTCAGATTTGCTTTCATACACATATTCATATTTCATATGTAATGAAGCCTTTGTATTCATAACTGGTTGTCTGTGTTGTTATCACTTAAACATTTACTGTAGCCACTCTATTCATAGAACAAAGCCTTCAAAAACTGGTTAGATCCCCGATACTAATTATCAATAATTGTTTTGTTAAAAGGGTGTGGTAATTCCTATTGTTTTTCTATTATTATGGTAATATTAATACATTTATGGCTTAAGTCATTTTATGAGATTGATTACTTTTAATTGGTGCCTTGTGCTGGGACTGTTAAGATGAACATATTGTGTTATCTGTTTGTTCTTGCACTGCATACACTTCACCTGCATTTAACTGGAGCCTTTGTGAGGAACAGCATTATCCTCATATTTTCTGCTTCCCATGTGCTGAATCGCACATTTACTCTACATTTTGTGGTGCCATCATGTGTGAGGATAGATTTTGGCATATTCAATGTTTTGTGATGATATTATTTGGCTGTATTTAATGTTTTTTTTTTTAGAAAGAAAAATGCTATTCAATTTTGGAAAACAGGCAGAGTGTGGGGCCCCTGGAGAAGAAGGAGGGAGTGAGGCTCCTGACAAAACAGATAATGGGGCCCCTATCCAAGCAGCTTCGAACTTAAATCATTGCACTTCCCACATTGACCACTAGATGGTGCACATGTTCTCAAATGCCACGGTCTACTGCAGTTGAATCCATAAACCGCAAGCAAAGCATGCACTGTGATTGTGAATTCCCTTTGGTAACACATTGACAATTCCACACAAACTTGGAAGAAAAGCACTGTTATTCATTATTGGTATTATTAATCACCCTTAATCATTCAAATCACCATAAGAGACACCTTTAAGTGATTATGAACAATCATTATTATAATCTCTAAATCATGAAAATAATTGTTTATTTGGTAATTTTACTGGCATACCAACATCTTCAGTGCCTCTGAAATTTAATGGCATTATTAAATTGCCCTTAACCTAATTTGAACTGAACAATGCATAGTCATGCTCTGTCTTGGCTCTCTCAAAGCAAGCCAGCTTTTCCCTCCTTTGCAAATGAGTAACTAGGGAGTGAGATTGTAAACCTGAGAGCTCAAAACACAAACATCCTCCAAGATCCACAAACCTTCAGCAAAAAAGCTCTGCAGTATCTAGATGATTTGCATTCTGCCAAATCAGATCTCTGCTCCGACAGAGAGGAATTTTTCCATCTTAAAAGTGAACGCTCTGCAGTACTGCAGTCACATGACGCCCCTTCTTTTCTTTCAGTGGTTAACGTCTCATCCCCACTCACCTCAATTCTGCAAGGAGCCACATACAACCAGGTGCACAGAAACACTTTGCATTCTGATCTGGGTCCAATATCCGGTCTAGCTGACCTCAGGTCCCACTCTAATTCAGTAAGCAGTGTTTCAGTGGAAACCACATCAGACTACGTGCTGATATCTCACTCTTCACACAGTGAAAAGGGGAAAGGGGGGTCTACTTGTGACTCAGGCTGCTCTGAGCATCATTCTTCTACTTCCTCTAACCAAAACCTTTCAGTCTATTCAGGTCTTTAATCCTGCACCCTTCCAAAGGGGGGACCAGAAGATCTCAGCATGAATCTTCTGACAATCGTATGATTTATCCCCCTCCACACAGGCAGCACAAACTGTGTTTCACTACAGTTACCTCTCACTAGGGATGGGAATCATTAAGATCTTATTGATACCTTACTGATGCTGTTGAACAGTTTGAGACAATATTGACACCATCATCAATACTTTTTTATAATTTAGAGGGGAAAAAGCACAGCTCTTCAGAACAGAACTGCCATTGATTTTATTGCCTATATCAGGCCTGGCCAACCCGCGGCTCGCGAGCCGCATGCGGCTCTTTGCCCGGTTTCATGTGGCTCTTACGTTCATGTCGAGTTTTGTGTTTGTGTTTTTTTTATGTGTATGTGTACGCGCTTTTGCTTAGCTTGAGTTCAATACGGTATTTTCATCTCACGCACATGCGCGTTTGACGCAAATTCTCGGGAGGGAAAACCTAATTGTTGAGTATTGTGTCAAGTTCGCCCTCAAAATGGCAGGGAAAAAATGCACGGCAAAACGAAAATATGAAGATGAACACAGGACTTTTTTAACAGAGTGGGAGAGTTTTTTTTTTTTTTTTTTTTTTTTTTTTTGAACGTAATGGCAAGCCATTCTGCCTTATATGTCAGGCGTCATTAGTGCATTTCAAGGCTTCAAATCTTCAGCGCCACTTCAGTTCACTCAATGCCAACATCGACCAGGAATTTCCAAAGGGTACTGAACTTCGCAAGCAAAAGTTGGTCACTTTGAAAAGTCAGGCAGAAAAGCATGTTGATGTGTGATATTTACAGTAAATCTGGCTGAGCAGAGGTCTGTGTGTGTGAGAGAGTGAGAGAGTGAGAGGAAGGGATGGGGGCAGTTCATGTGTGCCCATGTGTATGATGTGGCTCTTTGCAGTTACACAGTAAAAAATGTGGCTCTTAGTCTCTGACTGGTTGGCCACCCCTGGCCTACACTAATGGGATATGTGAAAACATTCTGCGCCAACTTCCCGTACTGTCATATCTATCCAAGAAATAACATCCATCATAACAATCACTATTAGATTTGTAAAAATTTAAGGTGAAATCTGACTGGCTCACTGTCACACTGACCTATGCAACTACATGCCAGAGGAGGAAAATGCCTTCAGCTCGTTTGTTCACCCTGAAGTGCATTCACTATGACACAGAAACAGGAGAAAGTCTGGCCTCATTTTACAAAAACACACAACATCACAAAAGATTGCAACCACAAAATATAAACACAGGCAAGACTGGAAATACAATAAACTAAACAAAATGTCTTCAACAGCATGGAGTAGACATGATGCACGAGAACTGCATCATCGTCAGTTGCAAAAAAATAATATATGTTGCTACATGATGACTAAATACAGGATCACTCTCTTCTCTCTTTGTTCAACTCCACCTTACCAAAGGGGGCTGCATGAGTCATTTTTACTCAGCTTGGTTTGCCTGTAACAACAGCAACCATTTCTCTGTAAACATTAGTTGATTAAGCCATTTAATCAGACATATTAATGGTAATTTAGTCAGTTACTGTAGACTGTTAAACCCAGCCCAATCAGGCAACCACAGCTACAGGATGATCTTTGCAGGTGCATTGGGCACATCCCTAGAGTGCTGCCCCATTCTTACATTTTTCACAACACCTCCTCATTGTGAGTAGCTGCTCACTGACCCAGTGTCATGTAAGTCAGTAATTAGCTGGACTTCAGGAAGTACCACTAATGTAAGACTGTTAACATAGATCTCCTGGTTAGGATATCACACAAACTAGGATGGACTGTGAATGGACTTCATTTCCATTTCTTGATTCAGTCACCAGGATAAACAGTCTCTGTCAGAACAGCACAAGGGTACCTGGGGGTAACAGCCAGGAATCACCCTTCCACAGCAGCTCCTGTCTGAAGGGACTAAACAGTCCAGTCCAGTCTGGGCCAGACCAGACCTCAAACTGTAGTCAAAAGTTCATCTGATCCATAGGGCAACCCCCTCAGACTTCTCATGACTGGATCACTGACAACTCATACTCCACCTCACTAACACTCCTGACCACTTTAAGCATAAACCTCCCAGGTGCTGCTGTTTTCTTATTTTCCATTATGTTTTATTCATTGATAGCTTTGAGTGTACCTTAATAGTCAGTCCTTGACTGTTAGTAGTGTTCTCTTTTGATATGTTATTCATGATTGGTTAAATGTTACACATAACTGCCCAGATGTCTACAGCTGTGTATGAACTGCCCAGATTTGCCAAACTGTCTTAACCTGTCAAATGAACTTGAGGACCTGTGGAATGTTGAATGACTTTTGCGCTCTAAAGGAATACTGGCTTAAGCTGCATCCTGAGACCAAAGGGGGGTGTAGGGACAATGGAACTACATTTCCACACACTCCGCAGGAAACACCAGTGATGTTTATAGCACCGCCCCAGCCTGACATCCTCAGTTACAGTAAGCCAATTCTGTAACCCCAGAAACACGCAATGGGCAATGAAAGTTATAAAACTAGGAAGAACCCATTGTTCCCTCTCTTACTCTCCCAGCTCTTACTCCTATGTTTATCCTCATGTGCAGAACATAGACAGGAATACTGACTGAAAATGTGGTAAAATTACAACAACAAAAAATATAACACCATTACAGAGATAAACTCAAAATGCCAAAATGTAACAAATACTGCAGTGTATTAATGTTTCAACTGAGCCAACCAAAATCATTCATTAATTTAATTAAAAATCAATTTCCTCCAGATCAAAGTTTCACAATTAATGGCACCCCTAAAGATTCACAAACAATAATAATAATAATCACAAATAAAATCTACCAAATTTAAACCAGGAATGAAATTCATCTAATTTAAGAGTTAGGGAACTATATTTTATCATTACATCACTTCCAGTTTCACTAAGGTATAAAAATGAGGTACCACACATAAAAAAATCCCCTTGCCATCCAACAACATGAAGAAAACAAAAAAATGGCAGTTTAAAAGAGACAGATGGTCGTAGACCTTCATAACTCTGGTAATGGCTACAAGATGATCCACAAAAAAGTAAATATACCACTGAGCACTGTCAGGGCGATTATTTAAAAAATCTAATAAACATGGAACAGTTGAAAACCTGACAGGTAAAGTACGCATATGCATTCTCCCCCTAGGATAGGGAGGAGGATGGTGAGAGAAGCAAAAAAATCCCCAAGAATCACTGTGAAGGAATTGCAGGCCTTGGTGGCATCTTGGGGTCACCAGGTTTCAAAAAGCACCATCAGATGCCACCTCCGTAACCACATGATTTTTAGAAGGGATGCAACAATTAAGCCTTTTCTGACCCCGAGACACAGAAGCCAAAAAATAATTTTAATAAATATTGGATGAAGGTGCTGTGGTCAGATAAGACCAGAATTAAATGTTTTGGTCAGACAAAGCATTGGCATGTTTGCTGTCCAAAAACAGATGCATACAAGGAAAGGCACCTCATACCCACGGTGAAACATGGTGGTGGGTCAGTGATGTTTTGGGGCTGTTTTAATTTCAGAGGTCCAGGGGCACTGGTAAAGATCGATGGCTCAATGGATTCCACCAAGTATAAGCCAATTTTGGCTGACAATCTGGTTGCCTCTGCCAGAAGGCTGAGACTTGGCTGTCGGTGAACTTTCCACCAAAACAATGACCCAAAGCACACCTCAGAATCCACACAGAAATATTTCTGGGACAACAAAATCAATGTTCTGCAGCCATCTCAGTCACCAGATCTCAATCCGATGGAAAATCTGTAGGCTAAACTGAAGAGGGCAGGTGATAAGCACAAACCCAAGAATGTGAAGGATCTTGAAAGGATCTGCAAAGAGGAAAGGTCCAAAATCCATCCAAATGTGTGCCTAAACCTGGTCAAACAGAGTAAGAAAAGACCCAGTAATTATGAATCTTTGTTTTTGATGAATTTGTTTATTTATTAAATAAATGTATGGTTTTGGAATAAGAGGAACATTAATAAACTACAATGTTTTTTGCATATATGCATTTTAAATTTCTCAATAATGTTATTTTTTTATTGTATTTTTAATGCATTTCCAGTCAGGGGTGCCAATAATTCTGGATTTGACTGAATAACAAAGAGAATATGAAAACATATAGAGACGGCTCAGGGTCAGGGTAAGAGGTCATCAGAGAGGGCAGGTAGGGGAACTCTCTGTCCCCAAGTAGGACACCATCAAACTGTCCTATAATCATATGGGTGTACGGTGTAATTTTTGTAAAAATTTAAGCTGAGTCATGGACAGAGCCTGGCCACTTGGATTCAGCATTTGTAATGATGTGGGCTGCATCACATATTATCTTAACAGTGCAGAAGAGTAACAGTAAGAGTAACGGTTGCCTTGCTAATGTGTTCAGCCTCTCTAATGTGACAAAGAAAACTTCCATTGATATAAAACTCAAAGGCAATGCATAACATTTGTTCTGAATGGAGGGTGAATCACAGAAAGAAGAGCTCCTGATAAAAAAAATCTTTCGAATGGATTAAATGAAATAAACTACAAATTAAACACAAATACAAAACTAATACAACATACTTATTGACAATCTGTAAGTCAGAGAGTGCTGCAGCAGACAGGACAGAACTCCTTCAAGATTATCGACCCAGAGAGTACCAGAAGTGCGAAAGCCAGGAAATTATTAAAAAAAAAATAATAATAATCATAGAACACCATCCAGAGACATTCTTGACTATTTGACAACAGGAGGCAAACAAATAATTACAAATTTCATTTTCTATGCTACAAAGACAGAAACCTGGCAGACCACAACATGTGAGGAATTCAAAAACATAAAACAGAATGGGATTTCAAAAGACCGACAGCTGAATACAGGTGAAGAGGAGGACTCAGACTGTTCTCTGCTTACCATTAACATTTATCACAATGGTACTGTCCTCATACAAGGGAATGAAGACATTCTTTTTGATTTGGAAAAAAGATTCCCCAAATTTAAAGAAAAGGTTAGAATCACAGCTCCTCCAGATAAAACGATAACATATGATATTCCAAGCCTGTTGGTCCCCAGCACCCCAGACACAGGTCCAGCCAGCAGAGTACTGACTCCCCCCAGCCCTCCTGCTCCCCCAGACCCACACACGGCCTGCTGCAGCTGAGAGAGAGCCTGTCCCTGATGGAGCTGGAGTTTACGCAATTCAGGGAGAGCAGCAGGACCAGCGCTACAGAGCAAGGCCAGACAGAGCAGCTGAAAGAGGAGCTCCACCAGCTCAGACAGGAGCACACGGCTGCACTGAGACAGCTGCAGGAGGAGGTGAGCTCACTGAAGGAGGAAAACAAGCAGCTACACAGGGAGTTAGCCAGGACCAGAGAGGAAACACAACAGAATGCCCCTCCTCAAGACCTGGACGTGAAACAAGCAGAGCCCAGAATACAGAAAGCCCTGGCACCACCCACGGCTTCACAAGGCCCTACAAACCCCTCATACATAACACCCCCTCCCGTAAAACAGTCATGCCCACCCCCTCCCCCAGACAGGCTGCACCCACCCCCCTACCCAGAAAGACCACACCCATTCCTATCCCCATATCTAAACAAGCTACACACACCCCCTCACCCACCTCCAGGAAAAACAGACCAGTTCCTTCCCCAAGACACATCGCTCACACTACACCCCCTAATCACACCACACCCTCCAATCACACAACACCCCTAATCACACTACACCCTCCAATCACACTACACCCCCTAATCACACCACACCCTCCAATCACACAACACCCCTAATCACACTACACCCTCCAATCACACTACACCCCCTAATCACACTTCACCTTCCAATCACACAACACCCCTAATCACACTACACCCTCCAATCATACTACACCCCCTAATCACACTACACCCTCCAATCATACTACACCCCCTAATCACACTACACCCTCCAATCACACTACACCCCTAATCACACAACACCAGCCAATCACACTATACCCCCTAATCACACTACACCCTCCAATCACACTACACCGTCCAATCACACTACACCCTCCAATCACACTACACTCCATAATCACACTACACCCCCTAATCACACTACACCTCCTAATCACACTACACCTCCTAATCACGCTTCACCCCCTAATCACACTACACCCTCCAATCACACTCCACCCCCTAATCACAGTACACCCTCCAATCACACTACACCCCCTAATCACACCACACCACCCAATCACACTCCACCCCTAATCACACTACACCCTCCAATCACACTACACCCCCTAATCACACTACACCCTCCAATCACACGACACCTTCTAATCACACTACACCCCCAGTCACACTACACCCTCCAATCACACTACACCCCCTAATCACACTACACCCTCAAATCACACGACACCTTCCAATCACACTGCACCCCCTAATCACACTACACCCTCCAATCACGTGGCACTACCCAAACACACTGCCCACCCCAGACACACAGTGGCCCCATCCACAGACACTGCCTTGCTGACCGACTCCAACCTGAAGCATGTGGATATGAGATGCATGTTCCTGGAAAGGAGGGTGTGTAAGCTGTGGTGACCCACAACTAAGTCTGCCCTACAGCAGCTCTCAGACAGCATCCTGGGAAACCCTGGCACGATCAACATCCACACACTCAGCTGTGCTGCAGCCCAGCACACACAGCCTGGACTCAGCTGATATGGTTTCATATATGAAATGTATTTCATTTATTTATACATTTACATTTTGACTCTAAAAACCTGTAGCTGGAACATCCAAGGACTGTGGTCCTCATCACTTGGTCTGAAGATCCTGAATTTGTAAATATTTTAGAAAATGTTGATATTGTGCTACTCAGTGAAACCTGGTGTTGTGCTGATGTGTCCACAGAATGCCCACCCAACTTTAGAGATATAATTCTCCCTTCTCTTAAACATACGCATATAAATCATGGCAGAGATTCTGGAGGAATTATTGTGTGGTACAAGGAAGAAATAAATTCATCGAAAAAAGATATGTACCTATGTGCAATCTACACCCCCCATTGGATTCTCCCTATTTCAATGCATCCATTTTTAATGATCTGCACACAGACATCTGCCACTTCCAGGCCCAGGGAAGTTTGCTGCTCTGTGGAGACCTAAACGTCAGGACAGGTACTCTCCCTGACTTCCTCACCACTGAGGGAAACAAACACATCTTTGGCAAATCTCCTATGTACCACACTCCAATCATAAAAACCACAAACAGCCACAACAATGTAATTCATGAAAATGGTAGACAGGTAGTGTATCTCTGTCAAACCTTGGGTCTGTGTATCATTCATGGTAGGATCAGAGGGGACTCCTTTGGAAGGTTCACTTACAGCTCAGCTCTTGGGAACAGTGTGGTAGATTATGCCATTACAGATGTGGACCCCTCCTCCATAAATGCATTCACTGTCAGGCAACAAACCTCCCTATCAGACCACAGTCAAATCATTGTATATATAAACAGAACAAATGAGCCAGACAACATACAGACACAGCCCAGTAAGCTGTACGATCTAAAACACTCATACAGATGGGCTCCAAACAGCACAGAAGAATTCAGCAAAGCTCTTAACTCACCTGAAATCACTCACCTTACTTATAACTTTATTAACACACAGTACGAATCTAACAAATCAGGCCTAAATCTGGCTGTTAAACATATTGAGGACATATTTCATGAAGCAGCCAAAATATCAAACCTGAAACTAAACAAGAATTGTGACCCAAACAACAATTATAAAGAGAAATGGTTTGTTGATGAATGTAACATAATTCAGAAAAAGTTTCAGAAACTGTCTAATCAAAAACATCATCAGCCCCAAAATTCAGATTTACACTTGGAGTACTGTGAAACATTAAAACAACACAGAAATACTCTGAACCAGAAAAAAGAAAACCACATTACAAAACTCTCATAGAAATTGAAAAATCTATTCATCAAAACTAATTCTGGGAAATGTAATTACTAATTCTGAGTAATTTCAGTTCGGCACAAAAACCTGCATTAACTTTAGAAAATGGCTCAGTTTGTTAACAATATTTTGAAAATCTGCATATGGAAATTGCATAAAACAAATTTACAAAAGAACAAATTGAAATCAAAGAAAAACTCACACTACTTGAACAATCGATCAAATACAACCAAAACCCAACTGACACACCAATCACAATGCAGGAATTAACTGAGCATCTCAGAACACTAAAACCAAGAAAGTCTTGTAGTTTTGACAACATAAATAATGAGATGCTGAAATATAGTAACCAGTTAATTCAAGAGGCCCTACTGAAATTATTCAGTCTATCACTAAGTACTGGCTGCTTCCTTGACACCTGGAACCAAGGGCTTATATCCCCAATTTATAAGAGTGGAGATGAATTAGACCCCAATAATTACCGAGGCTTCTGTGTAAGCAGTAATCTGGGGAAGTTATTTTGTAGCATCCTTAATTCAAGAATTATAAACTTCCTTACCGAGCGCAGTGTCTGGAGTAAGAGTCAAATTGGATTCCTCCCAAACCTCACACAACAGATCATATTTACACCCTATACACCCTCATAGATAAACATGTTCACCAAATTAACAAAGGAAACATCTTTGCATGCTTTATTGACTTTAAAAAAGTATTTGATTCTATTTAGCACCAGGGATTAAATTATAAAATAATTCAAAGTGGTATAGGGGGTAAAGTATATGACATTAAATCAATGTATTTAGAAAACAAATGTGCAGTGAAAATTGACAATCACTGAACAGAATTCTTCACTCAGGGTCGTGGGGTGAGACAGGGTTGCAGCTTGAGTCCAATGTTATTTAACATTTACATTCATGAATTGGACACAATGTTGGAACATTCTGCAGCTCCTGGACTTTCTCTACATGACACAGAAATGACATTTTTATTATATGCAGATGACCTGGTTCTGCTGTCGCCCACAGAACAAGGGCTACAGCAGAACTTGGCCATCTTAGAAAAATTCTGCCAGCCCTGGGCCCTGGCAATAAACTTAAAAAAGACCAAAATAATGATATTCTAGAAAAAGGCCAGGTCTCAGAAAAGCAGATACAGTTTCACCTTCTGCAACACAGTATTGGAACATACCACAAATTACACATACCTTGGTCTGAAAATCAATGCATTGGGGAGCTTTAACTTAACAGTGAATGCACTAAAAGACAAAGTCAAAAATGCATTCTATGCCATAAAAATAACATTTTACAAAATTAAATTACCAATAAAAATCTGGTTAAAAATAATTGACAGCATCTTACAGCCAATTGTGCTGTATTGTGCTGTGAGGTATGGGGTCCACTTACCAACCCAGAAACCCAGTGGAAATCCTGCATGCTGAATTTTACAAAAATATACTCCAGGTCAACCAAAACACACCAAACAATGCATGCAGGGTAGAATTAAGCCGTTACCCTTTGATTATTAACATTCAGAAAAGAGCATTAAAATTCTGGATTCATCTAAAAACAAGCGAACCAAATTCCCCATTAGAAGTCCTCTCAGTCAGCTGGCCATGAAACTAACAAACCAAAAAACAACTAACAATACTAACTATGATATGTTTCAGACCAGAATAAAAGATTCTTATTTGGAACACTGGAAGAAAATGACAAAACCACAAAACAAATTAAATTGCTACACTATGTTAAGCAGAAATTACAAACTGGAAGAATATCTCTCCACTGTCAGAGATATAAAGCAGAGACAGATCCAAACCAAATACAGACGAAGTGATCACAGCCTGGCCATTGAAACAGCCAGACACAAGCAAACTTTTGGAAAAATGTAAAAGCACCCCAAAGAGGATAGGATATGTCATGCCAATGTCATGTCATGTCATGCCAATAAAGCACCTTGAAATGATGTGCTGCCTAATGTTTGAAATATGAGCCTGGAGAATGTTGTTCAAATTAATTATTGATTGCTCAGAAAATGGGAAAATTCACAAAGATACTCATCAGGGAATGATAGAATAGCTATCTAATCAGGGTCTAATCTCCCTCTCCCCATGTAAAGCTCTGCAAATTATTAGAGCTTCAGTGCTGATGCGATCACCAAGAAAAGGGCACGCCACGTCCAACAAACTATCTCCTACCTACATGCTGCAGGCTCTGCAGGTGTTTGTAACGAGTAACTCCAGGATAGTTTAAGTAAACCTGTTCACAAGCACGTGCACACACACACACACACACACACACACACACACACACACACACACACACGCACGCACACACACACACACACACATGCTCCAGGAGGGGAAGGAGCCAGAGGGAGAGAGACAGGTGATAGCCCCCTGTGGTTGGGCATATTTATCAAAGGATTCTACATTTGGGGGCATCTTAGGGCTTACCAACAACAAAGAGGGTCGTACCACGCCCAATTCTGCTTTTAACTGGTAACCCCAAATGTACATCCATTTTGGCTGTCATAAGTGTTTCGTTTTAGTTTCTGAGTAAAGCTCTGCTCCTTGCCATGCCTCTTTGGTCACTGATTCAGGGGTATTTACAAGGGGATGGAGTCCATTTGTCCCTCTCAGGCTGTGTCTGGGTGCATGGCAAGGGACCATAAAAGAAGGGAGCAGGGTAAATAACCATAAAATGCACGTTGCTGTCTCGACATTAGTCTATGGATAGAACACACACATAATCCCACTTTCACATTGAACTTCAACACAAGATAATTCTGCTCAGGAATCACGCAGCTGGCAACCCTAAGACTCATGGGATTTTATCCTGCTTTACTTTGCTGTGATAGAGGAGTAAGAAGAGAGGGATGGGACCAATGTGGACAAAGGAAGGAAGGCTGGAGAGAGGAGAAGTTTGATTGAAAGAAGGAGCTGTTTAACATTTCTCTGTATGGAGTCATAATCACTAACTATTTAATAAAGGTCACAAAGTACACAGCACTACTCACCCCAGTGTCTGTAGTTTACAGTTTGGACTCTTCAGTCCAGCACAGAGCAGCTTCACCCCTGAATCTCCCAGGTTATTGTAGCTGAGGTCCAGCTCTCTCACGGGTGAGTTTGATGACTGGAGAGCTGAGGCCACAATTTCACAGGACTCCTCTGTAAGACCACAGCTGCCGAGTCTGAAAGAAAGAGGTGATGTGTTAATATTTAACACTTAATATTTTAAATGTAGTATTGATAGTGCTCACTGATAAAGAGTGATAATGAGGATTGTGAGATCTACAATGCTCTGAGGAAGATGTCTGTGCTACACTCTCCAACTGCAGCACTTTACACCTGAGAATAAGATGTCCTGCTCAAGTCTGACAGTTCTACAGCTGTGGTTCTGACCCAAATAGCCCCTTTTCCTCTGTTCGGGTCTGTCAGAATTGGGGCTAATGGCCCAGCTACCTTTTCCACAGTCTTTTTCAGGCTAACTCTGGGCTTTAAGCCTCACTCATGGCCCTACTCATGCCCCTGAGCCAAGTGTGGACAGCAGGGCTAAGGATGGAGTTATCAGTTTGATTCAGGAAACAAAATTATTTTATTGCACTTCATGCATCTTACAACATGCTCATATTTTTTCTTTGGCTCTTGTAAATCAGTGAATTATTCATTTCTCAAAGTTACAACAGCTACAAAAGCTCATTTTCAATTTTATTGTGGTCCTTATTTTCGTATTTAGTTGTGCTACGAGTTGAATCAATGATAATGATAAACTGGTGTGAAACCAAAGTATTCCCAAATTCTGTGTTCACTTTGCCACTTTCAACGGGCCCTGACGTCTCCTGCTCCTGTACTGGCATCACAGTCCAGCATTTACCAGGTTCTGGGTCAATGTGCTCAGCATCCAAAGGTATCACAGTCTCCTTATCTTCAAACTCTCATAATATGCTGGATGGAAAGTGCTCAGTAATTCTTTGGAATTGAGTGATTTTTCCCAGTACCTGGAAAGCCTTTGATACTTCAGTATCATCTGTATAAATACCCACATTTTGAAGTATGATTAAACTCTCACTGTCAATGTCATATATCCAGCATAAATTCATTCTGTGGCACTGTACCACTGAATTACCCGATTCTGCTTTACTTTGCTGTGATAGAGGAGTAAGAAGAGAGGGATGGGACCAATGTGGACAAAGGAAGAAAGGCTGGAGAGAGAGGAGAAGTTTGATTGAGAGAAGGAGCTGTTTAATGTTTCTCTGTATGGAGCCATCATCACTAACTATTTAATAAAGGTCACAAAGTACACAGCACTACTCACCCCAGTATCTGTAGTTTACAGTTTAGACTCTTCAGTCCAGCACAGAGCAGCTTCACTCCTGAATCTCCCAGGTTATTGTTGCTGAGGTCCAGCTCTCTCACGGGTGAGTTTGATGATTGGAGAGCTGAGGCCACAATTTCACAGGACTCCTCTGTAAGACCACAGCTGCTGAGTCTGAAAGAAAGAGGTGATGTGTTTATATTTAACACTTAATATTTTAAATGTAGTATTGATAGTGCTCACTGATAAAGAGTGATATTGAGGATTGTAAGATCTACAATGCTCTGAGGAAGATGTCTGTGCTACACTCTCCAACTGCAGCACTTTACACCTGAGAATAAGATGTCCTGCTCAAGTCTGACAGTTCTACAGCTGTGATTCTGACCCAAATAGCCCATTTTTCTCTGCTAAGTTCAGTCAGAATTTGAGGCTAATGGCCCAGCTACTTTTTCCACAGTCTTTTTCAGGCTTACTCTGGGCTTTAAGCCTCACTCATGGCCCGACTCATGCCCCTGAGCCAAGTGTGGACAGCAGGGCTAAGGATGGAGTTATCAGATCCTTTTATACTGTATTTCATTATTAAAGCAAATTCCAGTCTTTAGAGTGAATAGTGAGTTAGCTTGACAAGTTGTGAGAAGTTTGTATTTCCTTCCAATGAGAGTAAAAAAGCAAACATTATCACACAACTAAAGGTTCACAGGAGTAGTCACAGGAAGGCAAGGGGGTTTTTAGTTCACATCTGATCAGCAGTGCAGCGTGTCTGTTCTGATGGTGATCATTTCTCAATGACCGGTGACCAAACTTTTTGATAGTTATTGGTTTTATGAATTTTACCAAAAAACCCCAACATAGGAACACCAATGTCAAAATAGTGCACATCACTGAGCCATCAGCAGGAAACTAAAATCATTTTTTGATGTTAAACACAATGAAAGTGCTCAGATAAGAAACTAAAATGTTTACTCTCTGATACTTACTGCCATTCTCTGAAAAAATTAAAGACAAAATAACATAACCAAAAAGCAATAAATATTCTAGGCTAGTACAGTCTGCTTTCCCTGTTTTCAGACATCAGTCAGTTTCAGAGCTTGTTTATAATCAGGTCTGCATTTCAGAACATTCACAGTTGCTTCTGATCAAGTTACTGGCCTGAACTTCAAAACTAAATGATTATGATTAAAATTCTAATCCAATTATTCTGCTAAATAGTTTGATTTAAATGTATAATCACAATTATCAGTCTGATTCAGGAAACAAAATTATTTTATTGTATTTTATGCATCTTAAAACATGCTCATATTTTTTCTTTGGTTCTTGTAAATCAGTGCATTATTCATTTCTCAAAGTTGCAACTGCTAGAAAAGCTCATTTTCAATTTTATTGTGGTCCTTATTTGAGTACTTAGCTGTGCTATGAGTTGTATGAATGATAACGATAAACTGGTGTGAAACCAAAGTATTTCCAAATTCTGTGTTCACTTTGTCACTTTCATCTGGCCCTGACGTCTCCTGCTCCTGTACTGGCATCACAGTCCAGCATTTACCAGGTTCTGGGTCAATGTGCTCAGCATCCAAAGGTATCACAGTCTCCTTATCCTCAAACTCTCATAATATGCTGGATGGAAAGTGCTCAGTAATTCTTTGGAATTGAGTGATTTTTCCCAGTGCCTGGAAAGCCTTTGATACTTCAGTATAGTCTGTATAAATACCCACATTTTGAAGTATGATTAAACTCTCACTGTCAATGTCATATATCTAGCATAAATTCATTCTGTGGCACTGTACCACTGGGAACTTTGGTTGTAAGAGAGAGGATGGGACCAATGTTTAAGGCTTGAGAGAAGATTGAGAGAGGAGCTGTTTAAGGTTTCTCTGTATGGAGTCATAATCACTAACTATTTAATAAAGGTCACAAAGTACACAGCACTACTCACCCCAGTGTCTGTAGTTTACAGTTTGGACTCTTCAGTCCAGCACAGAGCAGCTTCACTCTTGAATATCCCAAATTATTGTATCTGAGGTCCAGCTCTCTCATGGGTGAGTTTGATGACTGGAGAGCTGAGGCCACAATTTCACAGGACTCCTCTGTAAGACCACAGCTGCTGAGTCTGAAAGAAAGAGGTGATGTGTTAATATCTAACACTTAATATTTTAAATGTAGTATTGATAGTGCTCACTGATAAAGAGTGATAATGAGGATTGTAAGATCTACAATGCTCTGAGGAAGATGTCTGTGCTACACTCTCCAACTGCAGCACTTTACACCTGAGAATAAGATGTCCTGCTCAAGTCTGACAGTTCTACAGCTGTGCTTCTGACCCAAATAGCCCCTTTTCCTCTATTCAGTTCTGTCAGAATTTGGGGCTAATGGCCCAGCTACCTTTTCCACAGTCTTTTTCAGGCTAACTCTGGGCTTTAAGCCTCACTCATGGCCCTACTCATGCCCCTGAGCCAAGTGTGGACAGCAGGGCTAAGGATGGAGTTATCAGATCCTTTTATACTGTATTTCATTATTAAAGCAAATTCCAGCCTTTAGAGTGAATAGTGAGTTAGCTTGACACGTTGTGAGAAGTTTGTATTTCCTTCCAATGAGAGTAAAAAAAGCAAACATTATCACACAGATAAAGGTTCACAGGAGTCGTCACAAGAAGGCAAGGGGGTTTTTAGTTCACATCTGATCAGTGGTGCAGTGTGTCTGTTCTGATGGTGTCTGTTCTGACCAAACTTTTTGATAGTTATTGGTTTTTGAATTTTATCAAAAAACCCCAACGTAGGAACACCAATTTCAAAACAGTGCACATCACTGAGCCATCAGCAGGAAACTAAAATAATTTTTTGATGTTTAACTGTAAACAATTAAGGTGCTCAGATAAGAAACAAAATATGTACTCTCTGATACTTACCTGCCATTCTCTGAAAAAATTAAAGACAGAAAAAAACAATCAATATTCTAGGCTAGTACAGTCTGCTTTCCCTGTTTTCAGGCATCAGTCAATTTCAGAGCTTGTTTATAATCAGGTCTGCATTTCAGAACATTCACAGTTGCTTCTGTTCAACTTACTGGCCTGAAATTCAGAACTGAATGATTATGGTTAAAATTCTAATCCCAATTATTTTGCTAAATTTTGTGATATGTTTAATCACATTTATCTGTTTGATTCAGGAAACAAACTTATTTTATTGCACTTTATGCATCTTATAACATGCTCATATTTTTGGTTTGGCTCTTTTAAATCAGTGCATTATTTATTTCTCAAAGTTGCGACAGCTACAAAAGCTCATTTTCAATTTTACTGTGGTCTTTATTTTTGCATTTAGTTGCGTTACTCGTTGTATGAATGATAATGATAAACTGGTGCCAAACCAAAGTATTTCCAAATTCTGTGTTCACTTTGCCACTTTCAACGGGCCCTGATGTCTCCTGCTCCTGTACTGGCATCACAGTCCAGCATTTACCAGGTTCTGGGTCAATGTGCTCAGCATCCAAAGGTATCACAGTCTCCTTATCCTCAAACTCTCATAATATGCTGGATAGAAAGTGCTCAGTAATTCTTTGTAATTGAGTGATTTTTCCCAGTACCTGGAAAGCCTTTGATACTTCAGCATAGTCTGTATAAATACCCACATTTTGAAGTATGATTAAACTCTCACTGTCAATGTCATATATCTGGCATAAATTCATTCTGTGGCACTGTACCACTGAATTACCCGATTCACAAACATACAACCCTATGCCATGTGTCAGAAAATTCTGTGTAACATTATATCATTTGAAATATAATTTTACACAAGGTCTGAATCATCAAACTTTTGTGATTAGGGTTAGATGCAAGTAAATGTTTTGACTGTGCATCATTTTCCCATCTTTTGTTGTGTTTACTTCTTTTGTGTAATTGAAAATAATATAATATGCAATTATAAAACCTCTGCAACAATAATACTCAGTTTTACAAAAAAACCCAACACAGCTGTAGCATTAACCAGTTGCATAAAACCAGAAATGAAATAACACACAAAGCTGGATCCATTGGGGCCCTTACTCAGAACAGTTTTGCTGTATCTAAATGCTTTGGCTCCTCTCTGAGCATTGCTGCAGTTACTAAATGAGTCCACTAGAGAGCGCTGTCATCCCTCCACAGAGAACAGGCTGCGACACATTCACGCCAAAACTATTGTGAGGATATAATAATGAAGCGCTGCGTTGCACAGGTACCGCTAGCTTATGGCTGTGCGCAGTTTATGTCGCTCAGCTTCACAAGCCACTGATGGCATCCAAATTAAAGTTTCATCTGTCAAAGTCACCAATTTCGTATAAACAGAACAGAATATTCAACATATACCTTGTGGGTAGCTGAGCTCGTACCTCGCCAATAGAATAAGTTTGCTTGGTAACTGGTACAGAGCCTCCCTCTCCATCTCTGGCAGAAAAACTTCTCTGTTGAGTCTCTTATTGTGGCAGGAGAAGCTCCACTGCTTGTTTGAGCCTAATTGCCAATCAACTTGGCTGTTGGCGATGTCAGGTTTTCGTAAAAACCTTGCTTTGAGTTCACATAGTTTTTGTACAGGTCTCGCTTTATAATCTTGTAGTCGCCACAATTTAGCCTTCTGACACATATCCTACATTGACTTCAGTTGTGACTTGATTGTCATTTTCGTAGTTGTGTCAATTTCCATTACATGAATTTATGTAACTTGGATAAATATAACTGCGAGTAAAATATTTTGCTGTGTCCCACATGGAGTGATGAGGGGTTTCCACAGAGCTAGAATTGTGAATCTATAGGGACTCAAAATGGCGCCGTCATGTCTGACTCTGGTATCTTTACAAAGTAAACTCAATCATAAACGGTCATATGAGACAGCAGTAAAGTAGGTTTGATAATCATATTTAAATTCTGCATGCAGTCAAATCAATGTTTCATACTGTAGCCAAGTCTTTAGCCTACCAGTTGTGTTCTAAAACATCCATTTGACGAGAGACTTCCACCAAGTCGTCAAGTTCGCGCACTCCACTATTCCTGGAGTGATTGTCTACAATGTCCGAGTGGAGCCTGCTGGACTGAGAGCTCCAACAAACTTTTCCTCGTCAAAAGAAAGAAGCCCGGCATTCCAATCAGAAATGATGATGAAAAATAGCTTACAATTGATGTATATTTGTCCAAAATATTTGTGGTAAATCAGGATACATATTCCTAGCTTGATAATGTCACGGCCTCCCTGGGCAGATACTGCATGCCTGACCTTACTCTGGTTGTCTTTAAATTCGTCAATATTAGCTATCAGGTTGCTGAGTTTAGTGGCGTGCGGCTGATACACTCCGCTTGTTTAAATACAATAAGAAATAAAAGAGGACTGGCGTTGCCTCCGCCGCTTGTACCCGATGCCGGAGCTTCTCATTCCGTGGCCAGCTCACTCTTGTCGCCGGGGACGGACAGCCCGGTCTTGGAATTGCGAAGGCAACAGTTCGCTGCCCCCAGAAATCGGTTTGTTCAGGGTTTACTAAAAGATCCCGACAGCCTGGGCTGAGCGTCACGTTGTCGCACAATTTAGTTGGTTAAGGATGAACAAGGAAATAAAAACCGTGTGGGAGAAACAATATTCAAGTGGAGTGGATGAGTTTTGGGAGATCCACTTCCAGGATTTACCAGACGCCGCAGAACTGCGCGCACAAACCTCAATGGAAATAGCGTCGATCCAACTCACTCACTTATCACTCTCCGGGTCACAGAATCAAAACACTCTCATTAATTAACCATGTCAACCCTAGAAAAACTTTGTATCCAAACAAGCTGAAGTGCTTTTAAGGGATTCCGTAAATAAGACAATAAGATATTATTATCTAAAATGTATTACTTTAACAAAACCTTTATAGCATCATAACAGGCTCATTTGGGACTAATAAGATCTCCTGGCATTCTTAAAGGGACAACATTAGATCTCAGTAAGAAATGGCCTGTCTGTAACAATTGGCTGCGTCTGAAAACGTACTTGGACGAATTATAGGAGAATCTCACCAACAGTCAAGGGATGGTCGATGAATTATTGAAAGAATTCAATAATCAACTGGGCTTCTTTTTTAAAACATAAATGTAAGTAATTGTATGTCATCTCAACCCTGCAGGTCATTATGACTTAGCAGTTGTTATTACACATGGGCAGTTTTGGAAGTGCTCTTTTTTTCTTTGGGAATATTTATGGTTAACAGCCAAAATAAGTGAAATAATTATTTCCTAGATGCTATTCATAATGGATTCTGAGAAATCAATCCTAATCTAAACATTTAATTAGGTGGGGATTTTAAACCAGCCCTAAATTACATGGATTAATGACCTCACAGGCCACAACAAAACTGTAATCACACCTCCTTAACCAATATGATGTCTATGTTTGACCCAACCAGCATTTTAAGAGTCAGGAACCCTGATCAAATGGTTACTTGGAGTAATAAAACTGGCCCATCTAAATCTAGGATCAACCGATGGTTTATATCACATTCATTATGCCCTAACATTGTAAAAGTAGAGGTTGTTCCAACACCACTGTTGGACCAGAACAATATTGTAATCGCTTTTAGTACTTATGATGTTCATCCAAAAAGAAGACTCTCTTTCTGGAAACATAATACCTCTTTGTTTGGACTTGAGCCTACTAGATATTAAATTATAACATGTATTAATTCTGTCTGGATAAAGCAAAGCAAGAAACATTATATGACCTTAACAGGGACCTTCCAAAATTTGAGATACAAAACCCTAGCAATGAAATCAGGTTTTGAAAAAGGGAGGAAAATGAATTGTTATAAAGTACATACAGTGACTATAAACCAAAAGAAAATTGAACTAAATGAGCTCATTTGAAAAGCAAGGTGAGTCAACAGTACATCAATAAAGCCAAAGGAGTTTCATAACGACAAGCTCTAAATGGCTGGAAGAAGGTGAACAAATTGTAATTACTTTTTAGAATTGGAACAACAGCATAATATCTGATCTAAATTGAAATGGTATCTTGATTAAAAAAAAACCCATGGAAATGTCAAAACTTGGCAACCAATTTTACTAAACAGTATCATGTCATTCAGGCAGGGTGTGAACTACAGGGGAGCCAGGGGGAGCTTGGCTCCTCTTAATAAGACATGAGCTCCCCTGAAAACATGATTTGTGAAATTTTGGGGGGTCTCTAAAATATTGACAATATGCTATTTTTGCCATGCATTTATATTTTTCTGTATGTTCATCATCATGGATCATGTGGAAAATTAGGCTATTATTGATGTATGATTTATGCATGTGGGTGATTCATCACTAATTCACTTTCATAAAGATACCGACATGCATGCTATTCTTGCCATCACTGTCAAAGCGTGGCAGCACAATATCATAAACTTCATTCACTTTAACTCAAAGATCAGAAAAAAAACTCTTAGTCCCACTCAGTTTGCACGTCAAATCGCCCTTATTCATTTCCCTGTTTTGTAGTCAGCATACAGATCTGCCAAAAAGAAAACAAGTGTAACCCTGGTTTTTGGGTAGTGTGCCTGGGTCGTGGGTGTTGCGGGTTACAAGCAGGAAATAATTCTTCAATGAGCACACACCGCTACGGCAGGACAGGACGACTTTATTCTGTCTCTTCCTCACAGGTGCAACAACAACAACATGGAGGCAACCGCGCTCTTTTCTTTTGGACTCAGTTTCCTTTTTCCGGTCCCTCCCCAAAAAACACGGGCACGTAGAACCAACATCACACATCCCATACCTTATCTCTCTCTCTCTAACATTTATAAGAACAACAGACAAAACCACTGAAAGTAAATATTTGACTAAATTAAATAATTATTAAAGTTAATAATTTCTCTCGATTTAAACACAAAACAACAATAATTAAAATCACTTAATATCATACAAAAATAATGGTGACAACATAACATTTACAATTAAAAATAATAAACACATAAACTACACGGTTATAGAAGGAAGCTTACTCACAAATTTAGCATTTACCAAAAAATCTAAGCCAATCGTCTCTGAAGAGCAACCAGAGCCAGAGGCGTCTTCTGATGACAAGCTATAGAATACAGTACATCACTCTGCAGATGTATAGTAGTAGATATGTGTGCCCTGCTTTAGTTGGTTGTATCATACTGTGATTTTTGGTTTCGATTCCCATGTGGAGGTTTGATGTGGTCAGAAACTGATTATTATATATCAGATGTGCTGACATAAAGTAAGTAGGCCTACAAGTTCACACACTGCATTCAGACCGTAATCTTTACACCTCCCAAATGGAAATACATCAGCACACAGAAGTCATCAACGAGGACCCCCCGCAGTCAATACGAGCAAAACAACAGCATGGATGACTCACATGGTTGGAGAAAAACCAAAATTGTAAATTTAATTGTAAAATAACGTGAAGCTAAATTTTGGCACCTGGCATCATCTTGGCTGCCTACATTCCAGAAGACAGTGCCATATAACTGCTTATAACACATGGATAGCAAATCAGATTTATATCTGTCTCATGGAGACTCCGTTATGGGGCCAAGTGTAAATGGAATGTGATTACACAGTCAAGTTAAGAAGTTGTGCCTGACAGTGTTGCCTGGCCTGCATTATCACTAGCTTTCATTTTTCAAAGATCAAACCTACAGCACTTACAGATACCTTAAATACACATTGGAAAAAATGTTTGTTTTAGAGAAACGTAAAGCAATTAAAAATGCTAGCTAGTGAACACCATTGGTTTACAGTTTGTTTTCAATGGACAGAATGATTCTTTTCACTGTAATATTGGACTATTTGGCTTTTGTAATAAAGATGACCACAGGAAAGCTGGTCAGATCGCTGCATTTACTGTTTATGTTTGTGTAAGTAAATATGCACCCTGGCCAGCATTCAGGAGTGATCAGTAATTTGACTCATGAATTTGTATCCCCACCAGGTTGAATCTTAAGGTTCACCACCATCGTTTGCTTGTCACTATAATTTCACCACAGACTTTAATCACCAATACTTACAAAGCATGCCTCTTTGTAAAATATGTATTTGCCTTTTAGTTTTTTGTTTTTCAATGAAGACACGATATCAGCTTTTCAGAACCCACTGTTGCAATAAGGACGGCACAACACCCAACCCATCCTCCACAGACAGAGACCAAAATGCCCAGCATGACCTGTTTGGAGGTGAAGGTTCCAGGCCCCACTGACATCTTTGAGGTCAGCTTTAAACTGCTAATGCCCTGGAGAGGTTCTGGAACCTCTATAGAGAGGGGAAGGATAAGAGTCCCTCAGTAATTTCACCACTGAGCCCCTGTCTGAGATGGAGAACAAACTGGTCACTGTGCAGCACTATAAGGAAGCCGTATAGGACCTCAGTGCTGTAACATGGTTTGTTTAGTTCAAATCTGACACCAGGAGGGTCCTAGAAGAGGGCAGAGTTTGTACAGGGGCCAGGAAATGGCTGGGCCAGGTCAAACCCCACCCCTCTGCAGTAGGCAGAGTGAGCCACATCCCCAGCACCAGCACACTGGGGAACAACAGGGATGGGGTGTGCTATCACAGCATGCCCAAGCTGTGCAGGAAATGCAGTGAGCTCGCAACCCCCTGTCACCCCCCAAGGGGGCTAGCAAACAGTATGGGGGGGCTAGCAAACAGTATAGAATCAACTAAGGTAATACAAGAAGACCTAAACAGCATCCATATGTGGGCAGGTACCTGGCAGATGACATTCAACTTAACTAAATGTAAAGTCTTGCATGTGGGCAACAAGAACGTTAGACAAGACTACTTCATGGGAGGAAGTAAACTAGATTGTGCTCAATTTGAAAAAGACTTGGGAGTAATGGTTGACCAAAGCCTAACAGGATCTAGGCAGTGTGCTGTAGCAGTAAAAAAGGCCAACAGGATGGTAGGATATATAGCCAAAAGTATTGATTATAAATCTAAGGAGGTTATATTGAAATTATACAATGCTTTAGTCAGACCACACTTGGAATACTGTGTGCAGTTCTGGGCACCGCACTATAAGAAAGATATCGAGGCTCTTGAAAAAAAGTACAAAAGGAGGGCAACTAAATTAGTTCCTGGCATGAAACATAAAAGCTACGAGGCAAGACTAAAGTTACTTAACCTATTTAGACTCAGCAAGAGGAGACTAAGGGGTGATTTAATAGAGGTTTTTAAATTTATAAAGGGACTCAACAAGGTTAGCTACGATAAATTTTTTAAATTAAGTTCAGTCTGTAGGACAAGGGGACATAAATGGAAACTAGTTAAGAGTAAGTTCCGCACTGATGTAAGGAAGTATTATTTCACGCAAAGAGTTATCAATACATGGAATGGGTTGCCAGGTCATGTAGTTGAGGCAGAGACCCTTTCTGTGTTCAAGTCCAGACTTGATGCAGTTTTGGATACTCTTAAAATAATGTAATGGCGAGCCTTGTTGGGCCGAATGGCCTGTCCTCGTCATAATATGTCTTTATGTCTTTATGTCTTTAACCCCTACCTCTATACCTAGAGCACAAATTCCAAATTCTGAGAGGATGCTGTGGAGATGAGGAGGACCTAAAGTGCAGTGAGGTTTGACAGTTAATAAGTATAAAAATGCTATTGAATGAATTGGAAATTGTAGATTATTTTCTGCATCCTATGTGGCCAATTGTTAAACTAAAATATCACATTCAGATTACAGTATTTTACCATTGGTTTATCTTTTCTACACACACATAAGGGTATATGAAAATGGAACAGATGCCTTCTGAAATATTATTCATTAACATTTTCTAAAGGTTGTTTTGGTCATGATGTAGGTGAGCTACGTTCATGCACTTTATTCTCACACAATTATAAACTGTTTATGCAAATATCAGTGTCAATCATCTGCATTGTGAATGATGTAACAGTACTCACTTGGCCTTCATGCAGTTCCTCACTACTGGTATCAGTCTCTGCTGACCTGCTGCTGGTGTGTTGTACGTCTTCAAGTCAAATTCATCCAGGACCTCCTCTGACATCAGAAACACAAAGGCCAGAGCTGAGCATTGGTGTGGTTCCAGCTTTTTATCAGAAAGTCTTCCTGATCTCAGGGAAGTCTGGATTTCCTCCACAAGAGAGTTGTCATTCAGTTCATTCAGACAGTGGAACAGATTGATGGTCCTCTCTGCTGAAGACTCTTTTCTGATCTTCTCCTTAATGTACTGGACTGTTTCTTCAATGCTCTCTGATCTACTTCCTCTCTGCTTCAGTACGTCTCCTAAGAGAGTCTGAGTGGAGTCCAGTGAGAGGCCCAGAAGGAATCGGAGGAAAAGGTCCAGGTGTCCATTCTTACTCTGCAAGGCCTGATCCACTGCACTCCTGTGTAACTCATACAGCCACATTCTGTAAGTTTTAGGTCTTGACTTTTCTGGTCTGAGTGCATTTCTGTTCTCATTTACACATGAATGAAACACAAACAAGGCAGCCAGAAACTCCTGAATGCTCAGATGCACAAAGCAGTAGACTTTCTCCTGATGCAACCCAGACTCCTCTTTAAAGATTTCTGTGCACACCCCAGAGTACACTGAAGCTTCACTGACATCAATGCCACTCTCTCTCAGGTCCTCTTCATAGAATATCAGATTGCCCTTTTGCAGCTGTAGAAAAGCCAGCTTCCCCAGTTTCAGGATCATTTCTGCATCTGATGCTGAGATCTTCTTTGGGTTTGTCTCATTGGTGCCATGATACTTCTGATTCTTCACATTGGTCTGAATGAGCAGGAAGTGTGTGTACATTTCGGTCAGAGTTCTGGGGAGTATTCTACTAAACACTTTACCCAACAATGTCTCCAGAACTGTAGCAGAAATCCAGCAAAAGACTGGAATGTGACACATGATGTAGAGACTCCTGGATGACTTTATGTGTGAGATAATTCTGCTGGCCAGGTTCTTTTTCCTGATTCTCTTCCTGAAGTACTCTTCCTTCTGTGGGTCATTGAACCCTCGTACCTCTGTCACCTGGTGGACACACTCAGGAGGGATCTGATTGGTTGCTGCTGGTCGGGAGGTGATCCAGAGGAGAGCAGAGGGAAGCAGATTCCCCTTAATGAGGTTGGTCAGCAGCACGTCCACTGATGCTGACTCTGTTACATCACAGCAGATCTCATTGTTCTGGAAATCTAGAGGAAGTCGACACTCATCCAGACCATCAAAGATGAACACAACTTTGACTTCATCATGTTCAACACTTTCAATCTCTTTCAGCTGTGGAAAGTAGTGCTGGAGGAGTTGCATCAGACTGAATTCTCTCTCCTTCTTCAAGTTCAGATCTCGGAAAGGAAGAGTGAAGATTAAATTAATATCCTGATTGGCTTTTCCTTCTGCCCAGTCCAGAACGAACTTCTGCACAGAGACAGTTTTCCCAATGCCAGCGATGCCCTTTGTAAGCACAGTTCTGATGTGTTTCTCTTGTCCAGGTAAAGGTTTAAAGATGTCATTGCAGAGGATTGCAGTCTCCTGTGTGGTTTGTCTCTTGGATACTGCCTCAATCTGTCTGACCTCATGTTCATTATTAACCCC
Source organism: Albula goreensis (assembly GCA_022829145.1). Lineage (NCBI taxonomy): Eukaryota > Metazoa > Chordata > Actinopteri > Albuliformes > Albulidae > Albula > Albula goreensis. The sequence continues at coordinate 40,174,424 of CM040747.1, read as the reverse complement.
CCCACCTCCCCCCTCTGTGATGTAGAGCTCTGTATAGATCTCATTGAGGAGGGTTGGGTGGCCCTGCTGAACCAAACCTTCAAATATGCGTTCAAACTTCTTCTTCAGATCAGATTTCAGTGTCTTTTGGGCTCTTGTGAGTTTTTCTGAGAAGAGGAAATGTGACAGATAATTTACTCATTTAAAAAAATAATCAGTTGAAAAAACTGTTATAAACTTTTCCCCTTGACACAATATTTTACACAAGCCTGTCACACAGTGTGTTACACATCACTCCAACAATCTGCACAAATGGTGAACAGAAATAGATTCTGCTTTGTTCATGAAGACACACAAGGGGAACTATAGAGCATAAGGTTTTACCAATGTGAAATGAGATGAAGAGATTAAGTGAATCTATGAGATTAAGTGAACATGTACAGACAGATAATACTAGATCCATATACAGTGCCTGTCATAAGTATTCACCCCCTTGGATGTTTTACCCTTTTATTGCTTTCATAAATCAGTCATGGTCAATAAAATTTGGCTTTTTTCACACAAAAAATTATTGGAAAAAACTCTTTAATGTCAAAGTGAAAACTGATTTCTACAAAGTAATGTCAATGAAACAAAAATATATAAAGAAATATAAATGGTTGCATAAGTATTTGCCCCCTTTTAAATGTAATGGTCTAATTCAATGGAGGTCCATCCAATTGGTGCCAGTAGTCTCACAATTAGTGAAATGAAGATCACCTGAGTGGTGTGGGTGTGTCTCATGTGATTGAGGCATAAAACACCTGTGTCTGAAGGGTACAGAGACTGGTTGATCAGTATTCCTGGCTACCATTACACCATGAAGACACAAGAACACTCCAAGCAACTCAGAGAAAGGGTTATTGAAAAGTACAATTCAGGGGATGGATACAAAAAAATTTCCAAGGCATTGAACATCCCCCAGAGTTCAGTGAAATCAATCATCAAGAAATGGAAGGAATATGGCACATGTGTCAATCTGCCTAGATCAGGCCGCCCTCGTAAACTGAGTGACCATGCAAGTAGGAAACTAGTGAGAGAAGCCACCAAGACCCCTACGACGACTCTGAAGGAGTTACAAGCTTCAGCTGCTGAGATGGGAGAGACTGTGCATATAGCAACTACTGCCCGGGTTCTTCACCGGTCAAAGCTTTATGGGAGAGTGGCAATGAGAAAGCCACTGTTGAAGAAAATTCATATTAGATCTCGACTAGAGTTCGCCAAAAGGAATGTGGAAGACTCCATGGTCAAGTGGAAGAAGATTCTTTGGTCTGATGTGACCAAAATTGAGCTTTTTGGCCATCAGGAAACCAAACACTGCGCATCACCAAAAACACACCATCCCCACTGTGAAGCATGGTGGTGGCAGCATCATGCTGTGGGGATGTTTCTCAGCAGCCGGCCCTGGAAGGCTTGTAAAGATAGAGGGCAGAATGAATGCTGCAAAATACACCGAAATCCTGGGGGACAATCTTATTCAGTCTGCAAAACTACGGCTTGGGAGAAGATTTATTTTCCAGCAAGACAACTACCCAAAGCATACTGCAAAAGCTACACAGGAATGGTTTAAAAAGAACCAGGTAAATGTTCTGGAGTGGCCGAGTCAAAGCCCAGACCTCAATCCTAGAGAGAATTTGTGGCTGGACTTGAAAGGGCTGTTCATGCCCGATACCCGTGCAACCTGACAGAGCTTGAGCATTTTTTCAAAGAAGAATGGCGCAAAATTGCAGTGTGCAGATGTACAAGACTGATTGAGACTTATCCACACAGCACAACATCTAAGGGGTGAATACTTATGATAGGCACTGTATGTATATATATATATATATATATATATATATAAATATATATATATATATGTATAAATAAATAAGTAAATAAATATATATATATACATACATATATATATATATATATATATATATATATATTTATTTATTAAGCTGCCTATACAGTTTAGAGCAGATATACCTGATTATTTATACTGCTATGATGGGTTTATACACACACATATTATTTTATATATATATATATATATATATATATATATATATATATATATATATATATATATATAAATAATATGTGTGTGTATAAACCCATCATAGCAGTATAAATAATCAGGTATATCTGCTCTAAACTGTATAGGCAGCTTCACAACCTGGTGCAGAGGGCCACTCAGTTTTGATGAAATTTCAGAACTTTTTCTACATATATATTAAGATTACACAATTCTATTATCTTATGGACAGTAATAATATCATAAATTGGGTCTCATTTAGTGGCTGTTGGTTGAATGATGTATATTCATACAAGTATCTGGGTGTCACACTGGACAACAAATTGGACTGGTCCACCAACACAGAGGCCACCTACAAGAAGGGCCTTAGCCGGCTTTACTTCCTAAGGAGGCTCAGGTCCTTTCACGTCTGCAACAAGATGCTGCAGATGTTTTATCAGTCTGTTGTGGCGAGCACCATCTTCTTTGCTGTGGTGTCCTGGGGTGCGGGCATCAAGACAAAGGACGCCAACAGACTGAACAAATTGATCAGGAAGGCAGAGTCTGTCATTGGCTCTAAACTGGTCACCTTGGAGGAGGTGGTGGAGGGCAGGATTCAGACGAAACTGCTGGCAATCTTGGAAAATCCCTCTCATCCCCTCCACAAAACACTGGACAAGCTAAAGAGCAGCTTCAGCAACAGACTCATTCAACCCCGCTGCTCCAAGGAACGATACAGGAAATCATTCCTACCCACGGCAATCAGACTTTACAACTCATCTACCTCTGTCAGAGCCATGATCACACATCTGGACTAATTCTACCTGTCACCTTCTGCACTACATATAACATAGTATAACGTATACTTAGTGTTTACTATGGACAAAAATTAATAGGGTATATTATCCACATTGATATTATATATCATATTTTTACAGTACTTTTGCATCCTATTGCACATTCTATGTACATATTCATAACATATTCATAGTATATTATTTAAGGTATGTGTACATCTTGTTTATATCTTGTTTTGTTTTTATTCTCTCGACCTCAGCAATTTATTTATCTATTTTTATTTTATTTTTATTTTATTTTATATTATATTATATTATATTATATTATTATTATTTTTTTTTTTTTTTTATTCCATTTATCTGTATTGTTTTAAAACTTACCGGACTGCTATGACAATCTAATTTCCCTTCGGGGATGAATAAAGTCATCTATCTATCTATCTATCTATCTATTCTTGTTATGCTGAAAATGCTTTTCAGATTTTGGAACAGAACACTAAAATACGGTCTGTTTGGCACAGTCATATTTTTCTGTGTTATCTGACATGTGCTCTCTTACAATTATTTTAACATATCCATTATTCTGGTGTTAAATGAGCGCTACAGCCACTTTATGAAGAACTGCACCTGCCTGTGGTGCTCATTTGACACCACACTAAGGGAATAAGAGATACAGAAAAGTAGAGGCAGAAAACCTGCACTGACAAATATGGAAAAATAAGGATGTGTGATGCATCCACTCATTTAAAGGGAATGTGGAAAACATCCTGATTGGTCAGTGCATGATCAAAGCTTTAAATCAGTACTTTGCTCTGTCTGCTTCTCTTTCAGACATTAAACTGCTAAACTGATTCTGCCACAGCTTTTTAAATCTGCACTGATGAGCTTTTTCAAACATTTATATCCTTACATAAGGGGTCTGTGTGTTGCACATCTCTCTCAGGGCCAGGTTTACTGAGGAATAGTCACAGCACAAACACACTCACTCTTTAGTGGCTTGTTTGCAGTTGCTAATACTGATATATTAATGACTGATTTACACAAAATAGTGTCTTACTCTTCTGCTCATCTCTCTCCAGTGAGTCTGTGGGATCCTTCTGCTTCATTTTCCTCAGGATGTGGAGTGTGATCTTCAGAGATCTCTCACTGCCACAGGTCTCCAGCATCTTCTCAACAACATGCAAGGCCTCAAGGTCCTCCTGTTGTCTCTCAATGCATTCTGGGTAATACTGACTCAGATGGCTGTGAAACTGTTCCAACTCCTCCTCCTTCAACTTCATCAGAGTGCGTTGTAGAGACTGAAATGAAAATAGAGGTGTGCTGTATCAGAGAGACTGAAATAAACACATGAAGAGGTGTGCTGTATCAGAGTTACTGAAATAAACACATGAAGATGTGTGCTGTATCAGAGAGACTGAGATAAACACATGAAGAGGTGTGCGATAATTCACTCCAGTTTTTTGAAGTTCAGCTTTTGCTTTTGATTGATGACTTTATAGAGGCTGATTAGTTCAGATTTATCATGCTTTCCCTGAGAGTAATTGAATTGTTTTGTGAATCTGGATAAATAGACTGCTGCATATCATTATGCAAGACAAACTGTGCTCTCCATGTCCACTGCAGATTCTCAGGTTCCCAAATGTTCGCCATTTTTCAGTCCCAGGAATTTTTTATGCCCCAGAAAAGGCTGAAGTAACATTTTGTCAGTATTCCTGACTGATCTGTTTATTGTTTCTGTTTTTCTCTGTCAGTTGTTTGGTTTTTTCTGTGTTTTGGTTTCTGTTACCTGTCCATGTGCTTTTGTTTTCATTTTGTGTTGCTCCGCCCACCTTGTTACCTGCCCTGTAATTACCAATTTGTTCCACCTGCCCTGTTGTGCACCTGTGTCTTGTTAGCTTGTTAGTTCTGTGTATTTCAACCCTGCCTTGTCTCTTGTTTGTTGCGAGTTCGTCTCAGTTACTTCTGTTCCTGTGTGCGCGCTACGAGCCTTTTGTTCCTGTTCTGCCTGCCTGTTGTTACCCTGTCTGTTTTTTGGTTTTTGATTCATTGCCTAGTGTTTTTGTACCGTTGCCGTGTCTACTGGTTTTTGAACTTCTGCCTGACTTTTTGACTATTCTTGTGGATTGTGTTTTTGTGCTTTTGCTGTGCCTTATCGGACATGACCATTGCCTGTTTTTCGATTACGATTCTGGATTTCGGACTTTGGCTTCTAATAATAAACCTCTTACGAATTACGTCCGCATCTGAGTCCTTCCTGAGCCCTGACACATTTAAAATGCTTATGATAAAAGGGATGAATCTGGTCCTGGATGATCGGCTGAAACCACATTCCAGCTCTGTGTTTATTCTTGTGTTGTGCTCCAAACGAGGAGTGTGTTCCCTGCAACCTACACCCTGTGAGAGTGTTCTCTGCATCTTACACCCTGTGAGTGTGTTCCCTGCACCCTACACCCTGTGAATGTGTTCCCTGCACTCTAAACCCTGCACTCGTAGAGAGTGTAGTTGGTGTGTCTTGTCTGTGAAAGTGGTTTACCATCTCTAAGTAATCGTCTAGGACATAGCCAGTAACAATGTTGCTGGGAGTCTGAGTCTCATAACAGCTGTTACATGACCAATGTGGACTTCCTGCCACAGCCAGTAACAGTGCTGCTGGGAGTTTGAGTCCCATCACAAACATGTACCTACACTGTAATTTGTGTGTGATTGTGATTCATTAGAATTAGGGCTTTTTAGCAGAGCACTTCCTTTGAACGTGTGCAATTACACCATATCAGAGTGAGAGGTTAGTCATTCTCATAGTTATGAGCCTGAAAAGAGAGGTGAAATAAAGAGTATTCTCCAAGCCAAACCCCATGATGATTAATACATAGATAAAGAGATATCGCACCTTTTTTGTGGGGTTTACATCCATACACTGCTCTCTCCTCTCTGGACTCTTCTGTTCCAGACAGCTGGACTCTGCTGATTGCTGGACGCTGCAAAGAGGTTTGTGAGGAATCAGAGATCTGACAGTAAGAAACAGTGAATGAAGAAAAAGTACATAAGAAGAGTGCATGAAAATGTTTTAGAGAAGCTCCATCATTAGACCTCTGTCTTGTATAACCGGGTACACCCACGCAGGGGTGGGGGGTTTGTGGGGCTGGGGTGTTTGGGGGTAGGTTGGGTCACTCATACTTATATCAAACAGTGAACCTGTGGGTAAAATGTACCTAACCATATAATTAACCAATGAAATAGCCTTTGGGGCATGAAACAAAAGTTGATAATTGTTCAAGAAATGTTCACTTCCTTATCATGAGACTAGATTACACATGCCTCTTATTTAACTGTATCTACAAGCACTAAATAACATGACTCAAACCTTTCAAGAAACATCATCACCGATGCACCCTCTCTCAACAGCATGGGAAAAGACCCTCACACCAGAGTCTGGGTCCCTCATGTTAAAGGTTATCAAAATGACATCCCGAGTGTTTGATAACGGCTCTGTTTCATAATTGTAAAATTCGGTGTATAATGCTTGTCATATTGCTTATGTTAGTACCTTCACACTGTGACATTCTAGTCCTGTGGTTTAGGCAGAGCTTGTTCTTTGTTTTAAGATAAAGGCAGCTGAAGTTGTTGATATGTTATGCCTAACAGAGACATATGGACAGTGCCTTCTTGACAAACAAACCGTCCATATGGCAATTGTTACAGAATGGGATTGGCTTTTTGTCCACTGAAGGCACCTGCTCATGTAAACACATCAAAGGTGATGCTCTGGGCAGATCCCAAAACAGCCATGTCAGCTAATTTTATCATTCCCATTATAAGGTGGTGTAGAGTCTTATTTCCTTGAACATTGTACATATCCTGCTGTGAGAACTGTTCCCTCTGCACAAAGCTCCTGATAAAAAGCTTCTCTGAAGAAGCCTGGGTCTCCCCAGCCTTATGGAAACTAAGGAGTGTATGGTGGAGGCAGTGACACTAACAAACCAGTTTTCCGGGAGCAAATGGTCCTAAAATGGCACCCTGTTTTACTGTGTGATATAACACAGAACGCTGCAGGCCAGAAAGATGTCAAACACCTCTGGTGTGTGCAGGAGAGAGCCACACAAGGTCTGGAGTGGCTGCAGCCAGACCCTGCTTAAATATTATAGAGTGCTGTACACTCTGCAGGGGAAAGGAGGTGGTGTGAGCAAAGCAGGAAAAACACATAGCCAGCTGGTGAACCATGTATTTTCCATCTGTTTTCTCTAAAGTAGAATGAAATAAATTGTTAAAGGGGGTGATTCAGTATCCTCAGTATTTAGCTACCCAACAGCCAGTTCAGCTCACTGGTTTATCATTACAGATTTACCCACAGATTTCCACAAGAGGAAGGCCTGTTTCATCCCTAGACCATGGATGGGTGGATCTTACTTGCACAGAGTGATAGACTTCCATTCTTTATCACCAAACACCTACCAAGCAAAGTGGTGAGCTAACAAACTGAACATGACAGCAGTAAATATCTTTACCATACTTCTGTGAAATGAATGGTTTAATTGTGATGTTGTTATACTGTATCAGTTAATAAAAGACATGCCCCTTTATTAGTCTCCATAATTTATGAAAGACAGGTAGATGAGCAGTAAAGCTAATAGCTGCAAGATCCTATACCATGTTCCTGTGTTTTATGTGGTTTCATCATTGGCAACAGCAAACACTATCCTTACAGTTACTACTCTGTGGCACTGTATTAGCAACTGCTGCAAGTGTACTAATAAATAGCACAGAACTAGAATAGGTAACTAGCATTACACTAATATGAAACTATTCTGGTAAGTTGCATGAAACTAGCATGTAGAATTTCTGAGAGAGTAGCAGAGTTGAGAGAGCATAGAATACTGGCTGTGTTCTCTATTGTTTGGACTAAACGAGCCACCATAATATCATCAATGGTGTTAATGTGCTTGTGTGGATATGTACGGTGTGTGTAAGACATGAAATACATTGATGGCTTTGCTCATAATGCCACAACCCTATTTCATGATTAGGAGTTCTTAAAGGAACTCCTTCCTGCCCATGCCTCATCCAACAGGGAGTGAGGGTGTTTTCTCAAATGATGTTCTCAGCCCCACACTGTGAACCTTTTGCCCATGCATGTGGCTCCTCCAATTTGCTGCCCAGTTTGCCAGTAGAGGGCACTACAGAGCAATGAGATGGATAATTTTACTGGTTTACAGTCTATTTTTACCTGTTTAGGCTGTGCTAACATTGCCTCTCCAAAGTGAACCTCCAGTCATTGTAGCATGGGGTGCTGAACATTTCAAATAAACTGATAATATAGGGAAGTGTCTCAAAATGCAGGGGTTGATTAAAACAGGGCAGTCAGGAGAAAAGAGTAAGATCTCCAAAACTCCAGCTATGAGTGGAGCTTCTGGAGTGATAAAGGTTGCTCATACTTATAGCAAATATCCCAGCAGTGTCTGGGGAAACAGACACAGGTGACACAGACAAAACTGGTCAATTATTTTTGTGGTATCAGGTACAAACAACTGACTTAAAAATACTTTCATTCAGGAAAATAAAACCTTTTATCAAGCCATATTACAAAATTAGAGACAGCATAAGGCCACAGCTTAATCTGTACCAGCAGATAGCTGGCTTATGCTGTATATGGAAAATGCAGTTGTTACTAACTTGAAGACCACGTACTTGACTCTAGAAAACTGTCAGATACCTCTCTTCATATTCTGCAGTACTTGGCAATGTCTCACACAAAGCAGTGTGGTTAGCTAAACTCGGCTCAGAAACTCCTGGTCTCTCATTACACCCTGAGTGTTTGGAGAAAGGACACACAAACTACCAGAGATGTGAACAATTTGTTGATTGTTGGTCGACAGTTAAGCGAGCGAAACTCAGTTTTCATGAGGTTTTTCTTAATTGCTTAAGTTCAATATGTGGGTCAATGACAATATTGGTGTTGTTAACGTTGCTATTTTTTTAGCCTACTACATTTTTTGATTTGTGTAAGTTCAAATGTGGATGGATGTTTAGGCTATTTTACAAAACCAAACTTCTTGTTTCCTTACAAAGAGTCTCTTATTAATCAGTCTTTTGAAACATGTTAATTGAGGGGTTTGAGCTTCCATTAATGATTCTGGAATAATATGGTACACACGTAATAGAACAACGTATTCATCTTATGATCTGTGCTGATCAAGTGGCTTATTTTTTTTATTGTCCTACACTACTGATCAAACGTTTTAGAACACCACACTTTTTCCAGTTTTTTACTGAAAATTATTTAGTTTATTGTGTCATTGCAGTCCGAAATGAAAGCATAGAACAAATAAGCAATTTGAATTGAAAAAGAAATCATGGAATCAATTTATAGACCAAAATGTATTCTAAACCTTTGACTCATCAAAGTAGCCACCTTTGGCAGATATAACAGCTGAACACACTCATGGCATTCTTTCTACAATAGAAATCAAATATTCTTCCGAAAGTTCTTCCCAGGTCTGTTGCAGAAGTTCCCATAAATGTGTGGCACTTGTGGGTTGCTTGGCTTTCACTCTTCTGTCCAGTTCATCCCAAACCAGCTCAATGGGGTTTAAGTCTGGACACTGTGTTGGCCACTCCATGTTTTCAAGCTTACCATCTTGTTCTTTTTTCCTGAGGTAGTTTTGGCATAGCTTGGACTTGTGTTTTGGGTCATTATCTTGCTGTAGGATGAACCTCTGACCAACTAGACGCATAACAGAGGGTACTGCATGGCGCTGCAGAATGCTGTGGTAGCCATCTTGGTTCAGGGTGCCACTCACTCTGTACAAGTCTCCGACCCTGGATTCAGCAAAACAGCCCCAGATCATCACACTTCCTCCTCCATGCTTGACAGTTGATGTCACACACTGTGGAACCATCCTCTCGCCTACTCGACAGCATACAAAGATCCCGTGATGAACCGAAGATTTGAAATTTTGTTTCATCAGTCCATAATATCTTCTTCCAGTCTTCAGTAGTCCAATGGCGGTGTTTCTAGGCCCAGGAGAGGCTCTTTGTCTTATTCTGACATCTTAGCAATGGCTTTCTTGCTGGAACTCATCCTGTCAAACTTGCAGCTCGAAGTCTTGCTTACTACGACCACTATAAAGCTGTGCTTGAAGTTGTTGTCCTGTGAGCCGCCTATCACGCAAGCTGTTAACTCTCAGAAACTTGTTCTCTGATTCAGTTGTGACTTTGGGTCTGCCAGACCGCTTCCTGTCACAGTTTCCCCCAGTTTCTGAGTGCCTTTTGATGGTGAAGAAAACTGTACTCACTGACACCTTGACTTTCTTTGCAATTTCCCTGTAGGAAAGACCTACATTTTTAAGTGTTATGATGGTCAGTCTCTCTTCCATTGTTAATTGCTTTTTTGTCACCATTTTTGTAGCAACACTCTACTATCTGCTGTACAATACTGTTCACCTGATGCTCATGAGGGTCTGGTACCACAGTGTGTTCCAACACTGCTTTTATGCAGACAGAGGGGGTTGTAAGTAATCAAGAAAAGTTGGAACACCTGTAGGAATTAGTAGCCCCAGCTTTCAAGGCTGATTCAACCATCATCGCTGCTAAATTGTTAACCCACTTTGTGTTCCCTGAAAATGGCCTTTTTGTATAATTCTGAAATGTACATTACTGTTCAGTTTTGGGTAACCAAACCTTTTTTTTAACCTCTGGCTGTTCAGTACTTACCTTTGTACCATTTCAAGCTATTCATTGGACCTGCACGACTCGAATTGCAATAAATAACTGGAAAAATTAGGGTGTTCTAAAACTTTTGACCAGTAGTGTATATCATAGAATTAAAAAAAAAAGATTTGTCTGTAATGTTTCGGCTTCAGCATCAGTGAGTTGACTGGCAGAAATGCATGTTGTTCTCAAACCTCGAAGCTACACAGCACAGGTCTACTGACGATAGGTCTTCTCCAGGCTTCAAACTGAGCCAGCCCAAACAGGGCCTCACAAAAACAGAAGGTGTGGGTCACTTGAATCGATCTAACATGCTGAAGGAGGGAGTGAGGTATGATGCCACTGGATTCAAGCAGGCTGAGTCACAGCTAAAACATTTTCACGAAACCAAAAACAACCATCTACAACCATCCTGAGATGATGGTAAATTTCCACCATCCTGAGAAAGTCTTAACGTCATCCTCTTCCTGCAGCTCTTAAGACAGATGGGTACAGGTGACCCTGCTGTGAATAGTGTAAGGTAAAAGGCATCATCAACTGTCCAACTGAGCATATTCCTTTTAAACAATGAACTTGGTTGTTTGTTCAATCAGAAAGTTTGGAAGAAACAATTTCCCTTTTAAGATTTAAAGTATGGAATGGCTATTTACATTGTACAATGTTCTGTCCAGATTTATAAAATGCAACTTATCAAATGGACGAAGCTATTTTGCTAAACTGAAACATGGCTGCTACCAAGAAAGCACTTTCATCTTCAACCTTAAAAGACTCATACTGCAGCTCTAACTCACAACATATGGAGACAAAGTTTCAAGTAAACCTCATCCTCTTACTGCAGCTCTAACTCACAGCACATGGAGACAGAGCTTCCAGTTAACCTCATCCTCTTACTGCAGCTCTAACTCTCAGCACATGGAGACAGAGCTTCCAGTTAACCTCATCCTCTTACTGCAGCTCTAACTCACAGCACATGGAGACAGAGCTTCCAGTTAACCTCATCCTCTTACTGCAGCTCTAAGTCACAGCACATGGAGACAGAGCTTCCAGTTAACCTCATCCTCTTACTGCAGCTCTAACTCACAGCACATGGACACAGAGCTTCCAGTTAACCTCATCCTCTTGATGTAGTTCTAATAAGCAAAACTCTGGCCATAGTTTCTCATCATACATGTAAAAGCTTCAAAACTATATTTAGACTCTAAATTTGACATGAAGACACAGATCATGAAGACAGTTTTCCAGTAAAAACGGATGGAACCAAAAATATGAGCATCTTTTAGTCCATGTCTCACTGAAAGTGATTCCAAAATGTCATTGTTATTCATTCCAAGATGATTATGAAAGGAAATCAATTCAAACCTCTCTATGTTTGCAGTATCTCGCTTGGAGGCCCTGATGCCACATTCTAGTTCATCATTGTCTTGGCCATGTCTTCATGATCTTGTTTATACACATTGCTAAGACGTGGCCACGACATAATGATCTCGTTCCTGCATATTACTAAGTCGTTGCCATACATCAGGATCCCATTTCCACATGTTAATAAGTCGTTGCCACACATTATGTTTTTAACAAGAGATGCCACCAGAGGAGCTGTGTATAAAAATACCCTAAAATGTTGAGATAAAATTTTAAGGCTATATCGTCCACCCCTAACGGTAACCCATTCAGTGCAAATTATGTGTAATGCAATAAAATTACGTTTTTTAAGGCCTGAGGATTGGGCCCCCTTCTAGGCCCACTGTGGCCTTCATGTCCCCTCAGCTGTTTCTTTTCACCACCTACTCCAGCCTGTGGCCAATGAGAGTGAGCATGATGAAACTGTAGTGTAAATATCAACCTGTTTAATTACCATGGATCAGCTGTGGATTCTCCTGTCAAGTTGTATGGTGGTTCCATTGACCGGTCACTCTTTATTGAAATACAGCTGGGTACAGGTGACCCTGCTCTCTCCACCTGGACCCTGTGAACAAAACATTGAGACAGAGGTTGGAGTTAACCTCATCCTCCTACTGCAGCTCTAACTCACAGCACATGGAGACAGAGCTTCCAGTTAACCTCATCCTCTTACTGCAGCTCTTACTCACAGGACATGGAGACAGAGTTTCCACTTAAACTCTTCCTCTTGGTCCAGTTCTAATAAGCAAAACTCTGTCCACAGTTTCTCATCATACGTTTAAAAGCTTCAAAACTATATTTATACTCTGAATGTGACATCAAGACACAAATGTTGCAGAACGTTTTCCAGTAAAACCAGATGGAACCAAAAACATGAGCATCTTTTAGTCCATGTCTCACTGAAAGTGATTCCAAAATGTCATTGTTATTCATTCCAAGATGATTATGAAAGGAAATCAATTCAAACCTCTCTATGTTTGCAGTATCTCGCTTGGAGGCCCTGATGCCACATTCTAGTTCATCATTGTCTTGGCCATGTCTTCATGATCTTGTTTATACACATTGCTAAGACGTGGCCACGACATCATGATCTCGTTCCTGCATATTACTAAGTCGTTGCCATACATCAGGATCCCATTTCACATGTTAATAAGTCGTTGCCACACATTATGTTTTTAACAAGAGATGCCACCAGAGGAGCTGTGTATAAAAATACCCTAAAATGTTGAGATAAAATTTTAAGGCTATATCGCCCACCCCTAACGGTAACCCATTCAGTGCAAATTATGTGTAATGCAATAAAATTACATTTTTTAAGGCCTGAGGATTGAACCCCCTTCTAGGCCCACTGTGGCCTTCATGTCCCCTCAGCTGTTTCTTTTCACCACCTACACAAGCCTGTGGCCAGTGAGAGTTAACCTCATTCTCTTACTGCAGCTCTAACTCACGTCACATAGAGGCAGAGCTTCCAGTTAACCTCATCGTCTTACTACAGCTCATGGAGACATAAATTCTGTGCTGATCACGTGGCTAATTTTGACATTTTTTTGTAAAACCCTGATAGCACATTGAAGTTTATCATTGTCTTGGCCATGTCTTAATGACCTCATTTCAACACGTTGAGAACATGTGGCCATGACATAATGATCTCATTCTGAAGCATTACAAAGATGTGACCATGACATAATGATCTCATTCTGAAGCATTACAAAGATGTGACCATGACATAATGATCTCGTTCCCAAGCATTACTAAGACGCGGCCATGACATAATGACCTTTTTCCCAAGTGTTGCTAAGACGTGGCCACGACATAATGATCTCGTTCCTGCATATTGCTAAGTCGTTGCCATGCATCAGGATCCCATTTCCACATTTTAACAGTGAGAGTGAGCATGATGAAACTGTAGTGTAAATATCAACCTGTTTAATTACCTTGGACCAACTGTGGATTCTCCTTTCAAGTTGTATGGCGGTTCCATTGACCGGTCACTCTTCATTGAAATACAGCTAGGTACAGGTGAACCTGCTCTCTCCACCTGGACCCTGTGAACAAAACATGGAGACAGAGGTTGCAGTTAACCTCATCCTCTTACTGCAGCTCTAACTCACAGAACATGGAGACAGACCTTCCGGTTAAACTCATCCTCTTACTGAAGCTCTAACTCATGTCACCTGGAGCCAGAGCTTCCAGTTTACGTCATTGTCTTTCGACAGCTCATGGAGACACAAATTCTGTGCTGATCACGTGGCTTATTTTTACATTTTTTAGTGCCCCTGATATCACATTCTACTTCATCATTGTCTTGGCCATGTCTTAACGATCTCGTTTCAACACGTCGCGAACATGTGGCCATGACATAATGATCTCGTTCCCAAGCATTACAAAGACGCGGCCATAATATAATGACCTTATTCCTTAGTGTTGCTAAAACTTGGCCATGACTTAATTAACTTGCTCCCAAGCATTGCTAAGACATGACCACGACATGATGATCTCGTCCCCAAGTGTTGCTAAGACGTGGCCACGACATATTGATCTCATTCCCAAGTGTTGCTAAGACGTGGCCACAACATAATGGTCTCGTTTCTGCATATTGCTAAGTCGTTGCCATACATCAGGATCCCATTTCCACATGCTAATAAGTCGTTGCCACACATTATATTTTTAACAGGAGATGTCACCAGAGGAGCTGTGTATAAAAATACCCTAAAATGTTGCAACATAATTGTAAGGCAATATCGCCCAACCCTAACGGTAACCCATTCCATGCAAATTATGTGTAATGCAATAAAATTACGTTTTTTAAGGCCTGAGGATTGGGCCCCCTTCTAGGCCCACTGTGGCCTTCATGTACCCTCAGCTGTTTCTTTTCACCACCTACTCCAGCCTGTGGCCAATGAGAGTGAGCATGATGAAACTGTAGTGTAAATATCAACCTGTTTAATTACCATGGATCAGCTGTGGATTCTCCTTTCAAGTTGTATGGCGGTTCCATTGACCGGTCACTCTTCATTGAAATACAGCTGGGTACAGGTGACCCTGCTCTCTCCACCTGGACCCTGTGAACAAAACATGGAGACAGAGGTTGCAGTTAACCTCATCCTCTTACTGCAGCTCTAACTCACAGAACATGGAGACAGACCTTCCGGTTAAACTCATCCTCTTACTGAAGCTCTAACTCATGTCACCTGGAGCCAGAGCTTCCAGTTAACGTCATTGTCTTTCGACAGCTCATGGAGACACAAATTCTGTGCTGATCACGTGGCTTATTTTTACATTTTTTAGTGCCCCTGATATCACATTCTACTTCATCATTGTCTTGGCCATGTCTTAACGATCTCGTTTCAACACGTCGCGAACATGTGGCCATGACATAATGATCTCGTTCCCAAGCATTACAAAGACGTGGCCATGATATAATGACCTTATTCCTAAGTGTTGCTAAAACTTGGCCATGACTTAATTAACTTGCTCCCAAGCATTGCTAAGACATGACCACGACATGATGATCTCGTCCCCAAGTGTTGCTAAGACGTGGCCACGACATATTGATCTCGTTCCCAAGTGTTGCTAAGACGTGGCCACGACATAATGATCTCGTTCCTGCATATTGCTAAGTCGTTGCCATACATCAGGATCCCATTTCCACATGCTAATAAGTCGTTGCCACACATTATATTTTTAACAGGAGATGTCACCAGAGGAGCTGTGTATAAAAATACCCTAAAATGTTGCAACATAATTGTAAGGCAATATCGCCCAACCCTAACGGTAACCCATTCCGTGCAAATTATGTGTAATGCAATAAAATTACGATTTTTAAGGCCTGAGGATTGGGCCCCCTTCTAGGCCCACTGT
Organism: Albula goreensis; assembly: GCA_022829145.1. Classification (NCBI taxonomy): domain Eukaryota; kingdom Metazoa; phylum Chordata; class Actinopteri; order Albuliformes; family Albulidae; genus Albula; species Albula goreensis. The sequence continues at coordinate 40,158,647 of CM040747.1, read as the reverse complement.
GGCCTTCATGTCCCCTCAGCTGTTTCTTTTCACCACCTACACCAGCCTGTGGCCAATGAGAGTGAGCATGATGAAACTGTAGTGTAAATATCAACCTGTTTAATTACCTTGGATCAGCTGTGGATTCTCCTTTCAAGTTGTATGGTGGTTCCATTGACCGGTCACTCTTTATTGAAATACAGCTGGGTACAGGTGACCCTGCTCTCTCCACCTGGACCCTGTGAACAAAACATTGAGACAGAGGTTGGAGTTAACCTCATCCTCCTACTGCAGCTCTAACTCACAGCACATGGAGACAGAGCTTCCAGTTAACCTCATCCTCTTACTGCAGCTCTTACTCACAGGACATGGAGACAGAGTTTCCACTTAAACTCTTCCTCTTGGTCCAGTTCTAATAAGCAAAACTCTGTCCACAGTTTCTCATCATACGTTTAAAAGCTTCAAAACTATATTTATACTCTGAATGTGACATCAAGACACAAATGTTGCAGAACGTTTTCCAGTAAAACCAGATGGAACCAAAAACATTAGCATCTTTTAGTCCATGTCTCACTGAAAGTGATTCCAAAATGTCATTGTTATTCATTCCAAGATGATTATGAAAGGAAATCAATTCAAACCTCTCTATGTTTGCAGTATCTCGCTTGGAGGCCCTGATGCCACATTCTATTTCATCATTGTCTTGGCCATGTCTTCATGATCTTGTTTATACACATTGCTAAGACGTGGCCACGACATCATGATCTCGTTCCTGCATATTACTAAGTCGTTGCCATACATCAGGATCCCATTTCCACATGTTAATAAGTCGTTGCCACACATTATGTTTTTAACAAGAGATGCCACCAGAGGAGCTGTGTATAAAAATACCCTAAAATGTTGAGATAAAATTTTAAGGCTATATCGTCCACCCCTAACGGTAACCCATTCAGTGCAAATTATGTGTAATGCAATAAAATTACATTTTTTAAGGCCTGAGGATTGAACCCCCTTCTAGGCCCACTGTGGCCTTCATGTCCCCTCAGCTGTTTCTTTTCACCACCTACACAAGCCTGTGGCCAGTGAGAGTTAACCTCATTCTCTTACTGCAGCTCTAACTCACGTCACATAGAGGCAGAGCTTCCAGTTAACCTCATCGTCTTACTACAGCTCATGGAGACATAAATTCTGTGCTGATCACGTGGCTAATTTTGACATTTTTTTGTAAAACCCCGATAGCACATTGAAGTTTATCATTGTCTTGGCCACGTCTTAATGACCTCATTTCAACATGTTGAGAACATGTGGCCATGACATAATGATCTCATTCTGAAGCATTACAAAGATGTGACCATGACATAATGATCTCATTCTGAAGCATTACAAAAATGTGACCATGACATAATGATCTCATTCTGAAGCATTACAAAGATGTGACCATGACATAATGATCTCATTCTGAAGCATTACAAAGATGTGACCATGACATAATGATCTCATTCTGAAGTATTACAAAGATGTGACCATGACATAATGATCTCATTCTGAAGCATTACAAAGATGTGACCATGACATAATGATCTCGTTCCCAAGCATTACTAAGACGTGGCCATGACATAATGACCTTTTTCCCAAGTGTTGCTAAGACGTGGCCACGACATAATGATCTCGTTCCTGCATATTGCTAAGTCGTTGCCATGCATCAGGATCCCATTTCCACATTTTAACAGTGAGAGTGAGTATGATGAAACTGAAGTGTAAATATCAACCTGTTTAATTACCTTGGATCAGCTGTGGATTCTCCTTTCAAGTTGTATGGCGGTTCCATTGACCGGTTACTCTTCATTGAAATACAGCTAGGTACAGGTGACCCTGCTCTCTCCACCTGGACCCTGTGAACAAAACATGGAGACAGAGGTTGCAGTTAACCTCATCCTCTTACTGCAGCTCTAACTCACAGAACATGGAGACAGAGCTTCCAGTTAACGTCATTGTCTTACGACAGCTCATGGAGACACAAATTCTGTGCTGATCATGTGGCTTATTTTTACATTTTTTTTAGAGCCCCTGATATCACATTCTACTTCATCATTGTCTTGGCCATGTCTTAACGATCTCGTTTCAACACGTCGCGAACATGTGGCCATGACATAATGATCTCGTTCCCAAGCATTACAAAGACGTGGCCATGATATAATGACCTTATTCCTAAGTGTTGCTAAAACTTGGCCATGACTTAATTACCTTGTTCCCAAGCATTGCTAAGACATGACCACGACATGATGATCTCGTCCCCAAGTGTTGCTAAGACGTGGCCACGACATATTGATCTCGTTCCCAAGTGTTGCTAAGACGTGGCCACGACATAATGATCACGTTCCTGCATATTGCCAAGTCGTTGCCATTCATCAGGATCCCATTTCCACATGTTAATAAGTCGTTGCCACACATTATATTTTTAACAGGAGACGTCACCAGAGGAGCTGTGTATAAAAATACCCTAAAATGTTGCAACATAATTGTAAGGCTATATCGCCCAACCCTAACGGTAACCCATTCAGTGCAAATTATGTGTAATGTAATAAAATTACGTATTTTAAGGCCTGAGGATTGAACCCCCTTCTAGGCCCACTGTGGCCTTCATGTCCCCTCAGCTGTTCCTCTACCCCACCTACACAAGCCTGTGGCCAGTGAGAGTGAGCATGATGAAACTGTAGTGTAAATATCAACCTGTTTAATTACCTTGGATCAGCTGTGGATTCTCCTGTCAAGTTGTATGGTGGTTCCATTGACCGGTCACTCTTCATTGAAATACAGCTAGGTACAGGTGACCCTGCTCTCTCCACCTGGACCCTGTGAGACAAAACATGGAGACAGAGGTTGGAGTTAACCTCATCCTCCTACTGCAGCTCTAACTCACAGCACATGGAGACAGAGCTTCACAACACATGTTTCCAAACCTCATCCTTCTTACTGCAGCTCTTACTCACAGGACATGGAGACAGAGTTTCCACTTAAACTCTTCCTCTTGGTCCAGTTCTAATAAGCAAAACTCTGTCCACAGTTTCTCATCATACATTTAAAAGCTTCAAAACTATATTTATACTCTGAATGTGACATCAAGACACAAATGTTGCAGAACGTTTTCCAGTAAAACCAGATGGAACCAAAAACTTGAGCATCTTTTAGTCCATGTCTCACTGAAATTGATTCGAAAATGTCATTGTCATTCATTCCAAGATGATTATGAAAGGAAATCAATTCAAACCTCTCTATGTTTGCAGTATCTCGCTTGGAGGCCCTGATGCCACATTCTAGTTCATCATTGTCTTGGCCATGTCTTAATGATCTTGTTTATACACATTGCTAAGATGTGGCCACGAAATAATGATCTCATTCCTGCATATTACTAAGTCGTTGCCATACATCAGGATCCCATTTCCACATTTTAATAAGTCGTTGTCACACATTATGTTTTTAACAAGAGATGTCACCAGAGGAGCTGTGTATAAAAATACCCTAAAATGTTGAGATATAATTTTAAGGCTATATCGCCCACCCCTAACAGTAACCCATTCAGTGCAAATTATCCCTTCACTGAAGCTCTAACTCAGCAAATGGATACAGAGCTTCCAGTTAACCTCATCCTCTTACTGCAGCTCTAACTCACAGCACATGGAGACAGAGCTTCCAGTTAACCTCATCCTCTTACTGCAGCTCTATCTCACAGCACATGGAGACAAGAGCTTCCAGTTAAACTCATCCTCTTACTGCAGCTCTGACTCACAGCACATGGAGACAGAGTTTCCAGTTAACCTCATCCTCTTACTGCAGCTCTGACTCACAGCACATGGAGACAGAGCTTCCAGTTAACCTCATCTTCTTACTGTAGCTCTAACTCACAGCACATGGAGACAGAGCTTCCAGTTAACCTCATCGTCTTTCTTTGAACTTTCGCAATTGTAAACCTGTGCTTAATGGTAGCTTGAGCCAAATGCATGAACTCACAGCAGATCGAAATGGAGATTTCAGTTTACTTAACTCCTCTTAAAGTATCATTGCACTCATTAATTATCAATGTCATACTGAGATGAATTTTAAATTAGGTATTGTTATTATTAAATTATCTGTACTGTGTGCGTATGTGTGTGTGTTTAACATGAAATATCTGATTCATGCTGATAACTCTTGCTGTCAGGGCTGGGGATTGCATTGCTGGTCCCTGGCTCCCCAAAGAGACTCATTTTGGAAACAGCGCCCCCTATCCAGGAGCTTGGAGCACATCAGAGAATATTCGACCAAGAGAGGGATGGAAGTCAGATCAAAAGACCTTTAAACACACAAAATAGCAATGCATCAGAAGAAAAGTCACAACAACTTTATTAGAGTAAAAGTTTGAGTTTATAAAGAGGGTTATGAGTAAAAGTGATTGTACCTTAAATTAAACCAGTTCAGAGGTCTGTCAGGTATTTGTTGTTCTGGTTTAAGTATGAGTATAACAAGGGACTGGTGCAGAAGCACCAATGAACTATTATAAAGTTCTAGAAAACAGGGAAACAGGCCCAAACTATAGTACAAACAAAAATCAGCTTCAGAGGAGGAATTTAACATCATGAAATTTTGTCACAAAATTGTACATTTTTTTTTACATTTTTACTGTAAAACATCCTTTAAAAATACATTTCTGGAGAATGGAATTTGAGTGCAAAGGTTGCTTTCTATTTCACTCTTCGGACTGACACAATCATTTTATTCCTTTGTTGATTTTTTGAGCCGAGTGTGGTGGAACACAGAGCGCACATTATTTCATTTTTGATCACACTTCCTTGCATTGAAAATCACACAGGCTAGCCCTCAATTTTAAAAGTAGCATTAACATAAGCTTACATAACTAGCATTGACAAGCTATTAAATTGAAAAGCTAACTCTAACCCTAACACAAACGTCAAACCTAACACTAACGCTATCGCTGCTTCTAACCTAACCCTAACTATCAAACTTAACACAAAACTGAAAACTGACAATAACCATAACTTCAAACAATCCATACAGATCCTCAACACACACCCCAGATTTATCACAATTAAATACAGCACACACAATCAACAAATATACAGTGGGGCAAAAAGTACTTAGTCAGCCACCAATTGTGTAAATTCTCCCACTTAAAAAGATGAGAGAGGCCTGTAATTTTCATCATAGGTACACTTCAACTGTGAGAGACAGAATGGGGGGAAAGAATCCAGGAAATCACATTGTAGGATTTTTAATGAATTAATTGGTAAATTCCTTGGTAAAATAAGTATTTGGTCACCTACAAACAAGCAAGATTTCTGGCTTTCACAGACCTGTAACTTCTTCTTTAAGAGGCTCCTCTGTCCTCCACTCATTACCTGGATTAATGGCACCTGTTTGAACTCGTTATCAGTATAAAAGACACCTGTCCACAACCTCAAACAGTCACACTTCAAACTCCACAATGGCCAAAACTAAAGAGCTGTCAAAGGACACCAGAAACAAAACTGTAGACCTGCATCATGCTGGGAAGACTGAATCTGCAATAGGTAAGCAGCTTGGTGTGAAGAAATCAACTGTGGGAGCAATTATTAGAAAGTGGAAGACATACAAGACCACTGATAATCTCCCTCGGTCTGGGGCTCCACGCAAGATCTCACCCTGTGGGGTCAAAATGATCACAAGAACGGTGAGAAAAAATCCCAAAACCACACGGGGGGACCTAGTGAATGAACTGCAGAGAGCTGGGACCAAAGTAACAAAGGCTACCATCAGTAACACACTACACCGCCAGGGACTCAAATCCTGCAGTGCCAGACGTGTCCCCCTGCTTAAGCCAGTACATGTCTAGGCCTGTCTGAAGTTTGCTAGAGAGCATTTGGATGATCCAGAAGAGGAATGGGAGAATGTCATATGGTCAGATGAAACCAAAATAGAAATTTTTGGTAAAAAATCAACTTGTCGTGTTTAGAGGAGAAGGAATGCTGAGTTGCATCCAAAGAACATCATACCTACTGTGAAGCATGGGGGTGGAAACATCATGCTTTGGGGCTGTTTTTCTGCAAAGGGACCAGGACGACTGATCCGTGTAAAGGAAAGAATGAATGGGGCCATGTATCGTGAGATTTTGAGTGAAAACCTCCTTCCATAAGCAAGGGCATTGAAGATGAAATGTGGCTGGGTCTTTCAGCATGACAATGATCCCAAACACACCGCCGGGCAACAAAGGAGTGGCTTCGTAAGAAGCATTTCAAGGTCCTGGAGTGGCCTAGCCAGTCTCCAGATCTCAACCCCATAGAAAATCTTTGGAGGGAGTTGAAATTCCGTGTTGCACAGCAACAGCCCCAAAACATCACTGCTCTAGAGGAGATCTGCATGGAGGAATAGGCCAAAATACCAGCAATAGTGTGTGAAAACCTTGTGAAGACTTACAGAAAACATTTGACCTCTGTCATGGCCAACAAAGGGTATATAACAAAGTATGAGATGAACTTTTGTTATTGACCAAATACTTATTTTCCACCATAATTTGCAAATAAATTCATTAAAAATCTATTATTTTTATGATTTCCTAGATTCTTTCTCCCCATTCTGTCTCTCACAGTTGAAGTGTACCTATGATGAAAATTACAGGCCTCTCTCATCTTTTAAGTGGGAGAACTTGCACAATTGGTGGCTGACTAAATACTTTTTGCCCCACTGTATTTTTGTTACAACCACTTACAAAGGACTCTAATTTCCCCAAACACCCACACTTAGACACCAATGTTTATTTTAAGGACACAGTTGCACTTGCACAACAACACAAAAATATTTCCCCCTAGAGCACACCTCCTAAGGCCTTATCAAATCCCAGTTACTCAGGTCAACCAGAACTGTACACTGTACACAAGATGTTCACAACTCCTGATAACCAAAGGGTTATTCTAGATCTTTCCTCAGACAGGTCAGGAAAACCGTCATGGCAAAAAGACAACAGGACAGAAGAAAAATCATCATAATCATCTAAGCAACAAAGTGGAAAATCAAACAGAACCTGACCAGTCATCTCAGTTAATAAAAATCTCAAGACCATCAGGTAAGTATCAAACTCCAAGAAAGCAACACCATACCCACACAATGCTTGGTATTTAACAAACAAGCCGGTACAGTAACAAGAATGACATACCCAATAAAACAGGTGATTACATTACATTAATCAACAAGTCTCAAAGTAATCAACTGCAGAGTATTATAATGGTTAGTGAGCTGTGCTTTCAAATCAGAGCTGATGGGTTCTGGTCCCAGGCAGGGCTCTGCTGTTGCACCCTTAAGAAAAGTAAACCCTTCTGGGAACAAAGTATTTACCCCAAGTTGACTCAATAAAAGATTTGCTGAGTAAATGTATAGTCTATCGAAAAATATAAAATGGTGTAAGTTGGTCTGGGTAAGAGATTCTGATAAATGACTAAATGAGATCACTCTGACATAAAATATATTGGTGAAACAGGAGACACAATCATTGTGTTATATGCAGCACATGTATAATGTTAAAAACCACACTATAAATCGCACTATAAATATCAGGCCTTCAAATAAACAGTAACTGGACACCAGAAGAGCAACTGACTAAATGAGTAGGCTTCTTACATACCGGGTTTTTGAGTGCTAGTATCTGACTGACATCAAGTAAATGTTTTATTTTTATATTTTTGTACGACAAACCAAGATAACATTGGCTACTACGTGCCAATAGCAAAGATAGATAGCTGGTTATGGTACAGACATTTAGTTCTTGGTATTCAGCTGACTAGCTTTCCTGTCAAGTTATATTTCTGCCTCGATGATCTTTTGCTCATTACAGGTATTTCCTAAATCTTAAAATATAGTTTATTGTTAGCTGTCCTTCTAGTGAAGAAACATTTACGTTAATACTGCTTTAATGTGAAAGTTGCAACAGGTAGTGCTGAAGGCTAGGCATCGTTAGCCACAAGTCTGTCTTGCCATGTTAGGGCAAACTTTTTCCCTGCTTTGTACTTCTACTTGTCTGCTAATAGTCAGCGGTTTCCGAGGGCCTCTGTTCAGTAATCAGTCAGGGTTTTTGAGAGCTTGTATCTGACTGACATCAAGTCAATTTTTTTATTTCTATTTTTTTTTTTTTACAAACCGAGATAACACTAGCTACAATGTGCCTACATTAGTGAAGATACATAGCTGGTTATGGTACAGACATTTAGTTCTTGGTATTCAGCTGACTAACCTGTCAAGTTATACTTCTGCCTCGGTGATCTTTTGTTCATTAAAGGTATTACCTAAATCTTAAAATATTGTTTTTTGTTAGCTGTCCTGCTCGTGAATAAACATTACTGTGGACACTGCTTTAATGTGAAAGTTGCAACAAATATTGTTTTTGTTAGCTGTCCTGCTCGTGAATAAACAATACTGTGGACACTGCTTTAATGTGAAAGTTGCAACAGTTAGCGCCGGAGGCTAGGCATCATTAGCGCCAATTCTGCATTTTCATGTTAGGACAAACCTTTTCCCTGCTTTGTACTTGTATTTGTCCTCTAATAGTCAGCTGTTTCCGAGGACCTCTGTTCGGCAGGTTCCAACATCACATTTCATTTAAATATATTTAAATTTTTTTGTTATTCTGACAGCCAGAGTATTTATGTTGATAATTTACAAACCGTCAGCATCTGGCTCAATGAAGCAGGATGTTTGCAAGTATGCTGTCTTACAATGAGTGTTCTCTTTGTTACAAAGACTCAGAAATGACAAAAACAGGTTTTCCTGCTGTGTACTTGATCAGTACCCTCTGTCTCCCAACATCACATTTCAATACCCTCAGCCTCCCATCATTTCACACATTTCAGTACCCTCAGCCTCCCATCATTTCACACATTTCAGTACCCTCAGCCTCCCATCATTTCACACATTTCAGTACCCTCAGCCTCTCATCATTTCACACATTTCAGTACCTTCAGTCTTTCAACATCACACACATTTCAGTACCCTCAGCCTCTCAACATCTCACACATTCAGTACCCTCAGCCTTTCAACATCACACACATTTCAGTACCGTCATCCTTTCAACATCACACACATTTCAGTACCCTCAGTCTCTCAACATCACACACATTTCAGTACCCTCAGTCTCTCAACATCACACACATTTCAGTACCCTCAGCCTCTCAACATCTCACACATTCAGTACCCTCAGCCTTTCAACATCACACACATTCAGTACCCTCAGCCTTTCAACATCACCCACATTTCAGTACCCTCATCCTCTCAACATCACACACATTTCAGTACCTCAGCCTCCCAACATCACACATTTCAGTACCCTCAGTCTCTCAACATCACACACATTTCAGTACCCTCAGCCTCTCAACATCACACATTTCAGTACCCTCAGCCTTTCAACATCACCCACATTTCAGTACCCTCAGCCTCTCAACATCACACACATTTCAGTACCCTCAGCCTTTCAACATCACCCACATTTCAGTACCCTCAGCCTCTCAACATCACACACATTTCAGTACCCTCAGCCTCTCAACATCTCACATTTCAGTACCCTCAGCCTCTCAACATCACACATTTCAGTACCCTCAGCCTTTCAACATCACCCACATTTCAGTACCCTCAGCCTCTCAACATCACCCACATTTCAGTACCCTCAGCCTCTCAACATCACACACATTTCAGTACCCTCAGTCTCTCAACATCACACACATTTCAGTACCCTCAGCCTCCCATCATTTCACACATTTCAGTACCCTCAGCCTCCCATCATTTCACACATTTCAGTACCCTCAGTCTCTCAACATCACACATTTCAGTACCCTCAGTCCTCCCAACATCACACACATTTCAGTACCCTCAGCCTCTCAACATCTCACACATTCAGTACCCTCAGCCTTTCAACATCACACACATTTCAGTACCGTCATCCTTTCAACATCACACACATTTCAGTACCCTCAGTCTCTCAACATCACACACATTTCAGTACCCTCAGCCTCTCAACATCACACACATTTCAGTACCCTCAGCCTCTCAACATCACACACATTTCAGTACCCTCAGCCTCCCAACATCACACACATTTCAGTACCCTCAGCCTTTCAACATCACCCACATTTCAGTACCCTCAGCCTCTCAACATCACACACATTTCAGTACCCTCAGTCTCTCAACATCACACACATTTCAGTACCCTCAGCCTCTTAACATCACATTTCACATTTCATTTAAATATGCTTAAAATGTTATTGTTTTTCTGACAGCCCAGGGGCTGGGACAGAACTCTGCACAGCTCCCCATCACCTGCACCCAGCTGAAGAGGTGCTAAATGAAATCAAACAAAGAGAGTTTGTTCAATTTTGTATAAAAATCATACTAAACTATAATATCCCTCAATATAATATCTCTGCCATCATTTCACACATTTCAGTACCCTCAGCCTCCCATCATTTCACACATTTCAGTACCCTCAGCCTCCCATCATTTCACACATTTCAGTACCCTCAGCCTCCCAACATCACACACATTTCAGTACCCTCAGTCTCTCAACATCACACACATTTCAGTACCGTCATCCTTTCAACATCACACACATTTCAGTACCCTCAGCCTCCCAACATCACACACATTTCAGTACCTTCATCCTTTCAACATCACACACATTTCAGTACCCTCAGCCTCTCAACATTTCAGTACCCTCAGCCTCTCAACATCACACACATTTCAGTACCCTCAGCCTTTCAACATCACACACATTTCAGTACCCTCAGCCTCCCAACATCACACACATTTCAGTACCCTCAGCCTCTCAACATCACACACATTTCAGTACCCTCAGTCTCTCAACATCACACACATTTCAGTACCCTCAGCCTCCCAACATCACACACATTTCAGTACCCTCAGCCTCTCAACATCTCACACATTCAGTACCCTCAGCCTTTCAACATCACACACATTTCAGTACCGTCATCCTTTCAACATCACACACATTTCAGTACCCTCAGTCTCTCAACATCACACACATTTCAGTACCCTCAGCCTCTCAACATCACACACATTTCAGTACCCTCAGCCTCTCAACATCACACACATTTCAGTACCCTCAGCCTCTCAACATTTCACACATTTCAGTACCCTCAGCCTCTCAACATCACACACATTTCAGTACCCTCAGTCTCTCAACATTTCACACATTTCAGTACCCTCAGCCTCTCAACATCACACACATTTCAGTACCCTCAGCCTCTCAACATTTCACACATTTCAGTACCCTCAGCCTTTCAACATCACACACATTTCAGTACCCTCAGCCTCCCAACATCACACACATTTCAGTACCTTCAGCCTCTCAACATTTCACACATTTCAGTACCCTCAGCCTCCCAACATCACACACATTTCAGTACCCTCAGCCTCTCAACATCTCACACATTCAGTACCCTCAGCCTTTCAACATCACACACATTTCAGTACCTTCATCCTTTCAACATCACACACATTTCAGTACCCTCAGTCTCCCAACATCACACACATTTCAGTACCCTCAGCCTCTCAACATCACACACATTTCAGTACCCTCAGCCTCTCAACATCACACACATTTCAGTATCCTCAGCCTCTCAACATCTCACACATTTCAGTACCCTCAGCCTCTCAACATCTCACACATTTCAGTACCCTCAGCCTCTCAACATCACACACATTTCAGTACCCTCAGCCTTTCAACATCACACACATTCAGTACCCTCAGCCTCCCAACATCACACACATTTCAGTACCCTCAGCCTCCCAACATCACACACATTTCAGTACCCACAGCCTCTCAACATCTCACACATTCAGTACCCTCAGCCTTTCAACATCACCCACATTTCAGTACCTTCATCCTTTCAACATCACACACATTTCAGTACCCTCAGTCTCCCAACATCACACACATTTCAGTACCCTCAGCCTCTCAACATTTCACACATTTCAGTACCCTCAGCCTCTCAACATCACACACATTTCAGTACCCTCAGTCTCTCAACATTTCACACATTTCAGTACCCTCAGCCTCTCAACATCACACACATTTCAGTACCCTCAGCCTCTCAACATTTCACACATTTCAGTACCCTCAGCCTTTCAACATCACACACATTTCAGTACCCTCAGCCTCCCAACATCACACACATTTCAGTACCTTCAGCCTCTCAACATTTCACACATTTCAGTACCCTCAGCCTCCCAACATCACACACATTTCAGTACCCTCAGCCTCTCAACATCTCACACATTCAGTACCCTCAGCCTTTCAACATCACACACATTTCAGTACCTTCATCCTTTCAACATCACACACATTTCAGTACCCTCAGTCTCCCAACATCACACACATTTCAGTACCCTCAGCCTCTCAACATCACACACATTTCAGTACCCTCAGCCTCTCAACATCACACACATTTCAGTATCCTCAGCCTCTCAACATCTCACACATTTCAGTACCCTCAGCCTCTCAACATCTCACATTTCAGTACCCTCAGCCTCTCAACATCACACACATTTCAGTACCCTCAGCCTTTCAACATCACACACATTCAGTACCCTCAGCCTCCCAACATCACCCACATTTCAGTACCTCAGCCTCCCAACATCACACATTTCAGTACCCACAGCCTCTCAACATCTCACACATTCAGTACCCTCAGCCTTTCAACATCACCCACATTTCAGTACCTTCATCCTTTCAACATCACACACATTTCAGTACCCTCAGTCTCCCAACATCACACACATTTCAGTACCCTAAGCCTCTCAACATCACACACATTTCAGTACCCTCAGCCTCTCAACATCACACACATTTCAGTATCCTCAGCCTCTCAACATCTCACACATTTCAGTACCCTCAGCCTCTCAACATCTCACACATTTCAGTACCCTCAGCCTCTCAACATCACACACATTTCAGTACCCTCAGCCTTCTCAACATCTCACACATTTCAGTACCCTCAGCCTCCCAACATCACACATTTCAGTACCCTCAGCCTCTCAACATCACACACATTTCAGTACCCTCAGCCTCTCAACATCACATTTCAGTACCCTCAGCCTCTCAACATCACACACATTTCAGTACCCTCAGCCTCCCATCATTTCACACATTTCAGTACCCTCAGCCTCCCATCATTTCACACATTTCAGTACCCTCAGTCTCTCAACATCACACACATTTCAGTACCCTCAGCCTCTCAACATCACACACATTTCAGTACCCTCAGCCTCTCAACATCTCACACATTTCAGTACCCTCAGCCTCTCAACATCACACACATTTCAGTACCCTCAGCCTTTCAACATCACACACATTTCAGTACCCTCAGCCTCTCAACATCACACATTTCAGTACCCTCAGCCTCTTAACATCACACACATTTCAGTACCCTCAGCCTCTCAACATCACACACATTTCAGTACCCTCAGCCTCTCAACATCACACACATTTCAGTACCCTCAGTCTTTCAACATCACACATTTCAGTACCTTCAGCCTCTCAACATCACACACATTTCAGTACCCTCAGCCTTTCAACATCACCCACATTTCAGTACCGTCATCCTTTCAACATCACACACATTTCAGTACCCTCAGCCTCCCAACATCACATTTCACATTTCATTTAAATATACTTAAAATGTTATTGTTATTCTGACAGCCCAGGGGCTGGGACAGAACTCTAAACAGCTCCCCATCACCTGCACCCAGCTGAAGAGGTGCTAAATGAAATCAAACAAAGAGAGTTTGTTCAATTTTGTATAAAAATCATACTAAACTATAATATCCCTCAATATAATATCTCTCCCTTAGCAAAATTACAGAATGTCTTTATTTTCTGTTTTTGTCACACAGGTTCCTACATGGAGGTACACAGCACAGCACAGGTGAAGCCCAGGTAGCATGAACACACAATTGCTCATCTATAATCAGAGGCAGTTATGACTCAATACAGAGGAATTTAGAAATATATATAAACTGTCTGTGCAGGTTGTCTACAGCCAAAAAACTGCTTGTTATCATCTATTCAAGATCAACACTCCTGAAAATGCTGTATGGAAAAATTCTATTGGGTGGAAAACAAAATAAACATTTTACCATGAAAAACACTGACATGGCTGATTCAAAATTAACAGTGTTTAAGGAAATATATCTACTTCAACTTAGTATAAGTCCATCAAAGTTTTAAAATTAACACTTCATCCAGCCCAAGATGATAGATTTATGCACAGAGAATGAGATCTAATTAGACTTCAGTCTCCATTTTACAGTAGATGTTCCACATGTTAGTAAATTAAGATTCTTACTAATATTATACCTGATATTCCTCTTTATTCCAGCCCTCTTTAGCTTCTCTCCAATCCCCATCACACTCCACAGGACTCACTGTGATATTTTATTCCATTTTGTTCTTTTACTTTCTTCTCCTCACTCCTCTGTCTGTAAAATGGTGTTTGAGTGCAAAGGTTACTTTCAGTTTCACAGTCTAAATCAGCACAATCAGTTTATTACTCTGTTGACTTTGTGAGCTTCAGTGGGTGGGGCTTATAACCCACCTTATTTCAGTACGGGCATTTTCACCTGGCTTGAACTGAAAAACACATAGACTACCTGTATTTGATATTCGATTTTAAATCTCAAAACTAGGTTCTGTGAAGGACTGAAGAAACATTTAAACCTCCACACACAAACTTCAGCACAACAGGAAAGAAATTCTTCCAAATGAACCAAAATGTACAACCACTTACAAAGAGCCCTTATTTTCCAAAATATCACAATAGACACCCAGGTTTATTTTAAAGACACAGACACACATGCACCATTACACAAAGACAATCTCCACCCAAAGCACACCTTCAAAGGCCTGAGTTGCTCAGGTTTAACAGAAACTCTACACATGATGCTGACTTTGAAGTGGACACCAAACCCTCTTTAACTTCTGAAAACCAAAACAATTTTTGATTTTCCATCGCATTTTTTAAACAGAAGGCATTCATGACTAAATGAAGAAGAATTTAAAACAAAAATAGCCTTTAGCCAACAAACTGTTCGTTAAATATTAAAAATCAATATGTCTGGGTAACTGCAGCCTTAAATACTGGGTGATTAATAAATATTGCATTTGATGGAGGAGAATATGTTCAATTTAATCACAAAAACACTAACTGGCTGCCTCTTTTGGAAAAATGCTGAATGCACACTGAAAGACTTTAAACTAAATATAGAGAATATATCAAACTTCATTGAAAATATGCAAAGACTTAAAACTTAACATTTGACTTATGCTCTTATTTGACCAAATTTGCCATTTTATAACGTATGACAACTAGACCAGACCATTCACCTGAACTGCTTTCGCCATTTTACTGTCAATAATCCACAGTTTTCTGTTTCTGAATTAACCATCCTACTGAGATTACACCTCTATTTCCCCATTCATCCTCACAGCCCTCTTTAGCTTCTCTACAATCCCCATCACACTCCACAGTACTTACTGTGATACTGTATTCCATTTTGTTCTTTTACTCTCTTCTCCTCACTCCTCTGTCAGTAAAATGGCACTTGAGTTCAACGGTTACTTTCAGTTTCACGGTCTAAATCAACACAATCAGTTTATTACTTTATTGACTTTGTGAGCTTCAGTGGGTGAGGCTTATAACCCACCTTATTTCAGTACGGGCATTTTCACCTGGCTTGCACTGAAAAGCACACAGGCTACCAGTCAAATTTAAAATAAAAGTTAAACAGCATTGACAGGGTATTATTCGAAGTCAAGCTGAAATGCAGTGGGTTTAAGAGCATAGATAGGCAGATAGATCCTCAACACACACTACAAATCCATCACAGTAAAATACACCACACACACTCAACACATAGATTTTCTACACACAACCACATACAAGAGACCCTCTTTTCCCCAAACACGCATAGTAGACACTCCTACACTAAAGCAGTTTCTGCTCAAAACACACCTTCAAAGGTTAAAATTAAATCTCAGTTGCTCAAGGTTCACAAGATCTACACACAGACTACAGATTTTGAAGAGGCCACAAAAATTCTTCAAAGCGCTGAAACCAAGAGGGTTTTCCACAACCTTCCTCAGACAGCCCAGAAAACCTTTCTGACCTCAAAACAGCAGACACAAGGGAAATCATTCACTGGGCATTCAGTCAAACAGAAAAATGGAAAATAAAACACAATATTTCCAGAACTCTACAGAACACAAGCTTGCTTCAAGACTACAAAATCATTTCAGCCAGCAAGAAAAACTAAAACTTCAAGGACCACTGGTAAGCAGCAAACTACCAGCAATCGGCAAAATACCCACACAAGGCCCAGTCTTCTCTAAATAGGACACCACTTTCAGGAAAAACAACACAAACACAACACACAAATTTACACAATTTACACAACCTATTACACAACTATTCATGTCATACAGTGAAACCACAAAAATATACAAAAAATATATTTATAAATAGGAAACGCAAGAAATGAGAAGTAGATTAGCACAACACACATATAACATCAGAATTAAGTGGGACACCAACAGACACCTCATGGCTCATTTCCTCCACCATAGACTTGAGGAACGAGAAATATTGGGCCTCAAAACAAATATTAACTGGACACCAGAAGAGAGAAGAAATTTTTTTTTTGGAACGTAACCTCAGCAGTTGGTGGGGGATTACTGTCTTAAATTTCTGAAGCTGACTGAGTGTCAAATCCATTATACCTTTTTTTGGCTGTTCTCTGTAGGCAGTAAGATGACCCTTGACCCTCGCCCTGCCTCTAGCCCTAACACTAACCTTCAAACCTAACACTGAACCTAACACCTAACCCTAATCCTGCTTCTAACCCGGTGACACTGACACACACCTGGCTCATTTCCTTCATCATGAATTTGAGGCACTAGAAATATTCAGCCTTCAAACAAACACAAACAGGACACCAGGAGAGTGACACTGGACAGAAAAATATTCGATTATAAAACACAAAACTACATTCTGTGAAGGACTGGAGGAACATTAAAACCTCCACACACAAACTTCAGCACAACAGGAACGAAATTCTTCCAAATGAAGTCTCCAGTATACACTGAGCCCTCATAAGGGGTAATGAGGGAAAGACTGATTTTTTTAACTTCAGCCCAGGCAGCATGAACACACCATTACTCATTTATAATGGGAGGCATTCATGACTAAATAAAGAAGAATTTAAAACGACGATAAATGTATGTGCCATTTATAGCCTTTAGCCAAAAAACTGTTTGTTAAATATTAAAAATCAATATGCCTGGGAAACTGCAGCCGTAAAGACTGGGTGATTAATGAATATTGCATTGGATGGAGGAGAATATGTTCAATTTATTAACAAAAACACTAACTGGCTGCCTCATTCGGAAAAATGCCATATGCACTATGCATTAAAAGACTTTAAACTAAAACATAGATAATATATCAAACTTCACTGAAAACATGCAAAGACTTAAAACTTAACATTTCACTCAATGTGTGCTCTTCTTTGCCCAAATTTGCCATTTTAAATAAGAACGTATGACTACGAGACCAGACCATTCATCTCAACAACTTTCGCCATTTTACAGTCAATAATCCACAGTTTTCTGTTCTGTGAATTAACAATCCAACTGAGATTATACCTCTATTTTCCCATTCCTCCTCACAGCCCTCTTTAGCTTCTCTACAATCCCCATCACACTCCACAGTACTTACTGTGATATTTTATTCAATTTTGTCCCTTCTATATCCCATATAGTCCTGGGCAAGGGAGGGTTCACACTGTACTAATTAATTTTCATTTGTTTTATTGAATTATAATTAAAGCACATGGTCTTCCACAACATTAAAAAATAGAAATATAAATCAGGGGAGAATGGTTACATCTGGGGGGCACTGTTCTACTTTGTATGAATTTCTGTTACTGTTGTACTAGGTCTGGGGTTTATGTCCATTAGTTTTGGCTACTGTGTGAAAATCCAGTGATGTCACGGTTCAAAGGAAGTATTTGATTAAATACTTAGACTTTTGTGGCAGAGTGTAGAAGCCATTAGATTGTTTATTGTCTGCCCTCTATAGGCAGTAACCTGCTTGACCCTCACCCTGCCTCTAACCCTAACACTAACCCTCACCCTGCCGATAACACTCACACGAAC
This sequence comes from Albula goreensis, assembly GCA_022829145.1. Taxonomy (NCBI): domain Eukaryota; kingdom Metazoa; phylum Chordata; class Actinopteri; order Albuliformes; family Albulidae; genus Albula; species Albula goreensis. The sequence goes on along the minus strand of CM040747.1, from coordinate 40,140,427 downwards.
CTTCAAAACTAACCCTAACCCTCACCCTGCCTCTAACTCTAACACTAACCTTCAAACCTAACCCTAACCCTCACCCTTAGCCACATCATTTTCACTTTAATAATCAGTGTTTATCATAGGAACAGACAGCTGCCGTTAACGTATTGGGCCTCACAGTAACGTTAGTAGTCGTGAGTTGTTGAGTTTCTCATGTGGCTTCCACACAAACACACGCTATTCTCTACCATAACAGACATTCTCCCCATTGCTACAGTCTGCTGAGCATCTAGAGCCAGAGGAGGAGAAAAGTGGGCTAACGTTACACTAAAAGCTAATCAGCCTTCACCTCAACGTGCTTCTCTGCAATAAAACTGGACTGAATTGAGTTCATTAGGTTTTTACTCTCTCACTCACACACACACATACTTCTACTATCACGGACTACTTCCATATCCATCAAAGTGCCGAATATCGGCACCGATAATCGGCCCGGCCGATAATCGGTCTATCCCTCCTTCAAACCTTACCCCTCACCCTGCCTCTAACCCTCGCACTAACCTTCAAACCTAACCCTAACCCTCACCCTGCCTCTAACCCTCACACGAACCTTCAAACCTAACACTAACCCTCACACAAACCTTCAAACCTAACCCTAACACTCACCCTGCCTCTAACCCTCACACTAACCTTCAAACCTAACCCTAACCTTCACCCTGCCTCTAACCCTCACATTAACCTTCAAACCTAACCCTAACCCTGCCTCTTACCCTCACACTAACCTTCAAACCTAACCCTAACCCTCAACCTGCCTCTAACCCTCACATTAACCTTCAAACCTAACCCTAACCCTCACCCTGCCTCTAACCCTCACACGAACCTTCAAACCTAACACTAACCCTCACACAAACCTTCAAACCTAACCCTAACACGCACCCTGCCTCTAACCCTCACACTAACCTTCAAACCTAACCCTAACCTTCACCCTGCCTCTAACCCTCACATTAACCTTCAAACCTAACCCTAACCCTGCCTCTAACCCTCACACTAACCTTCAAACCTAACCCTAACCCTCAACCTGCCTCTAACCCTCACATTAACCTTCAAACCTAACCCTAACCCTCACCCTGCCTCTAACCCTCACACGAACCTTCAAACCTAACACTAACCCTCACACAAACCTTCAAACCTAACCCTAACACTCACCCTGCCTCTAACCCTCACACTAACCTTCAAACCTAACCCTAACCTTCACCCTGCCTCTAACCCTCACATTAACCTTCAAACCTAACCCTAACCCTGCCTCTAACCCTCACACTAACCTTCAAACCTAACCCTAACCCTCAACCTGCCTCTAACCCTCACATTAACCTTCAAACCTAACCCTAACCCTCACCCTGCCTCTAACCCTCACACTAACCTTCAGAATTTAACCTAACACTCACCTTGCCTCTAACCCTCATACCAACCTTCAAACCTAACCCTAACCCTGTCTCTACCCTAACCTTAACACTAACTGGAACTTCAAACAAATCCATACACCACACAAAGTACACCACAGATCCATCACAGTTAAATACAGCACATACAGTCAACAAAATGGCACACCCACTTACAAAGAGCCCTCATTTTCCAAAATATCACAACAGACACCCAGGTTTATTTTAAAGACACAGACACACATGCACCATTACACAAAGACAATCTCCACCCAAAGCACACCTTCAAAGGCCTGAGTTGCTCAGGTTTAACAGAAACTCTACAAATGATGTTGACTTTGAAGTGGACACCAGAACCCTATTTAACTTCTGAAAACCAAAACAATTTGTGATTTTATATGAACAATTTTTTGCATAAATCCATTCTGCTCATCACCACATTTTCTTCATTTAGCCAAGGAGTCAAGAGGAAAATCACACAGAACCTGATCAGGATCCTGGGAAACACAGACCTGCTTCAGGACTACAGAATCATCTCAGCTCTTAACAAAATCCAAAAGACCCTCTGATAAAGAGGCAAACTCCCAGAAATCAACACTGTAACCACACAAGCCCAGAACTTTACAGAGTACTAGGCTACTCCAGTAAAGAACAATATGACAAACATGACATACCTAATCAAACAGGCAATTACAATTAACACAAGAAACTGTGAGTAAGTCATCCAGTGTGATCACTGTGACATTAAACATGTAATGTGGGAAAGGCTTAAAAACTGGGTGATTAATGAGTATTGCATTAGATGGAGGAGAATATGTTCAAGTTAATCACAAAAACACTAACTGGCTGCCTCATTTGGAAAAATATGTATGCACATTACAAGACTTTGAACTAAAACACAGAAAATATATCAAACTTCATTGAAAACATGCAAACTTAAAACTTAACATTTCCCTTGACGTGTGCTCTTATTTGACCAAATTTGCCATTTTAAATAAGAACGTATGACTACGAGACCAGACCATTCATCTCAACTACTTTCGCCATTTTACAGTCAATAATCCACAGTTTTCTGTTCTGTGAATTAACCATCCTACTGAGATTATACCTCTATTTTCCCATTCCTCCTTATAGGCCTCTTTATATAGCCTTCTCGACAATCGCCATCACACTCCACAGTACTTACTTTGATATTTTATTCCTTTTTGTTCCTTCTTTTGCTTCTTTCTCCTTCCTCCTCTGCCTGTAAAATGGTGTTTGAGCACAAAGGTTTCATTTCACACTTTGGATTGAGACTTTAATCACTTTATTACTTCTGTGTGTGGAACGTATAATCAACACCATTTCAGTGTAGGCATTATTGATTTATTACAGATAACCTGTTTTGGGCACTGTTCTACTTTGTACGAATTCCTGTTACTGTTGAATTAGGTCTGCTGTTTAAAACATCATATATACATTAGTTTTGACTACTGTGCTAAAATCTAGTGATGTCATTGTTCAATGGAAATATCTGATTAAATAATCAGACTTGAGGTGACTTCCGGTGACGACATGCTGTAATACACATGCATCTGGGGTTAGCTCCCTCGAAACCTAGCCATTATTAGTAATAAATGTTTTGAGGTACAAGTACAAAGTATACGAAAGATGAATATGACCATGACTTTGAGTGCAACAAAAAACACCGATAAGCAAGACTCTCAAAGGGAAGGAAAAGAGAAAAAGAGTTCACCACCATTGTGTCAGTTAGAAACAGTTGCAGACAGAAACTGAAATACTCATAGAACAGAAATAATTGAGCAAAGAAAATCAAAACTGCTTTTTGGATGCAAAAGGCCTCTCTGTCCTGGTTGAAACTTTCGGTAACAGATCTGAGAAAATGAATGGAAAGATGTGAACGAAAAACCACCGAAACAGAGGCATAAATGAGTGCGATGGAAGATGAAGGGCAATGCCACGAGAGAGATCTCAAGCACTTGGTAAGACGGAAGGCTACTCTCACTGCACTTTGCGATGATTTACAAAATCGCTTACGAAGAAATAATTTGAGGATTTTTCAAGTACCAGAAGGCAAGAGAACAATGACATGGTGGTATTCGTGAGACATTTCATTAGATCTACCCTTCAGCTCCCCCATGAAATGAACATTGAAACTGAAAGAGCACACAGGTCACTGAGGCCGAAACCAGCATCCTCTAAATCACCATGGTTGATCATTGCACAATTTTTGGACTGTACAGTTGTGGCCCCGGTGAGGTGGTCTCGCAGCAAACTGTAGTAATCGCATGTTGCTCGATTATACAAATACATGACTGGAGTAATTGCACATAGGCCAGTGTACAAACAATCAGCTGGACCTCATTTACTTACACATATACTACCCTTTCCTTTAGCAACAGATGTATATTAAAGCCCAACAGCAGACAAAAAGACACACAGTGCAATCATTTGAGTCTGAGATTACCTCTACTGTGTGGCACACACAGGATTACAGCATAAAACAAAGACATGCATTAAATAAAACTGGGCTGAGCTCTATCAGCCACTTCCTTATTATCCTCTGCTATCTGCCCACACAGGTACTCAGGCCTGGAGCTATGCAGGTATCCGGCACTCCCTGTCGCAGGGGTACTGTAAGGCCGCTGAATGCTTCAATTCAATCTCTTTGACAATTAGGCTAATTAGGTAAAGACCCATACAGATTCCCAAACTGCTATTTTTAAAAATACTTCTGTCAATGCATGCCAGCAGGTGTACTCTTCCCTGGACTTGTTTTAAGCAGACTTTTTCAAATTTCCCAGACCATACCAAAATAGCCAGCTAGCAAACAGTACTTCAGAGCAACTCTCGTCTGCTACGAGATTCTCGCACCTGGCATGTTCTGTTCTTGCTCCTTCCATCTAAAAAACGTAACGGGAGCATCAAATCACACACCACCCATCTCAGTAACAGTTTCTTTCCACAGTCAGCCAGGCTGCTGAACAGCTGATGCAACCATATGCACTGCACATTGTTGTTGTATATTATGTACTGTTATTGTGTACTCTATATTGTGTATATAATGTTTACATATATAATGTGTATATATGTGTACACTGATGTATTGTATATATAATGTGTCCTTTGTTGGTTTTCTTGTGATGGTGTGCCTCGATGTTAAGGCAGAGAGAGTCGAAGCACACGTATTTCATTGTATTTTTAATACACATTTGAATTGAACTGAACTGAACACAATTTGACAAAACGAATAGTCCTACCTTCAACTTACAATGTGCAACTATTAATGTTTATTGAAATTGTGTTTGTCTATAATTGTGACTTAGCTGAATAACTGTCCCACAATTCCTCAGTTCTGCCTAAATCCATATTCTGTCTTTAACCTGTCTCATGCAGGGAGCCTGCAGCTGAGTGCTGCTCGCTCTTTAGCTTCTGAGCAAGTGTGTGAGACACAGAACTGTCACTGGCTAACATGGCATTCTAGCTTGATGGTGTGTAATGTATGCCATTTATTTAACAGTGATGAAATTAATCTGTGCTGTATCTTGGACATCTTGTCAAGATATTTGTATCTGTTTCAGACATGTTAAATATTACATTTTCTGTGATACAGTAAATGTGTTGAACATCATGTTTTTACTACTAAGAGGGATTTCCTCACCTGTTTTGCTCTTCTTCCTGTTTGACCCTGTACTCTGCCTCCTGGGTTCTGCAGGTAGGGGGCGGGGTTCTGTAACAGGGATGGGAGGCTCATCCCTTTGATTGGCTGGTCTGGGGAAACCCCTCCTCTTCTTTACCTTCTTCTTCTTCCCTTTCTTTAGTCAGCTGATTATGGTCCTCCACCTCATCAGCACCTCATGAAAGTAGGTCTTCCATGGGAAGAGGTGGATTGAAAAGCAGATGAGGGAGACAATTACAGCGAACACCAGAATCCAAAGCTCCATGGACATTCCGCTGGGAACGAGGGACAATCTGCGGAGACAGGCATCTTGTGAGAACACCGTTCACAGCCAGCCACAACAACTTGTCATAGATATTTTTGATTTGCATGTTTCCTGAATTCAGGAATTTGAAACTTCAGCTTGGTGTAAATGATATGGCATTCAAATATAAGACAGGAGAAAATACAAATTTGCCTGGGCCCATCTCAAATGATTATACTGTGCTCTCTTTGTACCGGACACTATACTCTGCAACATCACCATGTAATTGACAGTCATTCAATTTACTTGTTTGGACTATACAAACCCTGTTTGGAACTAAACAAACCATTATTGACTTACCTAACAACAAGGCAAAACAAGCCCCTTTGATTTTTGTGGAAAGGTACCATTTTATGAGAAGGTACCTCTTAGTTCTGTCACAACAATGCCCAGGATAATATAGTGTTTTAGTTGGGCTACTAGAATAATGTATATTGTGCAGAACCAGCTATATTAAAAGAATAAATTTCATCATTTAATTTACAAACTTCCAGCCTTTGAGGACTTCTCTGTAGAGAATACACTTCTTGTTTGGAATACAGTCCAAATCTCATTCATCTGCTTTTAATATGCACTTATTTAACTGACTTCAGAATGAGCGGCCAGAGATGTCAAGCTCGAAGATATGATTCACTACATTCTGTCCCACTGTCCCTCAAAGCTAGATGAATGTACAGTAGTGATTCACAAATTTAGGGAAACAAAAAAAGTCCCAGCAGCTAGGAAGTACGTGGTTATTCATAATAATTTCTGTCAGTCCTTTGTGTTCAATTCTGCATCAGTTGTCAGTGTTCTACATTTGAACTTCCTTCCCATTGTGACATCATAGTTATGGAATGCCATTTTATTCATAGATAAATAAACAAAAACTTTTTTGAAATACATAATAAAATGGATAATAAATTAGTCGATAAATTGTTAAATAATTAAATAAATAATACTCAACCCATTATGATAAAATATTATTTCAGCAAACTGATATTCACAATATCACTATCATGTTTAAATTTTACATTATAATAATGTAGTAATTAATTATTTGATCTTTATTTCATAACTTGATATTGAGTTCCAGAAAAAAAACTGTTAGCTTGCCGAAGGCTTTAAGAGTATGTTTAAAACTGTAGGCTGCCCAATAAAAGTTAACAATAAGACTACTATAACATATATTATAATAAGACTACTTCTTATTATTAGTATATTGAAACTTCGAGAAGGTACAGTAAGCACTGAAGTCATAGCAGCAATAGGAGGAGAAGCAGTCAAAGAACAGCAGAACTTTCTGTTCAAAACATGAATTATTAATTTATAGTTATACCGCACATATATGACACACAACGCACTTCATACAACAGTTAGTTCCGACCGCGCATTGTGATTGTCCGAGACAAATTCCATTAGTGCAGTATAACATCATAGCGAGAGATAACGTTATCCCAGTATCTTTGTGTCAAAAGGAGTTATTTCAAAATGTCAAGTCCGGTTAGGTAGCTAGCATGCTGTATTCTTTTGATAATGTTATTACAATTATCGGAAAGTAGGAAGTACTTACGACTATTAGTGGTGAAGTGGTATGAGTTAAATTAAAAGTAACGTTACATGTTATCACTGTCGCTTAGTGTCACAAACGTTAGCTTGTTAGCGTGTTCAGTATTACAAAAATATTAAGTCAACGGACACCGTTTTTTTAAAACTTTATAGTTTAAAACAAGTATAAATAGTATTGTTTAGAAATGTACAAGCAACCTGGCCAGTAATATTCAAGTGAACAAATTTGGTATGTCTAGTTTAAAAAGTAGATAATATTTAGGACTGCAAATCCTTACCGCTGAGGTAGTTCATACAATTCAGATACTGACACATTAAATCCGTTTGTGAGCCGAGCAGCGACCGTTATAATTGTTGCTTAGTAACGTTAGCCACATTAGCATGCTCAACATTCCACCAATGTTAAGTCAATGGAGGCCATTTTTAAAGCTTAATAGTTTAAAAAGTATGAATGGTATAGCTTAGAAAAATAGAAGCAACCTGACCAGAGTATCCACGCCTATGTTGGCCAAGTTTGGTATGTCTAGCTTAAAAACTGTAGGAGGAGATACGTCCGGAAGAATCAGGAATAATAAGAATAAGAAGTAAAGATTCTATAGAAGAACAGCAGTTTGCGCCTTCGGCAAACTAATGACATTAATTGATAGTTGTTTGTATTTTAAGAACATTCCTATTGTGACATCATAGAGGCTGAAATACTGAAAATTCTAAACCACTTGAACTTACGACTGTTGCTGGGAAACAGAATGATGTGAATTCTGTCCAATTCTATGTGCTAAATTTAAAAGAATAAAAACAGTAAGAGTTTACAGTGCTGAACAAGCAAGAGATTTATAAGAGCACCAACAACAGTCTAACTTACTCTATGATGTTGAAGCACATTCCAGCACAGTGGTCTTTACTATGGTACAGTATTTGTATATGATTTAATTTCATGGCCAAATGAGGCTAATTTAAAAATAAATAAATAAAATTGGATTTTATTTATGCTGTTTTAAAATAAAAGTGTTCATATGGGCTATTTAGAAAAATATAAGACACATGAATAAAAATGTAAAAGTCTGTTAGTTGTTAATGGAATTTCTTAAAACAAAAGCTTGGGTGAAGTATTTTCAGACAACCCCTCATTCAAATGCCTCCATTTGTCCAGGCCGGTTTTCTCTGCAGGTATTAAATTGCCACGTACCGTCTCTACGATCACGCTCTCTGTTTCCAGCATCCCTCGCACTCCCTATCTCCACCTTCATATCTACTTCCTTTCTTCTGTATTTCTCTTTCTCTTCTAGTGGACCAGTGGGGGGGGCACCTCACCCAAAATTGTGAGGTATCATGCTGCCCCCTTGGACACCAATCCCAAGATCAAATGTCTGTACCGTTACACAATTTGCCACATCACAATAAAGTCCTTCTAAATGCATTCAGTTTTGTCTGAAAATTAATTCTACTGAAATATAGAAGGAGTAACATAATGTTAAAAATTTATTTTCATTTTACTTATTTGCATACATTATATCGTTTTATCATTAAATATTAACTCATATCTTATAATTTGAACTTTTACAAAACCGACAAAAGTTGATAACTGACATCACATTTTATGGGACTTATTATTAATTTCTCTGTAGTTCTCATAGATGATAATGATATACATTTGAAAATGTAATACTGATGCAAAAATGCATGAATGACCCTATTCTTGAATCAAACTTACAGGCTAATAATTCTTGGTCAACAATCTGATGTACTTAAAAAACCCATGAAACAAATGAATATACTTTTTTTTTTTCCAAATATTGCTGCTCCTTGAACCTTGTTTGTCTTTGATGCTCTGCTGCTTCATCCTCCTTCTCTCAGCAGTCCTCCCCAAGTTTCACCAACCAACACTGATGTATTATAGTATATCTTCTGTGAAGCCCCTTAGTCTACAGCAGTTCCAATCAAACTGTCACACAAAGCGCCATTACATACAGTGACCACATGAGGGAGACAGAGCACCACATTGCACCTGATTTAATAACACTGGAGAAACAGAATCAAAGCTAGAAAAGAAACCTAAAAAAGGCAGAACAAAATTGCTGCCCTTCATTTAATGTCATAAATAGATGGAGTTTGCAGTGTTATTCAAAACTCTCATATATTACACATTACTCATTTTTGCTTTTAAAAGTGTTATAATACTGAAGTGCTTTGAAGTAATGGAAACACAGGAGAGGCACTCCTGAGCAGGAACACATCAGATAAGAGCTCAATTATTCCCCTCTCAGAATTACCCAGTTTAAATGAAACTGAGTTATTACCAATCAGGATAATGTTCAGATCACATCCAGTTAATTTAGCATGTTTATGTAGGAAAGCAGCAAAAGCCTCATTCACTGTAGTGCAGAAACAGCAATGGCTGCAGAAGCCAGACCTGACTGGTAATTTAATACAATGGGAATCAATCACAATATGCATTACTTGTCAGTGCAGTAGTGATAGAGGATAACTAACTTATAACTAACTTAACCCATAGCAACATAACATAAGTAACATGAGGCAAAACCAGAGGTTTCTCCATGCAATTTCACCTGCTCAAAGGCCAATGCTGTATCTATAGGGATGAGTTAGAGGAGGGGTGTATGTGCTGTTTAACAGGGGTACATGTGAGAAAAAGAATATGATGGCAAAATGTGAATTATGTTGGTTTAATTGTGATCCTGCTGTCCAGACACTGTTACACCAGTGTTAAACTGCTCTGTCTGTGTCACAGCCCATAAGCCCTAGTCTGCCTTCACAGCACTGCTGGGCTACAAGTGCCTGCTGTACCCAGGAAGACCATTTGCATAGAGAAGACACTTTGCATTGGCAGCACATGCTTCAGTGCTCTGGGAGTGTTTATAGTCCTGTGAGTTTAACACTTGATGACTGAGAGCTGTCCTTCATGGCAACAGAACCCACAGCAACAATGACTTTTATCACCATCTTCATCTGGGCGCTCGCTTTCTGCATTCAGGGTAAGATTCATGAAAAATATTCAAATAGATATGTGACCTTTTAGTTTAATGAAATTGAGGTATAGTGCTTTAAATAACTGTTTTAAATAACTGCCTGGGCAATAGTGTGAAAGTCTAATGTGCATATGGATAAAATAAATGTGTTTTTATTCTTCTCTTCAGAATGCACAGGACAGGTGACTGTGACTCAGACTCCTGCTGGTAAATCTGCTCTCATAGGAGACACTGTCACCCTGAGCTGTAGAACCAGCCCTGCTGTGTACAACAACAACTATTTAGCCTGGTACCAGCAGAAACCTGGAGAAGCTCCCAAACTCCTGATCTACAGGGCAACATCACGTAACTCAGGGATTCCTGATTGATTCATTGGCAGTGGATCTGGGACTGACTTCACTCTGACCATCAGTGGAGTCCAGGCTGAAGATGCAGGAGATTACTACTGTCAGTTACCAGTTACCAGCAGTGGTGATGTGTTCACACAGTGATAGAGAGCCGTACAAAAACCTCCCTCAGTCAGACTGCACAGAGACTGCACTGCTGCAGCTGGGACCTACTGCAGGTGCTGAGGGGGGAGGCACTGACCTGGGACACTGAGGGGTTCTGCTCCAGCACACTGAGCTTCACTGGTTCAATAAACTCTCATACATCTAATTCACATCTAAAACACAAATACACTTAGACTGAATTTTAGTCAGGGTATCTGAGCCTTGAGAGGGAATGACAGTTATTTCAAATTCAACACAGGGGGCAGTTGCACTCTCTGGTGCCCTTTTACTTAAAAAATGTCACAGAAGTGCCCTCTGGGTGCCCCTATGCATGAGAAAACATGATGAAGTGCCCTATAGAGCTGCCCTATGAATGAGAAAATGTGATAAAATGTCCTCTAAAGTGCCCTTTCAGTGGTGAAAAGGTGATAAAGTGCCCTCTTGAGTTGCCCTATGTATGAGAAAATGTAATAAAATATAACTTTATCATTTGTGTGCTAACTTTATAATCCTCTGATCACTTCTGCCTTGTGTCATGGGAATTGTGTCTTCCCTGATTATATAGCACTGAGTTTATTTTATATTAGACTCACATCTTTGCTTATTGATATAATACCTTACCCACTGGGCAATATCGGGTTAGTTTGTATGTATATGTTTCTTTTTTCAATATCAGTGTCACAAATCAGGCTTGGACTCAAGTGAAGACAAAACCAGGACAGGTTCAAAAAGGGTGATTACTTCTTAAGTACAAATCACAAAACCAGAATCATAGCTGGGGAGCAGGCAGGGTCAAAGCCAGAAGTCAGAGGGAAACAATCCAAAACAACAGGCAACAAGGTAAAGTCAACAAACAGGCAGAGAATTAAAAACAGGCAGGAACAAGACAGAGAAAGCACTGGTGCAGACTGGCAAAGAACACAGGAAGAGGCAGGGTGTAAGTAGGCAGAATAATGAGGAGAAATGGGGAACAGGTGAGCAGGCAGGCAGGTGAATCTTGTCAGGTGATGAGAGCAGGGGGAGCAGGGGGCGGGGCTGACACACAGGGAAACTGAAAACGAAAGCATGTGGCAGACACGGACAGGGAAAAACAAACACAAACCTCGGCTAAGAGACCCGCATACTGACAATCAAGCCCTAAGAAAATCTCGCTTAGCATGGGAGAGGTAGCGGGATCGATGCCTGCATCCTCCACGCATCAGCTTACAGGGGTAGCCTGTAGCATAGTGGCTAAGATAAATGATCAAGGCCCCTGAGGTCCAGCACTTTAACCACCATCACTGTCAGGCCCCTAACCCCACATTGCTCCCAGGGGGGATTGGCCCCTGGTCATCCCATTTATCTGCAAGTTGCTTTGGATAAAAGCATCAGCTAAATGACTATAATGTAATATCAAGGATAGATAAGCAAAATATATTATATTTACACATGTAATATACTCCAGAATAATCTGTTCCTCAGAGAGCTGCTGTCTTTTTGGCCCTGCTGTCCTGGGACCAGAGCAGAAGTGCTGACATTTGGAAATAAACAGTGGAGAGTGAACAAACCATGTGTGTTATAAAGTGCAGCCATCTCACATCACAACCTCTCAGACCAGAGTCAACATGAATGTCATATCAAATACAACTGCAATACAACACACAATTCACCTCTGAGCTCAAGAAAATGATTGACTCTACTCTGAGTGATAATGTATTGATATGAAACACTTCAATGTAAGGGAAACTCTCGCATCGAGAAGGAGGAGACCTAATGTGTGGGAGCTAGCGAGAAAAAAAAGCCTGTCAAAATATTGAAAAAAAAACAATGTCTTACCTTGTATTTCAGTCAATATTCATCCGTTTAAGATGTAACATGCCATATGTATCAGCCATAGGTTTCATGGAATGTTGACTTAGTGTCCACTAACACCCTACCAAGTATGTCATGGTTATTTAAACAGACAGCAACAAGTTCAAGTGACAGCAACAAGGGATTTGTGAAGCTAGTAATGGACTCTGCAGCACACCCAGCAAAAAAAAAAAAATTGCAAAACAACCAGTGCTATCTGGGAGCACTTTACAATCAGTTCATCTGAGACAACTAAAGTCAAATGCAAATTGTGCAAGGTCACAATAAGCAGAGACAGGGATGTGAAACACCTATCAACATCTGTAATGCAAGACCATAAGCATTTCAAACATTCTGTTGTGACCGTGTCTGCCCAGGCTCCCCCAGCAAGGGCTAATACACAGCCATAACCAGCCTCCGTTCAGTTCCCCCAGCAAGGGCTAATACACAGCCATAACCAGCCTCCATTCAGTTCCCCCAGCAAGGGCTAATACACAGCCACAACCAGCCTCCGTTCAGTTCCCCCAGCAAGGGCTAATACACAGCCGCAACCAGCCTCCGTTCAGTTCCCCCAGCAAGGGCTAATACACAGCCACAACCAGCCTCCGTTCAGTTCCCCCAGCAAGGGCTAATACACAGCCACAACCAGTCTCCTCTTTGTCACCCATAATGGCTGCGTTCAGTTCAAAAACACTGTGCCACAGACATTTGGATCAGCAAGTTTTCCACTACCGCCTACATGTCACTCACAGGGCATTGGGTAGGACGTGAGATCACTGGATCTGGGGCAGTGACACACAGAAAGCGTCACTGCCCTACTCAACATGGCCATGATCAGTGTGGATCACACTGCAGTGAATATATTCGATCAGCTCAAGAACCTCATTGCAGCATGGAAAAATGAGGTCAATGGTCAGTTTTTGTACAGTTTTTTGTAACGGGCAATTCCTCAAACATGGTGAAGGCCATCGCTGATGGCGGCTTTGTGCACATCAGGTGCATGGCTCATTCTCTGAGCTTGGTCGTTTCAAATGCTCTGAAACAGCGGCGAGCAGCGAGCCATTCCATCACCACCGGCAGGAAAATCACAGAGTTTGTACATCGCTCAAACAAGGCCGCTGTGAAACTCTACGAAATCCAGGAGGAGACTGGCCTCCCTGTGAACGCCCTGGTGCATGATGTGTCCACCAGGTGGAATTCTACATTCCACACGCTCCAGCGGCTGCTAGAACAGAAAAGGGCACTCATTGCCATGGGGACACAGATGGATTTAGGGGCTCATTCTCACACCAGCAATGACACATAGTGGAGGCCACAGTCAAGATACTGCAGCCTTTTCAGGAAGCAACCCACAATGTCTGTGAGGATGTTGCATCTCTGTCCTCAGTTATCCTGTGTGTGCAGGCTCTCAGAGCTTCCTTGGGTAACTTGATGGAGCCCCCCCCTAAACTAGCTGGGGGACACTGACCAGTCAGTTTGATTTTGGTAAATGAAGCTTTATGAATTAACAGAGTCATTTAAAACATTTTCTCATTGGTGGTGGGGTTCAGATGGTTTGCAGTCTATCCAAACAGTTCAGTAGGGGGGAAAAATAAAGAATGAAATAAAACAGGCAAAAAAGTTAATGTATTGCTGTTATGTAATTACTGTTGTAAAGTAGTAATTCACGTTTCCCTAGTGAACTGCAGTAACTTTAACACATCATGAAACGGCAGCGCATTGGAATTTAAGATTATTCCCTTCAACTGAAGGATATTTTTCTATATATCTTTACTGTAAATAGTTTCTATTTACAATGCAGAACAGAATCTTTCTTAAAAATAAAGTTAAAAATAAAAAGAGAGAGAGAGACAGAGATGAATAGCACAGTATGAGGATGTGGAAATAAATTTCATAATTAATTATATGCCAATGTTAAATCAATTTGATGCTTTGAAGGCACAAAAATTGCATTGCCAATGAATATTAGTTTAGAAAATACATTTGCCCAATTTAATGTGACTTCCGGTACAAACCACGCCCACCTCCAGTCTTCTATCCAAATACAGAGACAGAGACATATTAGTTTGTTGGTTGAACAGATAGAGATACAGATAATGATGTCTCTGTACACCTCTAGTGCAGAAACAATCAGAGTTATCACCCTTTTAAGCAGCAGGGTCTTCCAAACCACCCTGCAATGTCATGATTGTAATTTCTGTAAATGTTAATGTGTGAAGTGAACTGTGACTCTATGTCAAACCAGAGTGACTGACACCTCTGCTGCTGTCCTGGTGCTGCTGTTGAACTCTCTCTCTGTCACAGCCCACAGTCTCCAGTCCACAGCACTGCTGGGCTACAAGTGCCTGCTGTACCCAGGAAGACCATTTGCATAGAGAAGACACTTTGCATTGGCAGCACATGCTTCAGTGCTCTGGGAGTGTTTATAGTCCTGTGAGTTTAACACTTGATGACTGAGAGCTGTCCTTCATGGCAACAGAACCCATAGCAACAATGACTTTTATCACCATCTTCATCTGGGCACTCGCTTTCTGCATTCAGGGTAACATTCCTAAAACATATTCAAATTGTTATGCTGTCTTCAATTTTAATGGAAGTATAAAAAGTAAATGTATTTGAAAGATATAAAATAACCGTCTGGGCAAGAATGTGACATTCTAATGTTACAATGGATGATATAAGTATTTATTTTTTTATTCTTCCCTTCAGAATGCACAGGACAGGTGACTGTGACTCAGACTCCTGCTGGTAAATCTGCTCTCATAGGAGACACTGTCACCCTGAGCTGTAGAACCAGCACTGCTGTGTATGTCTATAATGGTAAGCACCACCTAGCCTGGTACCAGCAGAAACCTGGAGAAGCTCCTAAACTCCTGATCTACTATGCAACATCACGTTACTCAGGGATTCCTGATCGATTCAGTGGCAGTGGATCTGGGACTGACTTCACTCTGACCATCAGTAGAGTCCAGGCTGAAGATGCAGGAGATTACTACTGTCAGAGTTTACACAGTGGTAATGTGTTCACACAGTGATAGAGAGCCGTACAAAAACCTCCCTCAGTCAGACTGCACAGAGACTGCACTGCTGCAGCTGGGACCTACTGCAGGTGCTGAGGGGGGAGGCACTGACCCGGGACACTGAGGGGTTCTGCTACAGCACACTGAGCTTCAGTGGTTCAGTTATAACTTAGAAATGCTCTCACAAGTAACACAATATTTGAGCATTTTCATGTCTGTAAATCCAACAGTATCCAAGTCCAGTGGATGAATAATTATGGTTATATGAACCACATTTTTAAAAAATAAGTGAATTTTTCCGAGTCAAACACAGTACAGAAAACTAGCAACTGGATTACATTCATGAAGCAGTTTTCTGCATTCACTCTCCATAAAAGTAAATCTGAACTTAACACAATTACTCCCAATCACAATTAATACCATCATATCAAATGTGATTTTTTTGGGTATGTTTCCATAAGAGTAAACTTCTTTTACATTTTCAATGACAGAAGGTATGGACATGAATTAAGGAATAATTTAGAAACATAGCTTAAATCTGTCGGAGAGACTGAACTAGTCAGGATCTGTAGTGTTGAACTGGATTGGACAGCGGTGCTGTTTCCATCAACAGCTTCACACCTGAGCTGACTCTTCCTCACCCTTACAGCTGTTACTGTATTATCCTCAACAATACTACGGTCACTTGGGTGCCACCTCAGTCCCTTGTGTTGAATACAATGTGAAAGTGAGGCACTATCGGCCCCTCCATTGGACTGATGTGTGTTCTACAGAGGTGTTTCATAATCATTATTATGGTGTCTCTGTGGTTCTTCTCAAATAGAGACCATATAAACCCTCTTATATCACAGTAGGATGGCTCCCCCTTGTGGTGTGGAAAATCATCAAGTCTAAGTACAGTACAAAATCGTTGCTGTCCTGACTAGTTATTTATCAGTATGTGGCCCAGACTGATATTATTAAATACATATTGGTTTGTCTGAATCATACAACAGAATGTTGTAATCTTAGCATCAAATGGCCCTCATTTGATGAGGTCAGCACAAACGGTCTTTAAACAGATAACCATATGGAATAACACATACCCTTTGCTCATGGTAATCTGCAACTATTCACATCATATGCATGATTTCATAGTGAGCGCTGTAGCGTGGGCGCTCTCTTACTGCGTAACCAAATGCATTTATTTGGAGCTGGTGCTGATCAGGACATCCTAAGACAGAGGAGAGAGACTCATGTGTGCTGGCAGGTAGAGGCATCCTTGATTCCATGGTGATGGCCAGGAGCCACGTGAGCACAGAGCCTTGGTAGACTCTCAGCCTCTGTCCCCACATCATCTCCTCCAGCAGAGGCATAAGCAGAGGAACTGCTGTGTGGAGACAATTCAACAGACTCAGCAAGAGCCTGAGAACGAGGTGAACAGTCAGAGGCTGGCTGCTCATTAAGTGGAGCCAAGCAGACTGGGTGAACTAGAGCTCTAACTCAGAGCTAGACCTACATAAATCAGACTCAAGGTAAATGTTAGCAGTGTAAGGTGAGAAGTGTCTGAGAGTCTTTCTACTCTGACTGATAAAACTCTTGGAGAAATGAACAGTTTGTCAATCTAACATGGTCTACTCATTTGAGCAGCATGCCCATATATTTAAAGTTAAATGTACATAAAAGCAGTACATTATAATTTTCATTCATAACATCTTGATCTGCTCTGATCTATGTGCATAATCACTGGGTATGAAATACAGACACTGATATAACTCCCTTCACCCAGCTCTGTCATGGATAGTAGTTAGAACAGTGTGCTTCAATAAATCTGAGAATATTATTTTCAGAAAGAAAACATATCAATGATGCCATCCTCTAATCAACTCGGTCTCGCTGGATGTCTCCATCATCAGCAGAGAGGCCTGGTCAAACCTTATCTTCTTTGCACATGGGAGCAGTTTATAGCTGACGTCTCTACTGTGACTGATACCTCCACCATGTAACTGATTCCTCTGTTGTTACTAAGTGTCATCTCTGTTGCAGTGGTGAATGTTACTTTAAATGTTGTTTTAAAGACAGACTGATGTCTCCACTTCCTGAATGCTGAGTGGGAGAAAATACTCCCATGCTACTGTAGGAAGGATGGACTGTCAATGTGACTGAACTGAGCCTGTAATCCTACCTTTGTGCTTCTTTTTCATAGACTTAGTCATTCCAGGTGCACTCTTCACTGGCGCAAGTCCAGGACTCCTTTCAGTGTCAGGCTGAGATTCATCGGCTACGAGGCGGATGGTCAGGCAGATGAGGAAGACAATTACAGCGAACACCAGGATCCAAAGCTCCATGGCCGTTCTGCTGGGATCAAGGGACATTCTGTGGAGACAGGTATCTTGGGAGAACACCATTCAGAGCCAGCCACAACAAGTTGTAATTTCAAGTTAGCCAACAATGTTAATTTATTGAAAGAGAAATAAATTCTTGCTATTGATAGATACTTTTGATTTGCATGTATCCTGAATTCAGGAATTTGAAACTTCAGCTTGGTGCAAATGATATGGCATGCAAATATAAGACAGGAGAAAAAACAAATTCACCTGAGCCCATCTCAAATGACTGTACTGCCCTCTCTTTGTACCAGACACCATACTCTGCAACATCACCATGTAAATGACAGTCACATTAATGACTTGTTTGGAACTAACCAAACCATTATTGACTTACCTAACAACAAGGCAAAACAAGCCCCTGTGATTTTTGTGTAAAGGTACCATTTCATGTAAAGGTACCCCTTAGCTCTGTCATAACAATGCCCTGGATAATGCAGTGTTTTAGCCAAGCTTTAATATGCACAGATTTTACTGACAGAATTATAGGCCAGGAATGTCCTTTCTGTCTGTCCTTTATGTTCTATTCTGCATCAGTTGTCAGTGTTCTACATCTCGACTTCCTTCCCATTGTGACATCATAGTTGTGGAGTGCCATTTGAATCAAAATTAAATAAACGAATCCGATTATGAAGTAAATAATGAAATTGATATATAAACTAATCAATACACTGTGAAACAATTTAATAAATAATTCTCAAGTAATTATGATAAAATATAATTTTCACAATACCTTTATCAGGTTTCATTTTTACTTCATAATAGTGTAATAATGAATAATTTCTATCTTTATTTCATAATAACACATTTTATTTCCAAATGGCTTTTTTCAAATAACCAGTTTTATTTCATAATGAAACTTTTATCATAATTACTTGTGGAGTGCAATTAATTCAGAATGGAAATACTTGCACCTGAAGGCAAAACAAGTTTGCAGCAACATTGACCATTCTCATATATGATATAACACCCTTACTTGAGTTACCCTACATAGCTGGCTTGCTAATGAGCTATATAAAGGTAAAACATTAAAACTCCTCTAATTTCTATCACTTATCTGTTAGATTCAGGCACAGAACTGATCAATTAATTGTGAAGTAATGATAAACAGACACTGCATTTGAGAAAAAGCTTTAGGTATCTACTTACAAGTCTGAGGGATGTAACTGTCTAAGAAAACAGTGGAACACATTATTGTCTTCTACTATACGAAGTGACTGATACATTTTGGTAAGATATAGTTGCAATCCATGAAAAGTCCAAATGACATATTCATTGATAGTTGTTTGCATTTTAAGAACATTCCTATTGTGACATCATAGAGGCTGAAATACTGAAAATTCTAAACTATTTGAACATATTACTGTTGCTGGGAAACAGAATGATGTGAATTCTGTCCAATTCTATGTTGTAAATTTAAAAGAGTAAAATGTTTTAAATAACGGTTAAGAGTTCACAGTGCTGAAAAAGCAAGAGTTTTATAAGAGCACCAACAACAGTCTAACTTACTCTATGATACAAATTTTGAAAAAAAAAAAAAAAAAAAAAAATTGATGTGTTATTTAGGCTGTTTTAAAATAAAAGTGTTCATGTGGACTATTTAGAAAAATGCAATACACATGAAAAGGGGCTTTGAATACATTACATCATTTTATGATGAAATATTACTTAACACATATCTTATAACTTGCATTTTTAAAAACCAACAAAAGTTGATAAAGTGACATCAGATTTTATGGGACTTAATTTCTCTTTGTAGTCCTCATAGATGATAACCTCATACATCTGAAAATGTCATACTGATGCAAAAATGCATGAATGATCATATTCTTGAATCAAACTTATTGGCTAAAAATTCTTGGGAAACAAACCAATGTAATTCAAAAACCAATGAAACTAATTCATGGGTTTCATTTAATGTTATAAATGTGGTGGCACAGTGGCAGGTGAGGCCACTGAGCTGAGCCAGGTGGTGAGTGGAAGTAAAACACAGCAAAAAGTGGCCAAAGGCCTTTAATTTGTTTATTTATTTATTTTTCTCGGGGAGGGGCTACAAACAAGAACATACTCAAAAACAAGCTTTAAAAAAAAAAAAAAAAAAAACACAGCAAAGCCAAGTCAAACAGCCACACATAACCTCAAAGTTAATGTGAAAGTCCCCCATCAGCCTATAAGAATGTGTTTAAATAGAAGGCCTAATTGAAGGCAAGTGTTTGTACCTGGGTTGATTAGAAATCACTCTCAGGTGAGGCTGCATGTTTGTGAGGCCTCTGCTGCTGCAGCTCCAGTTAACTCTCCAGGCTGAGGGAGGGAACCAGGAGACTGACAGCAGTACAGTGGGAGGAGCTGAGGAGCTTGCTCCTCCCTCCACCTCTCCTGGCGCCACAATACAGAGACACTTCCACACTTGTTCCATTCCCCTCAGGTGATACCCTGTCCTTGTTGACTACGATGGAGAGAGCAGCAGAATCCTCTTTCACTACAGTGGAAAAACAGCAATGGCTGCAGTAGTCAGCCATGTCTGGTCCTTCAGTGTAATGGGAAACAATCAGAGTATGGATTATGTGTGAGTGCAGCAGTGATAGGACATAAATAACTCACACCCCGAAAATTAGGCAAAATCCAAGGTTTCAAAGCGTAAAATCTAATTGTGCAATTTCACCGCCTCAAAGGTTTACACTGCACTGTTTAACAGGGGTACATGTGAGAAAAAGAATATGATGGCAAAATGTGAATGATGTTGGTTTGGATTGTGATCCTGCTGTCCAGACACTGTTACACCAGTGTTAAACTGCTCTGTCTGTGTCACAGCCCATAAGCCCTAGTCTGCCTCCACAGCACTGCTGGGCTACAAGTTTCTGCTGTACCCAGGAAGACCATTTGCATAGAGAAGACACTTTGCATTGGCAGCACATGCTTCAGTGCTCTGGGAGTGTTTATAGTCCTGTGAGTTTAACACTTGATGACTGAGAGCTGTCCTTCATGACAACAGAACCCACAGCAACAATGACTTTTATCACCATCTTCATCTGGGCACTCGCTTTCTGCATTCAGGGTAAGATTTGTGAAAAATATTGAAATAGATATGATGTCTTCAATTTTAATTGAAGTATAAAACTTAAAGTAACTTTGTGAAATAACTGTTTGGGCAGGGTGTAACATCCTAATATGCCAATGGATAATATGAATATTTATTTTTTTATTCCTCCTTTTAGAATGCACAGGACAGGTGACTGTGACTCAGACTCCTGCTGGTAAATCTGCTCTCACAGGAGACACTGTCATCCTGAGCTGTAGAACCAGCCCTGCAGTGTTTGTTTATAATGGTAAGCACCGCCTAGCCTGGTTCCAGCAGAAACCTGGAGAAGTTCCTAAACTCCTGATCTATGGGGCAACATCACGTTACTCAGGGATTCCTGATCGATTCAGTGGCAGTGGATCTGGGACTGACTTCACTCTGACCATCAGTGGAGTCCAGGCTGAAGATGCAGGAGATTACTACTGTCAGAGTTTCCACTACATCAGCAGTAACGATGTGTTCACACAGTAATAGAGAGCCGTACAAAAACCTCCCTCAGTCAGACTGCACAGAGACTGCACTGCTGCAGCTGGGACCTACTGCAGGTGCTGAGGGGGGAGGCACTGACCCGGGACACTGAGGGGTTCTGCTCCAGCACACTGAGCTTCAGTGGTTCAGTTATAACTCTCTCACACTCTCTAATCTAATACAAATGTAGGAGCTGCTTCAACACTGAGCTTCAGTGACTCAGGAATAACTCAGTCACACTCTGTATCTCACCCTGTTGTAGCAGCTTCTTAAACACTGAGCCTCAGGAGTTCACTCAACTCCAGAAGTAACTCCTGCTCCACTCCTATACTGACACTGAGTAAAATTTTCAGAACATATAAGCCAATGAATGACAGAGTTAAAAACAATCTAAAAATTCAAACCTGCCCAGATGAATGAGCACTAGTTCATGAAATGTATTTTTTATGATACATTTTTTGAGTGTAAAGCAGTTGTATGTAACTTACCAAGTAATAGGAGCAGTGTTTATTCATCAGAGCAGTCCAGACTGCTCTCCCCATCACACATCACACAAGCTGCCATTACATATGTTGACCACCAGAGAGAGAAAGAGCCCCTCTGCTGCTCATGATACAATTACGTTGTAACAGAGGAGACCCGAAGCTGCACAGACACGCTATCTGGAATATATTGTGATACTGTGTGAAACACGTGCTGTGTAATACATTTAATGATATTTAATACTGTTCCGTTTGTTTGTGGTAGCAGTAATGCCTGCTTTAGCTCTCTAAACCAAATTTGCTGAATTGTAGCCAATTTTTAGCATTGTGGGGTTTAAAAACCAACATGTTTTTATGATTATTATGAATATTATTATCATTTTATTAATTCTTTTTTTGTTGTTTTCCTAAAATGGTGTTTCTTACTAAAAAAGAACATATTTTGGGATGTAAGAGCAAGATAACTCCATTGTGTTGAATGTACAAGTGGCACATGAAATGTGCAATCCATTAAGATACAAATAACAGGACCCATAGAACCAAAGAATCATACCTTTCATCTGGCCCTTCACCTTAACACATGTATAACAGTCGAACAGAAGCAGTAGTGTTAGCACAAACATTCAGCTTTCTGTCTGTGTGAAAACAGCAGAGAGAGTCTCAGCCCTCTATAGACACAGTGCTGTTCACACCTCAGAGCTCCTCTAACTGTGTGTGACAGGATTTGTATAGAGGAAGGGGCTTTGCATACCTGTCCTGCCTCTCTGCTTCACACACTTTAAGACCCCAGTACTGATCAGTGACTGTCCAGCCCTGTCACACACACTGACACAGGCAGCACAATGATGATGTCACTCTCTCTACTGCTGGCAGTGCTGGGACTCCTTATTCAGGGTGAGAGACACTGATCACACTTTAATTTTGCTTAAATGTCATGCATACAGTGTTTTATAATTATTATTTTATTATATTAATAAATACTGTCACACTTTTGTTGCTTGTTTACAAGATTATTACTGATTTGTTGACACTGATAATGCAGTATTTATGTATTAAAATCCATTCCCATGTTTTGTTTTTCAGGATCAATGGCAGAAATAGTTCTGACTCAGTCTGCAGCCCAGTCTGTTCAGCTGGGAGACACTGTCTCTATCAGCTGCACAGCCAGTCAGAGTGTTACAGGCTCTAATGTCTACCTGCACTGGTACCTGAAGAAACCTGGAGAAGCTCCTAAACTTCTCATTTATTATGCCACAACTCGCCAGTCTGGGATTCCTGATCGTTTCAGTGGCAGTGGATCTGGGACTCAGTTTACACTGAAAATCAGTGGAGTCCAGGCTGAAGATGCAGGAGATTACTACTGTCAGCAGAGCTGGACTGGGTTAACACAGTGATACAGCCCTGTACAAAAACCTTCCTCAGTCAGACTGCACAGAGACTGCACTGCTGCAGCTGGGACCTACTGCAGGTGCTGAGGGGGGAGGCACTGGGGTCAGTACTGCTGTACTGCCAGCAGGGCTCTAGGGGGCGATAGAGAGCTGTATATAAATATATATCACTTATTTTATGTGCACCAATAATTTACACTGACACAGAAGTGAGAAGATTAACATTAGAAACCAAGAGCATCATGGATATAACACAGTGTTGGAAATAGATAAACCAGAACATGTAAGAGTTTGCTGATGAACTGCACCATTATAGACCTGGAACTCTCACTGAGAGCTTAAGAGTGAAAGTAACAGATATGTGATTCACATTTAATG